>CM031605.1:16126478-16131478 GCA_018398815.1 Conus ventricosus
ACTGACCACACGCCGGTCTCCCAGACAGCTGCAGCCAAGGGGTCGCTGCCCCGCGCTCGACTGACCACACCGCCGGTCTCCCTGACAGCTGCAGCCAAGGGGTCGTTGCCCAGCGCTCGACTGACCACACCGCCGGTCTCCCGGGACAGCTGCAGCCAAGGGGTCGCTGCCCAGCGCTCGACTGACCGCACCGCCGGTCTCCCTGACAGCTGCAGCCAAGGGGTCGCTGCCCAGCGCTCGACTGACCGCACCGCGGTCTCCCTGACAGCTGCAGCCAAGGGGTCGCTGCTCAGCGCTCGACTGACCACACTGCCTGGGATCAAGGTGAGGTTTGTGCCGTTGTTATGTCAGCGTCATTGTCTGCCACTGTTCTGGTCAAGCGGTATTGCCCAAATGGATTTCTCTAGATCAAATCTGGCCGTGGTTCTTGCTGAGATTAGATCACGGTAGTGCGCCGGCTCAACCTCTTGTTTCCTCACTATTAAGCTTCAATCTTGTTGTGGTTGTTTTTTTTTTATTTGTTTGCGCTTCTTTATTCTAACATCATTTATTATCAACATCATCATCATTGTTATCGTTACTGGAGTGTTGTATTTACCAAAGTATTTTTTAATTTCATTTCTGCATTTTGGATACAGAACAATCCTTTGTTCCTATGGGTCTTTCATCCAGACCTGAAAGAGGGAGAGTAAGGTCAAGTGGCAACAACGCAGTTTGAAAAGATAAAAATCGTCCTGGCTTTGTGAAATAAGAATTGAACGTGAAGAAGATAATTTTATCCGGGATTTGGGGTCAGTGAATTTGTTGAATGCCGTATGTCAGCAAAACTAGGAGAATTACGCATTGACTTGTGGACTCTGTGTTTCTATGCTATTGGTAGGACACAAGGATTTGGGAGTGAAAAGTCTAGCAGATGACAAGAAATGAAGGGTCATGTGGATTGTGCTTACACAGAAAAAGACACGGACCCTGGATCTGCCTCAGAGTCAGATATGGTGTGGGTCAAGGGCTGGGCTGTGTGGTGAATACATTGCTGTTGTGTTACATTACAGATGGTTGTTTGTTTGGCCCGGTAAAACGTTTGACGAGTAAAAAAAAAAAATTAAAAAAAAAAACCCTCTGGCATGGTGTATCCAGGGTTTAGGGCGGGTAACAGGTGGCTGGATAACTCCAGCCCCCCCTCCCCCCCCCCTTCAGTTGTTACACACACTGGCAAGGTAGCCCTAGCCCAGGCCTCGGACAGCTCACTTGCCAGAGCGCCAGCGCATGATCCTGGTGACCTGTAAGATGTAAGGTTCGAATCTCCACCAGGCCGGTTCAATAAGGGTTGTTTTTTTTTTCTGTAAGTTTTGACCGTTTCTGACTCATTTCCTGAAATGTCCCTGAATAACACGATAAACCGAGATTCCGTTTCTAAACGTTCGCCTAACAGTTTGCACACACGTCAAATCCCATCATCAACTTTCGCAAGAGAAGATCGGGTTGGCCGTTGGTGTGGATGACATGTATTCACACGCATGCAACCTCTGCGAAAAATGGAATGCCAAAATGAAATAATGAAAATCTAACATTCAGTTTGAATGATGCCTGAACTACTGATCTTAACGCCAGCCGGTAACTCTTCATTTGGCTCTATTCCACACTGGCAGCCCGTTGCGTGGATTGTAAAGCGCACAGAGCTTGGTCTCTAACAGAGGACAGGAGCTATATTAATATACTCTTTCCCTAATGATAATGTTTCCCACCACCAAAGAAATCGACACACCAGCCGGTCCGTGCAGATCTTAGCGTCTTCGATCTTCAACTTGGAGGGTCTTGGGTTCGATTCTACGACAGGCATAGGGTTCATTATCCAGTCCCTGGCGACATCTGCCCCGAGTAGAGTGTCGTGTGGGCTCAGATGGAAGACTGGGACCACGCAGCCCAGTGTCATCCATTTGCCGGACACATCTGTGCGAGTGTTGCTCAAATGACTTGAGAAACGCTGCAGGTGCCTGCAACTCCGGTCTTAGGTGAGCGGAATATTACTGTGAGAGGAAGCATGGGAAACAGCCCTGTGGTGACGCCGGAATATACTGTGAGAGGAAGCATGGGATACAGCCCTGTGGTGTCGTCTCTGACCCGAACGGGCCTATGTGGCATCCTTTGTATCATCCTCATCCTCGTGGATTATCCAAAACATTGCACATTCCCTGGCCATTCACGTTGTAATCTCGTGGTGATCTCCGTTTCGATTCTCTGTCAGAGTCCACACTTCTGTTGAGTTCATGCGTCATTCGTGGGCTCGGCAGTTAGATTCTGATAAATGTGTATAAAAGAACATGGTGGCATCCTCCTTGAGAGGGGACGCTTAGGCGACTAAAAGCGTATGGTCATCAGTTGTGGGGGGTGGGGGGGGGGTGGGCTTCGAAAATGGTGTCCGGCCTAAGCTTGATCAGAACAGACACGACTTAACACTAGCAGTATTACTCGACAGCAGTGCTGGAATGAGTCCTGTGTGAGTGATGCTACCGATTGGCAACAGAACATGAGACAGACAAAAGAAGAACATGATAGTGATAGTGACGCAAATCTCATCGTTGTCTTTTACTCATTAAAACCATGGGGAACCGCTCGCTACAAGTATCGCATTCTCCCTGGTCAGTAGCAAGCCGCTGTCTGTGACTTGTGCCGTCTGTCTGCCTGTCTGTTTGCCGTCTGTTGCTGTCTGTCTGCCTGTCTGTCTGCCTGTCGCTCTGTAGGTCTGTCTCTCTGCCTGCCTGCTTTCCGTCTGTCTGTCGCTCTCTCCCTCTCTCTCTCTCTTCTCTCTCTCTCTCTCTCTCTCTTCTCTCCTCTCTCTCTCTCTCTCTTTTGTGAAAATCCCGTCGCAAGATTTTGCCATATTGTTTGAATGTGGATGAGGATGAAAAACATCTTTTATTTGTATGTCCTTTGTTTACTGATTTAAGAGACAGGTTTCTTGGTCTCTATCTTAATGTTCCGTTACAAATTCTTTTGAATGGTGCAGATAAAAAATTATCTCGTGCAGTGGCAAAATACATATTTCACTCACTTAAACGTAGACAAGCAACAGTTAACTGCCTTTGAAATATGTAATAGGCTTCAGTCAGATACAGCTTTTGTAACAAGATCAGTTGTAGAAAGTGTGGTGTCTTTTCTTCTTCCAAGTCAGAACGCTCATATTCGGAGTTATGACGAGCTTGTTGATCAGGATAGTTATGTTGAATGAGTGAGATCATATCTGAGCTAAGGTTATTTACTTTGAAAGTGTATGTGTATATCATAAGGTGTGATTTTTTTTATGTGCGTGCTGTTGTTTTCACGCCATCTACCCACTCCTTCCCCACCCACGTTCCCGATATTTCCCTCTACCGTTGTGCAAGATGCCTATGGCCTATATGCATTTAAACGTTCGCATTCGCATTCTCTCTCTCTCTCTCTCTCTCTCTCTCTCTCTCTCTCTCTCTCTCTCTTCTCTCTCAGCTGCTGAAGGTCTACTCATATCACAATTCGCTGTTGAGAGAGAGAGAGAGAGAGAGGAGAGAGAGAGAGAGAGAGGAGAGAGGAGAGAGAGAGAGAGAGAGAGAGAGGGGGTTGGGAGGAGGGAGAGGGAAAAGGAGGAAAGAGGCGGAGAGGGGGGAGGGGGGGCAGAGGAGGGGGGAGCCATAGAGAGAGAAAGGGTGGGACGAAGGGAGAAAGAGAGAGGGAGGGAGAGAGCGGGGAGAGGGAGGGAAGGAGAGAGGGAGAGAGAATTTGCTTTAAAACAAATCTTTGACTTTCAACTGTGTGCATGAATACTAGACACATGCAATGACCAAACAGCAGCCATAAGCTTTCAGCTTATCGAGAGAGTCTTTCTACGTGATCTGTGTATGTACTAATGTCTGCCTACACATGTGCCTATACACATTGGAACGTTATGACATTTGTTCACGCCCATACATGCCCATACATACTGCAAGCCTGCCATCATCATTATCTTGTTTTTTTTTTGCCATTGAGGAAGAGTGGGATCGCTGTTTTTAGTTATGATGTTGCTGTTATTGTTGTTGTCGTTTTGTTTTCTTTTCAATGCAGTATATTCGATTCGTCCTTTTTCCTCTCTAGACTTATCCGAAAATCCCCGCAACTCCTTACAGTCCCTGATACACCCTTCTCCCTCTCCCCTTCCTCTCCTCTCCTCACCTCTCCCCACCTCTCCCCCTTTTGGCCCTTGGTTGCGTTTGATCAATACAGCTTTATTTGTCCTTTATTTAACTTGTCAGTCAGCAGCTGCAATCAATATTTATACAAAAAGGACAGAAACAATGGCGCGCTCTGGGCGTGGGTGCGTGGGTGCGTGCGTGGGAGCATGTGTGCGTGTGTGCATGTTAAAGTGACGTGAAATGTAAGAAAGGAAAAGAAAGAATGAAAGTGCGTGGGAGCATGTGTGCGTGTGCGCGCGCGCGCGCGCGTGTGTGTATATGTGTATGTCTGTGTCTGTATCTGGGTCTGTGTCTGTGTTCGCGCGTGTGGGTGAAGCTTTCATCCTATGATGGGATTCATCTGATCTTTAAAATGATTGATCATCATTGCCCATGTGTGTGTGTGTGTGTGTGTGTGTGTGTGTGTGTGTGTGTGTGTGTGTGTGTGTGTGTGTGTGTGTGTGTGTGTGTGCACGCGCTTATGCAATATTAATGTACTTTTTTTCTTTTCCTTTCATTCTGTCCTTTAGCTTTGACTTTTTAGTGGGTACCCCATTTTTGATAACCTCTGTCTCTTTCTTGTTTTTTTCTTTTTCTTCATTCTTTCTTTTCCTTTCTTACATTTCACGTCACCTTTAACATTATTTAAAGCATATATTCACCACAGCAAAGTGCATCAGAGCAGCCTGAGGTCTCAAGGATTAAACTTGACGGTCTAACTTAATATGGTGTTCCATATCCAACATTTTCAATACGTAATTTTACAATTTGAAAAGACGATAATTCCATCCAAGTAACAAGAACAACTGATTCTTT
>CM031605.1:16136478-16138978 GCA_018398815.1 Conus ventricosus
ACACCACACACACACACACACACACACACACACACATTTCGAATATATATATATATATATATATATATATATATATATATATATATATATATATATATATTATATATATATATATATATTATATATATAAGATGCATGGGTGGTAGCGAGGTGCGGGGAGTGGGTGGTGGGTGGTGGGTGGGAGTCATTCTGGTGGTATGTCAGAATAACTCCCCTGGAGTCAAACTGAAACACAGAGGGAGTTAGTTTTTTATATTCTAGTTTAACTCCCAGGGAGTTAAAATTTACAAATGAACAGTTTAACTCCCTGGGAGTTAAACCATTCGGGGAGTTAAAACTTTTCGTTACACCGGTGCTGGAGCTGCGGCGGGGCCGACCGGGCTGTGGCTGTGGACGGGGTGTCGGAATGAGCGGCGTGGGTGCACTGCCTCTGAGGTGGCGCAGAGGTTGGGACAGCCAAAAAAAAAAAAAAAAAAAAAAAAAAAGAAGAAGAAATGAGAGCAGAGCGTGAAGGGCCACAGAATTTGAGACTTTTTATGCTCATCGATGAGGATGAGGATGGTGAAGTTGACGCTACGGATTCCCATTCAGGTCAGCTGCACTATAAACTTTTATTCTATTTTTATTTCATTTTGTCCATCTGTGCCACCTCAGTAGTATTGCACCCACGCCGCTCATTCCGACCGTCCACAGCAGCAGCCCAGCCTGGTCCGACACAACCTCAGCACCGGCACTCCACAGAGAGCATCAATGTCGAGCCGTCAGGAAGCAACTCACTAGATGAGACACTGCACTGCCATCGAGTCACTTGGGTGGTGTTCAGTAGGACCCGCTGTGATCCAGCAGACGCAGAACACCACCTACTGAGCCCCCGTACTGATGACTAGGATCGCTTAGTCGCGGAGCCAGAGTGAGTGAACGCTCCCTCCGGAGGGCGCCATCACGTCCATTGAACGACAGTCCACATGAAAGTGCCAGTACAGGCGACCGCCACAGATCAAACCAAGGCCACAGACGTGGAGAGTACATCGAAACTGAGGTCACTATGACAACAGGGCACGAATGGCCACTGAATTTCAGGCCTTTTTATGCTGATCGATGAGAACGAGGATGATGACGATAATGTTACGGATTGCCATTCTGGCCTTGACTGC
This sequence comes from Conus ventricosus, assembly GCA_018398815.1. Taxonomy (NCBI): domain Eukaryota; kingdom Metazoa; phylum Mollusca; class Gastropoda; order Neogastropoda; family Conidae; genus Conus; species Conus ventricosus. Next base: position 16,137,633 of record CM031605.1, read on the forward strand.
TTGACAAGATTGTCCTCTGCGCTTACTTTCATAACATATCCCGGCGTCAACCAGGCCCGAGAGAGGCAAACGCCTGCACTGCTGGTCAGGAAATTGAGCAACACTCTCAGAGACGCTGCATCCGTTAAGTGGATGAAACTCACTGTGTGGTCCCGGTCTTCTAAACCTAGCCCGAGGCAAACTCAACTTTGAGGAGGAGCCGACCGAGGCAGAAAAAATCACATGAATAAATAGTTCTGATGGGAATCGAACCGACGACCTCCCAGCAGGGAGTCGGCGATGCTAACCACTTTGCCACGGCAGCTGGTTCACCCCGTTGTCTACTTGACTTTTGTTTTGTTTGGTTTGTTGTTTGGTACTTTGTTGCCTTCTCAAAGAGGACCAGAATGTTCCCTCCAAATGTTTATTGATGGAGAGTAGTATTATGTACTTCATGACTTGTTTTGAGGGGAAACTGGAATATAATCCCCCCCCCCCCCCAAGATGTATTAAAAAGGGCAGTGGCATTATGCCCTTTCAATACATGTATTTGAGGACAGGGATGTCGTGTCCCTTCATGTTTTATTTTAGAGAAGAGTATCACTGCGTCCCTTCATGCGGTGTTTTGAGTAGCAGCGGTATTGTATCCCTTCCTGTTGTATTGAGGGACAGTAGTATTGTATCCCTTCATGTTGTGTTGTGGGACAGCTGTATTGTATCCCTTCATGTTGTGCTGAGGGACAGTAGTATTGTATCCCTTCATGTTGTGTTGTGGGACAGTAGTATTGTATCCCTTCATGTTGTGTTGTGGGACAGTAGTATTGTATCCCTTCATGATGTGTTGTGGGACAGTAGTATTATATCCCTTCATGATGTGTTGAGGGACAGTAGTATTGTGTCCCTTCATGATGTGTTGAGGGATAGCTGTATTATATCCCTTCATGATGTGTTGAGGGACAGTAGTATTGTGTACCTCCATGATGTGTTGAGGGATAGCTGTATTATATCCCTTCATGATGTGTTGAGGGACAGTAGTATTGTATACCTTCATGATGTGTTGAAGGACAGTAGTATTTTTATCCCTTCATGATGTGTTGAGGGACAGCTGTATTGTATCCCTTCATGATGTGTTGAGGGACAGCTGTATTGTATCCCTTCATGATGTGTTGAGGGACAGCTGTATTGTATCCCTTCATGATGTGTTGAGGGACAGCTGTATTGTATCCCTTCATGATGTGTTGAGGGATAGCTGTATTGCATCCCTTCATGATGTGTTGAGGGATAGCTGTATTGCATCCCTTCATGATGTGTTGAGGGATAGCTGTATTGCATCCCTTCATGATGTGTTGTGGGACAGTAGTATTGTA
>CM031605.1:16143978-16151478 GCA_018398815.1 Conus ventricosus
GTGGCAATTTTCCCCCATTTTGATTTGGGTTCTTGTAAATCATATTGGGAGTGGGAGTTACGGAAATAAAAATGTTTAATTTGATCAAAAGCATTTTCAGTGGAGACCTTTCGGTTCCCTACGGGAGAATTTTCCTCATCTATACAACGTAGAAATCTTGTCGTTAATTGGTGGTGGTGGTGGTGGTGGTGGTGGTGGTAGTGGTGGTGGTGGTGGTGTGCTAAATTGAGGAGTGTTTAAATGAACTGCCCTGCACATCAAGTGAAGGTTTTGAAGATCATTGTGAATGAAAATCAACACAGAGAAAACAAAGGTCATTGTATTCACCAAATCAGACCCAAAGGTACCACTATTCTTCAATTGCGGTGAAAACATCATTGAAACAGTAGATCAATAAAAAAATATCTTGGAGTCATTTTCCATAAAAACGGACATTTTACAGAAGCCAAGAACATTTAGCAAAACAAGGGAATAAAGCTGCACATGCCTTGAAGAGAACGTTTTATGGTCAACGTGTAAATATGAGAACAGTTACAACCATGCTTGACTCGTTAGTCTCTCCCATCTTCACATATGGGTCGGAGGTGTGGTTTCCCATCCTCTTACCAATACAATGATGAAATATGTCAAGTAAAGAAAATGCTGCATTTGTTCAAAACCTGTCTTGCAAATAAATTCCCACATGAAACTGCACACATCAAATTCTGCAGGCAATTATTAAGGTCCATAGAAAAGCTATGACATTACCGGTTTGGGGCGAACTGGGGAAATTCCCGATTACTTTTAAAGTGATAACCCTGATTATCGCATTCTGGATACACATATTAGAGTCAGACCAAGACTCTTATCGACAACAGATTTATCAGTCAATGATCTCTCAGGACACCGAAGAGAGCAAATGGACGAAGTTTATACAACAAACCTTGTCAACGATAGGATTACAGCATGTGTGGGAAAATCAGGGTACATTTAATGTGACTCGCCTGAAGTTTCTAATCAATGCGAGCTGGAAACGTTTTATATTGAGTTTTGGAAGAAACAAAAGAACGAAAGCACACCCAAGCTCAAATTTCATGCCACAGTTGTACCGAATACAAACAGGCGGCTTATTTGGAGCAACACATTGACACAGATTGCAGACGAGCACTAACCAGATTACGAATATGTGCCCATGAACTCCAAATTGAGAGGGGCCGTTATACCAACACTGACAGAGAAGACAGATTAGGCACGACATGCCACGTTGCTGGGGACGAACTACATTTTCTGGATGACTGCAAATTATTTGACCAACAACGTTATGACCTAATGACAAGCATCATAAAAACCGATTTTCCACCACAGACTAAAATGACAAAACCCTCGGATCTCATGTTATTGGACTGCTTCCAACCTGTACTTGCCCAGTATATCCTGTGTGTTTTTCTCTTAGGAGACAGAAATTTTAATCAGACCCTGATACACACTATGCTTTTTCTTTCTGCTATTAACGTTATGTTGCAAGATGTGACAACGCTGGAATTAGTTTAATTGCATGTCTTAACCTGATCATCCCTGCTCACACAAAACCTCTGATTTTCATGTGACAATAAGGTATGTTCTGCTCCTTGTTCACACACACACACACACACACACACACACACACACACACACACACACACACACACACACACACACACACCACGCACGCACACACGCGCACACACCACACACACACACACACACACACACACACACACACACACACACACACAACACACACACACACACACACACACACACACACACACACACACACACACACACACACACACACACACACACACAGAAAGAGAGAAAGAGAATTTTATATATCTAATATATAAATGGCAAATTCTGTCTGTGTGTGTGTGTCTGTGTACGCTATAGACTCAAAAACGGCTCAACCGATTGTAATGAAATTTGGCAGGTACGTCTGTTGTGATCCGAGGATGGTTTTGGGCTAATCTCTAGAAAAAATAAAGCCGTTTAAAAACCGTTAAAAAACTGTTTATAACGGTTTCAGAGACATCTTTTTCCTCTGCTTTTCTTCAAATAGCCGTTGTGACATTGCACAGGTACAGGACTACTTCTCTAAAATTAGGACCATTATTTGGCAGTTAAAAAACGTATTTATAACAGTTTAAAAACCGTTAAAAACACCAAACCCTATAAAGAAAACTGTTTAAAACCCGATCTTCTTGAAATTTAGCAGGTACGTCTGTTGTGACCCAAGGATGGTTTTGGGTTAATCTCTAAAAAAATATAACCGTTAAAAACCGTTAAAAAACTGCTATAACGGTTTCAAAGACATCTTTTTCCTCTGCTTTTTATCAAATGGTCGTTGTGACATTGCACAGGTACATCGAACCTAAAGGGACATCTCCCAAGTTAACATAGGGTCATTGGACAGTTTCTACGACAGTTATTTATGACCGTTAAAACCTTTAACAACACGTACCCCCCTAAAAACCAACAAAAATACAATCTTTTCTGATGTTGGCGGCAAGGGAGTCGTCGGATCGCACCAAACTTGGCATGAGTCTAGAGGGACATACTGTGGATAACATTGGGTCATTCGATAGTTTTTATGACCGTTATTTATCACCGTTAAAAACGTTATTTTCTAAATTTAGACCTTTCTGATGAAATTTGGTATACAGGTGTAGTTTTAAATGCTGAACAATGATATACAACTTACACGAACCGAAACTTAAAATTGACCGTTAAAACCGTTATTGTATAAATTTAGACCGTTCTTGATGAAATTCGGTGTACAGATGCATTTTTTACACGCTGAACAATGATATACAACTTACACGAACAGAAACTTAAAATTGACCGTTAAAAACCGTTAAGATCCGTTATTTTCTAAATTTAGACCTTTCTTGATGAAATTTGGTATACAGGTGCAGTTTTACACGCTGATCAATGATAGACAACTAATATGAACAGAAACTTAAAATTGACTGTTAAAACCCGTTAATTTCTAAATTTAGAGATGGTATCACCGTTAAAAAGCATTATTTTCTACATTTAGACCTTTCTTGATGAAATTTGGTATACAGGTGTAGTTTTAAATGCTGAACAATGATATACAACTTACACGAACGGACACTTAAAATTGACCGTTAAAAACCGTTATTATATAGATTTATACCGTTCGTGATGAAATTCGGTATACAGATGCAGTTTTACACGCTGAACAATGATATACAACTTACACGAACAGAAACTTAAAATTGACCGTTAAAAACCGTTATTGTATAAATTTTAGACCGTTCTTGATGAAATTCGGTGTACAGATGCAGTTTTACACGCTGAACAATGATATACAACTTACACGAACAGAAACTTAAAATTGACCGTTAAAAACCGTTTAAGATCCGTTATTTTCTAAATTTAGACCTTTCTTGATGAAATTTGGTATACAGGTGCAGTTTTACACGCTGATCAATGATAGACAACTAATATGAACAGAAACTTAAAATTGACTGTTAAAACCCGTTAATTTCTAAATTTAGAGATGGTATCACCGTTAAAAAGCATTATTTTTCTACATTTAGACCTTTCTTGATGAAATTTGGTATACAGGTGTAGTTTTAAAATGCTGAACAATGATATACAACTTACACGAACGGACACTTAAAAGTGACCGTTAAAAACCGTTATTTATATAAATTTATTACCGTTCGTGATGAAATTCGGTATACAGATGCATTTTACACGCTGAACAATGATATACAACTTACACGAACAGAAACTTAAAATTGACCGTTAAAAAACCGTTAAGATCCGTTATTTTCTAAATTTAGACCTTTCTTGATAAAATTTGGTATACAAGTGAAGTTTTAAATGCTGAATAATGATATACAACTTACACGAACCGAAACTTAAAATTGACTGTTAAAGACCGTTATTATATAAATTTAGACCATTCCTGATGAAATTCGGTATACAGATGCAGTTTTACACGCTGAACAATGATATACAATTTACACGAACAGAAACTTAAAATTGAGCGTTAAAAACCGTTAAGATCCGTTATTTTCTAAATTTAGACCTTTCTTGATGAAATTTGGTATACAGGTGTAGTTTTAAATGCTGAACAATGATATACAACTTACACGAACCGAAACTGGAAGATGACCGCCTTCTACAACTTGCCCTGGAGGAAGCCTCCATCTCTCAGAGACCCGACTGCTGCGTGACTTCTGTATTAATCCTGGTGGCTTGCAACCCCAGTAACCCAGGCAACCTGTGGAACCTCTTCAGAGACCATCTTGCTGAAGATTTCCTCTTCCAAGTCCGAAGAGATGTCTGTTATGAAGCGCAGTACACAGATGCCATCTACAACCAAGCTCTTACTGTGATTCAGCACAAACTCTTCCTTCTTGGAGGCAAGTCTACAGAGGAGTATGGGATGCCAACAGTCACACAACGACAAACTGTGCCTCGAGAATACTACCGCGAGACCAATTACGACACTGCTGCACTCCGGGCAGCAGCTGATGATCAGCTGAAGAAGCTGACAGCTGACCAGAGAGACGTGTACGACAGCTTTATGACCATGGTTGAGCAGAGGCAGGATCCCACAGCAAGCAGCAACATAATGTCCTTGATGCCCATGAGGGACAGGAAAGACCATCCTGAATCTTATCCTGAACAGGATCTGCTCCACAGGCAAAATAGTGCTAGCCACTGCTTCCAGTGGCATTGCCGCTACTCTTTTGCCGGGTGGGCGGACAGTACATAGCACTTTCAAGGTCCCTCTGGATGCCGACAAGCAAGAAACGCCAACCTGCCCATCAAGCGTGGGTCAACGTTGGCCAAAGTCATCAAAGAGGCTGCAACCGTCCATAATTGATGAAGCTCCCATGACCCACAAAGCTGTCTACGAGGCCATGGACTCTACGCTGCAGAACATCACCCAAGTGCACAGGCCAATGGGAGGCATCCCAACGCTGTTCTGTGGGGACTTCTGGCAGATCCTCCCTGTCGTCCTCAATGGCACCAGAGCAAACATTGTCAACGCCTGTCTGAAGAAATGGCGGAGCATGATTGTTAATTATGAGAGCCCACCTGTCTGGAAATCCCCAGACAGCCAGCTTCGGCCAAACTTCTGCTTGACATTGGCAATGGTGCCATTGAGTCATGTTTCCAGATACTTATATTGGTCCCACCAGCACTATGCCAGTTTTATGATAGCCAGGAGGATCTGATAGAAGCAGTCTACCCGGATCTTCATGCTCACTGTGCAGACTCAGACTGGTCAGCGGAAAGGGCCATAATCTCCTCCCTGAACGAGACTGTCAACAGGCTAAACAGAAAAATCGTAGCTGACTTTCCTGGAGAGGAAACTCTGTACAGATCTGTTGACAGAATGATGATGAGGGAGTCCTTTATCCACAAGAACTCCTGAACTCCATTGAGATTTCTGGACTTCCACCACATGAACTGTTGCTGAAATCTGAAGTCCCCATGATTATTCTCCGCTCACTGGACCTGCCAAAGGTGATCAATGGCACCCGATGTGTCTTCACCAGACTGCACAGGAACGTTGTAGAAGCGAAAATATCATGTGGCCCCCACAAAGGTGAACCGGTGCTGCTCCCCAAAATTCCTCTGGAACCCATGGACTCACCCCTGCCATTCCAGTTCTGATGGCTTCAGTTTCCAGGAAACCAGCTTTCGCTCTGACAATCATCAAGAGCCAGGGTCAGACATTTTCATCCCTTGGGGCAGACCTGACCGTTCCGTGTTTTACACATGGAATGTTCTACGTTGCAGCATCACGAACTGGAAACGCAGAAACACTGACTATACTTGCGCCAAACAGGGAGACCAGAAATGTTGTCTACCCAGAGGCCCTCCAATAGACATGATACATCGTGAAAATGCAATCTTTTCACAGAGTTGTCATGTTTGAGTTGGATTTAACGTCCGTGCCCAAATCAAGGATATGCAGATGGCTGGTCCGTCACATTAGCCTGACACCTGCGGGGCCAGGGTGGACATCGGGGTGAACCACGGTCATTTTAGCTGGAAACATTCCACGTTAAAATTTCCAAGACCAAGCCGGAATTCGAAACCACGACCTTTGGATCATGAGTCCAGCGCCTTATCCACTAGGTTATGGCGGCCCCTACAGAGTTGTCATTTTGGAGCACTTCAATCAAGGAATTGAGAATGCATCGGTAAGTTCACAAAGTACAGGCATCCCTCTATCGACTGTGCATCGTATTACGAAAAAAATTCGTGAGGGAAAACAGATTGAGAGGCAAGAAGGGAGTGGGCGTCCGAAGAAATTGGGTGAAGTAGATAGGAGGAGGCTGGGGCAATTGGTTCAGCATGGGAAAAACGAAACAAACCCAAGCTGAATTTTATTGTATTGTCTTTTAAGTGGTGAGAGAGAGGGGTGGCCAAAAATCATTGTACAGATATACCCGAGCGAAGCCGGGTACACCGGCTAGTTATATAATCAACACAGAATGTATCCAAACAATCAAAATCAGTGTTATTGTTCTCGTGGCTCGATTATCTTTATTATTATTCTCTCTCTCTCTCTCTCTCTCTCTCTCTCTCTCTCTGTTCACAGACAGGAGGACCAAAAGCATTGCACGGACCTCTGTACTAGACCTGGAAAAAGGTGGGACTGCAACTGCGGTGATCTCAATGACGAAGGAGACAGCTATTGCAACTGTCAGTCAGAGGATTGGACACGGTAGGGAAGACCTCGGTCATGTCATACTCCGGACATCTGGAGACGACAAAAAGGGCCGTTTAGATTTTACTTGTATATGTCAGATTCTCTTGCATTATGTGTGAGCAATGATTATGTTATATGAAGATCCAAAAGAGGCCATTTTATACCTGTCTTAAATTTAAACAAACAAATCACTTTAAATCCGAAGTTTATTGAAAGATATTTCCTAGCATTCAACCAAGTGATGGAACACTTAGAAAGTCAAAGAACAAGATTCAGTACTGACTTATATCCAATTGAAAATAGACCATATTCCTAGCCATCGAAGGGATGAAAGGGCGACAACTTTTCAATGCTGATGAGCTCACGTTTCATGAAATTGTGTCTTCTGCGTTTCTGTCTGACGCAATCGCTACATTTACCCCGAACCTGATCTTGACCCTAACCTATGCCTAGCCCTAATTCAAACTTAAGCTAACCCTAGCCTCTACCTTTGAATAACTAAAAGCCTACAAAAAAAACTTCCCTGCTATACATGCTTCGTATATGGACGACGTCCACTGATCGTGACCTTTCCTACATTGAGAAATGTTCCCTCTATACCTGCTGGAAACTTCAGTCCACAAATTTCAGACCAGCTATTTCTGAAAACTTCTTTTGAATGAAGATACGACTATAGACTACATCAGGCAATTTCAAGAAAAGGAAAATTCATAGAGAACATGAGCTAGAGGAAATAATTCACCATTGAACGACACTAACAGAAAGTGACTTGT
>CM031605.1:16163978-16166478 GCA_018398815.1 Conus ventricosus
CTCTATTGATTTGTTGCTGGATTTGTACTGACGTGTTTTTTTTTATTTGTTTTTTTTTTTTGTTGTTGTTGTTTTTTATTGCGTAGCGTATCATAAGTGACGTTGTGCGTGCATATACGTTTTCTTCCAATTACAAGTGTTCTTTTGTCTTTTAGGGTATTCTAAATTACTGTTGTTGCGTTGGTTGAACAAAGGCCCGTTTTCTTTTTCTTTTTTTTCAATATATACAAGATTTTTTTTCTCCTTTCAGGGAGCAGAAAAAAAACAACATTTTTTGGCGGACAGCCTACCCATATCTGATAAGAGTTTCATGCTTTCTGTTGTGTTCATGGTTTGATCATAATTTTATATTGTTACCGCGATAGTTTTTTTTTTTTGTGTGAATATCTTTTTCACCGGCAATTTCTGGACTTACATCTACATGATCTGATGTATTAACCGCCTTTGACTTGCGATCGTAAGAACTGCGTGTAATGCGCCTTTTTGTTTAGTATACGCAGTGCACTTAAATAGTCATCATTTTCATCTACTTTAGATACATGGCCTTCAAAAGAGGGACTTCGCATCGGTTATTTAAATATGAACAGTGCCAGAAATAAGACAGATGAAATCGCTGCAATACTTCACAACAAGGGTAATAGCTTTCATGTGTTTTGTATAGCAGAGTCTTGCTAACCGATATGATTCCAGATTCTGATATGTGCATGCCAAATTATGATGCAATCCGATTAGACCCAAAAGCACCAAAAACCCAACAGGTTTTACTTCTTTACCCTTGCTAAATCATTAACCTTCAAAAGAAAAGAGTATCTTGAAAAATACAACGTATAATCCGTCTGGATAGAATTAAATCTTAAACACTGTAAGCCAATAATGGTAGGATTCCTATACAGAAATCCAGCAGAAAACCACTGATTGGTACGATAGGTTTAAGTCGATGATGGATGCCGCAATACTGGAATCAAAGGAAATTATTCTCTTTGGAGATTTTAACATAGACTTAACTGTGCCTGGACTAAATGGGGTCATACTTATGCAATGTATGGGTTGGAGCAAATAATCGATCGTCCTACTCGAATCACTGAACAAACGGAAACTCTTATTGATCACATTTACGTCAACACTAAAGATAACATAGTGGAAATGTGTTCTGTACGGGCAGGCTGTAGCGACCATTGTTCAGTTTGTCTAACATGGCCCAAAGAAAGGTGTCAAAACTCCTAAGTCTGGACATAAGGAAATTTTTTTATAGACGCTTCACGCATTTTGATAAAAATGCCTTCCTTAATGATTTGCTTCACTCTGAATTAGATTACATTTATCAGATTAGGAACCCTGACGATGCTGTGAACTTTTGGATAAGTACTTTCAATTCAGTATATGATAAACACCGCGCCGTTTGTAAGAAAAAGAGTGAAACATGTCATTAAACCCCCATGGTTAACAAAGGAGATAGACAATGGAAAATACAAAAGAGAGCATATCCTCAAGTCAAAGGATAAAGTGTCGTTCAGAAAACAAAGGAATAAAGTAAATTCCATGAAGAGAAAAGCAAAGAAACAATATTTTCAAAATTTTGTTTCGTCTTCTCAAAATTCAAACTTAATTTGGAAAGCTATCAATCTCTTGACTAACAATAATTCAAGAATGCAAAACCCAATAAAAGAAATATCACCAGAAGACTTCAACTTTCATTTTTGCAAATATAACTAAGGATGTTATTGTAAATGATAAAACAAAGTACAATGATCTATATATGTTCGAAAAATACTGTCGATGTAAAAACATATTCATCGTGTTTTGACATACCACAATTGTCATTACATGAAGTATTTTAAAACATTTAACACACTTAAAACAGTCAGGGACAAGGGACTTAGATGGAATTGATAGCAAGATACTAAAAATCGCTTCATTGACCATTGCTGAGACACTCACTTACGTTTATAATTTGTGTATTGATAAAAGCCACTTTCCCTTAAGATTTAAACAAGCAAAGGTTATACCTTTATATAAAAAAGGTGATCCCACCATTTTCAAACTATAGTGATCCCACCAATTTCTCAAACTATAGACCTATCTCAATATTATCCCTGTTGTCTAAACCACTCGAAAAACATGTTCAAACATACCTATATTCTCACTTAAATATTACGATCTGATTTCATGAAAACAACCAGGTTTTCGAGAAAAACACTCTTGTCACAACTGCTCTTGTACAACTTATCGATAGATGTCTTACGAATATTAACAATAATGACCTTACTGGAATTCTTTTTGTAGATTTTGCAAAAGCGTTTGACGTTATAAACCACTCCCTTCTAATAAACAAGCTTGTGTGTTACAAAGTATCGAATACAGCCTTAAAATTCTTTACCTCGTTTCTCACTGATCGTCAACAGCTTGTTGAAATCAACTTCAAAAGGTCAAAGTTACTCCCTTTAAAAATTTGGTGTCCCTCAGGGGTCAGTATTGGGACCCCTACTCTGTTCTATTTATA
>CM031605.1:16171478-16174135 GCA_018398815.1 Conus ventricosus
TGTGCTAGTATGTTTTGTGTCTGGTTTATATTCACTGATTTGTTTATTGTCCAATAATTTACAATAAACTTTCTCAGTTTTCTAGTTTGTTAACGTTTATTTATCTATTGTTCATTATATTTTTGATAATCAACTTTCATAGCCTCATTTAGATCTGGTTTTTGTCCATTGCTTTTAAATCTCAAAAACTGTTGTTGGCTTTGTTCAGGTCTGATTTTCGGACTGTTAATTCAATTTCGTGTACCGGTACTATACCAAAAGGAGAGAATTTCTACGCACATTAACGATTGAAATTGCTTGTGTGCCAAGTCTTCAAACTTTTTATTTCCTTTCTTCACGACTTTTGCACACTGTTTTTCACTTTACAGTCTCCAAGATTATGATGCTTTTTGTTTTCCAGAATAAACCTTAGATTTTGTCCAGGATGATGAAGGCCCTAAAACAAAATAAACAAACAACAAAAGAATATGAAAAGCGCACGTGTGCGCGCCCGCGCGGGGACACACACACACGCACACGCACACACACACACACACACACACGCACACACACACACACACACACACACACAAACACACTCACACACGCACACACACATATACACATTTGCACACACACGTCCACACGCATGCGCACACGCACACGCGCACACACACACACGCGCGCGTGTGCGCGCACGCACTCACAAACACACACACAACCACACAAACACATATGCGTACACACGCACAAACACAAACACACACACACACACAACACACACACACACACACACACAACACACACACACACACACACACACAAACTTTATATATTATATAATCTACACAGAACGTATGCAAGCCATATAAAGTAATGTTATTGTTCTCGTGGCTCGATTATCTTTATTAATTCTCTCTCTCTGTCTCTCTGTCTCTGTCTCTGTCTCTGTCTATCTGTCTCTGTCTCTGTCTCTCTCTCTCTCTCTCTCTCTCTCTCTCTCTCTCCTCTCTCTCCTCTCTCTCTCTCTCTCTTCTGTTGATAGACCAGTGGAAGAAAAGCATTGCGTGCAAGTCTGTACTAGACCTGGAAAAAGGTGGGACTGCGACTGCGGTGATCTCAATGACGAAGGAGACAGCTATTGCAACTGTCAGTCAGAGGATTGGACACGGTAGGGAAGACCTCGGTCATGTCATACTCCGGAACATCTGGAGACGACAAAACTAAGTCCCAAAGGGCCGTTTAGATTTTACTTGTATAATGTCAGATTCTCTTGCATTTTGTGTGAGGAATGATGTTATATGCAGATCCAAAAGAGGCCATTTTAAAGCTGTCTTAAATTTAAACAAAACAAGAAAAAAACACTTTTTAAAATCCAGATTTTATGAAAGATATTTCCTAGCATTCACCCAAGTGATGAAACACTTAGAAAATCAAAGAACAAGATTCAGCACTGCCTTATAACCTATGGAAAATGGACCATATTCCTAGCCATCAAAGATGATGAAAGGGGGACAACTTTTCAATGTTGATGAGCCAACAATTCATGAAATCTGTCTTCTGCTTTTCTGTCTGAAGCTATCACTACACTTGCCCCGAACCTGATCTTGACCCTAACCTATGCCTAGCCCCGATTGAAACTGAAGTTAACCTTAGCCTCTGCCTTTGAATGACCTTAGAAGCCTAAAAATAAAAAAAATAATTTAAAAAAACCCTTGCCTGCTGTACGTTCTCCGTATAAAGACGACGTCCACTGATCGTGACCTTTCCCTACATTGAGAAATGTTCCCTCTATACCTGCTGGAAACTTCAGTCTAGAAATTTCAAGCCAGCTGTTTCTGAAATTTCTTCTGAATGAAGATAAGACATAGACTACATTAGACAATCTAAAGACAAGGAAAATTCATAGAGAACATGAGCTAGAGGAACTAATTCATCATTGAACGACACTAACAAAAGTGACTTGTTTTGGGAAGAGATATGAACATTTCGTATTCACTGCTTCATAGCATATACCCATGCCAAAGTTCATATCTGATTGTTTATTATTCTCTTGTTTATGAATCGTCAATTAACTGTGCTAGTATGTTTCGTATCTGGTTTCTCGTCTCTGATTTGTTTATTGTCCATTAATTTACAATTATTTCTATCAGTTTTCAAGTTTGTTAACACTGATTTATGTATTGTTCATTAATTGTTTGATAACCAACTTCATAACCTCATTTAGATCTGGTTTTGTCCATTAGTTTTCCAATCTCAAAAACTGTTGTTAGCCTTGTTCAGGTCTGATTTCTGACTGTTAATTCAATTTCGTGTACTGGTCATATACAAAAGGGAGAAATTTCTACGCACAATAACGATTGAAATTGCTTGTGTGCAAAGCCTTCAAAATTTTATTTTCCTTTCATCACGACTTTTGCAAACTGTGTTTCACTTTACAGTCTCCAAGATTATGATGCATTTTGTTTTGCCAGAATAAACTTTGAATTTGTCAGGATGATGAGGCCATAAAAACAAAACAAACAAAAAACAAAAGCAATAAAAGCGCACGTGTGTGCGCACACACACACACACACACACACACACACACACACACACACACACACACACACACACACACACTCACTCACTCACTGCAACACACACACACAACACAAACACACACACACACACACACA
>CM031605.1:16180135-16185135 GCA_018398815.1 Conus ventricosus
CTCTCTCTCTCTCTGTAGTTTTGTTTGTTTGCTTGTATGTTTGCTGGTTTGATTGTTTGTTCATTTCCTTTTGTTTGACTATCCACCATGTCATTATTACGTGTATGTCTGCTTATCATTGTAGAATTAGATTACAGTGTTGCTATGTTGAATTGTCAGTGTGAATGATATGTGTTGAAATAATGTATGCATAACAAGGACAGGTTTTAAGACTAGGCTTTGACCTAAAATCTTCATCCTTACGTATTAAAGATCAATCAATCAATCAATCAATCAATCAATCAATCAATCAATCAATCAATCAATCAATCAATCAATCAATCGACCAATCGAGCAATCAATCAGTCAATCAATCAATCAATCGACCAATCGACCAATCGACCAATCGATCAATCAATCAATCAATCATCAATCAATCAATCAATCAATCAATCAATCAATCAATCAATCAATCAATCAATCAATCTGTTGCACACACGTACTCACTCAACTACTCGTACACACACACACACACACACACACACACACAACACACACACACACACACACACACACACACACACACACACACACACACACACACACACACACACACACACACACACACACACACACACACACACACACACACACACTCACTCACTCACTCACTCAGTCACTCGTACACATGCACACCATTCTCTCATTCAGCAGGATATGCGAGACGCCTGTGGGTGCGTATTTCGGTGTTGAAGATCATATCCGTACTTTTCACTGTTCATACTTCTTCCTTCTTGTTTGGTTCAGTGATTATCACAATCGTTGGCGGTACCTGTGTGAGCTTAAGTCCTTTGAGGAAGGCGAGGGGTGCTCGTTGAAAATTTGGGAAAATGAAAAAGCCAACTTGTTGTCTCCCTCTCACTTGATCAATGATTAATAAGCCAACCTATTGTCTCCCTCTCACTTTATCATTGATTAAAAAGTCATAGAAGTTCGTCTGAGAAAAGATTCGTCAATTAAATAAAGTAAAACATGTGAGGTATCAATTTGTGGGAGCAAGCATACACGTGTCCTGCACGCGCGTGCGCATGTATACACGCACACGCACGCGCGTGTGTGCACATGTACACTCGACATTAATCACAAATGCCACCTAACAAATCAGCCGCCTTGGCGAAGTGGTTAGCGTCGCAGACTCCCGGCAGACCTCCGGTCGTGGTTTCGATTCTCATCAGAACCATTTTATTTGTGGAATTTTGCCTGGACAGGCTCCTACGCAGAGTTGAGTTTGCTACGGGCTCAGTTGGGAAGACTGGGACCACACAGTCGAGCTTCATCCACTTACTGGATGCGTCTCTGAGAATGTTGCTCAAATTTCCTGACCAACACCGCAGGTGTCTGCCTCTCTCAGGCCTGGTTGACGCCGGCATATAATATGAAAATAAGCGCGCAGAGTACAGCCCTGTCATGCAGTCTCAGACCAGAATGGAAATCAGTAGCATCATCGTCATCATCCTCGTTCTCATCGATCAGGTATTATATGACCCCTCATGCCCTGCTCTTATGGTGACCTCAGTTTCGATGTCCTTTCTACGTCTATGGTCTTGGTCTGATTCAGACAGGATCACCGGTATTGGCGAGTCCATGGGGGCTTTCGTTGGGCGGACGTGGTGGCGTCCTCCAAAGAGAGAGCTCACTCACGCCGGCTGCGCAATTTAAGCAGTTATTGTTCGTCATTTGGGGGCTTAGTGGGTGGTGTCCTGCGGATGTTGGATCACAACAGGCACACTGGATACCACAGAAGTGACTCGGCAGCAGCGCATTGTCCCTTCCACTGGGTTGCACAGACATATACAGTCGGTGGTGGGCTGCATTTTAACGACTTGACATTGACTGCTTTTCGTGGATTGCCGGTGCCGGGGCTCAGGCGGGCCGGGTCGGGCTGTGGCTGTGGACGGGGGTTCGCAATGAGTCTGCGTGGGTGCAATGCCACTGCGTTGGCACAGAAAATAGGGCAGAAATGAAAGAAAAAAATAAAGAAAAACAAGAAAGAAAAAAAAAAAGAAAAGGAAGAAAAAGAAAAGAAAAGCCGCTTAATGAACAAATTTAAATAATTTTGTGCACAGCCTCTCTCTTTCTCTGTGTCTCTCTGTGTCTGTCTGCCTGTCTGCCTGTCTGTCTGTCTGTCTGTCTGTCTGTCTGTCTGTCTGTCTGTCTGTCTCTCTCTCTCTCTCTGTCTCTGTGTCTCTCT
Organism: Conus ventricosus; assembly: GCA_018398815.1. Lineage (NCBI taxonomy): Eukaryota > Metazoa > Mollusca > Gastropoda > Neogastropoda > Conidae > Conus > Conus ventricosus. Next base: position 16,182,366 of record CM031605.1, read on the forward strand.
CTCTCTCTCTCTCTCTCTCTCTCTCTCTCTGTGTCTCTGTGTCTCTCTCTGTGTCTCTCTCTGTCTCTCCCTGTCTCTGTTTCTGTCTCTGTCTCTCTCTCTCTCTCGCTCCTCTCTCTCTCTCTCTCTCTCTCTCTCTCTCTCTCTCTCTCTCTCTCTCTCTCTCTCTCTCTCTCTCTCTCTCTCTCTCTCTGCCAGTGCTAGAAACAAATACAGTAATCATTATTGCAGGTTTTTATATCAGTGATATTTAAAAACAGAACTTGGTGTTGTGACTATCGTATCAAACATGTTTTTGACACTTGAAGTACACAACATCTTAGATCATAACGTTCATTTATCATGTTGGTAGAAACAAACATATTGAGATAAGAAAGCTGATCAATTTTGATGATAGAAACAAACATATTGAGATCAGAAAGCTGATCAATTTTGATGGCTGCAACAAGACAACGTCCCAAGAGAAAATATTTAAAAACACACAATAATCAATGTATGCACGCGTGTGTGCGTGTGTGCGTGTGTGCATGCGTGCGTGCGTGCGTATGTGTGTGTGTGTGTGTGTGTGTGTGTGTGTGTGTGTGTGTGTGTGTGTGTATGTGTGTGTGTGTGTGTGTGTGTGTGTGTGTGTGTGTATGTGTGTGTGTGTGTGTGTGTGTGTGTGTGTGTGTGTGTGTGTGTGTGTGTGTGTGAGTGTGTGTGTGTGTGTGTGTGTGTGTGTGTGTGTGTGTGTGTGTGTGTGTGTTGTGTATGTGTGTGTGAGTGTTTGTGTGTGGTGTGCGTGAGTGCGTGCGTGCGTGCGTGCGTGTGTGTGTGTGTGTGTGTGTGTGTGTGTGTGTGTGTGTGTGTGTGTGTGTGTGTGTGTGTGTTTGTGTGTGTGCGAGTGAGTGAGTGAGTGTGTGTGTGTGTGTGTGTGTGTGTGTGTGTGTGTGTGTGTGTGTGTGTGTGTGTGTGTGTGCGCACACACGTGCGCCTTTTATGTGCTTTTGTTTTTTGTTTTGTTTTGTTTTTATGGCCTTCATCATCCTGGACAAAATTCAAAGTTTATTCTGGCAAAACAAAATGCATCATAATCTTGGAGACTGTAAAGTGAAACACAGTTTGCAAAAGTCGTGATGAAAGGAAAATAAAATTTTGAAGGCTTTGCACACAAGCAATTTCAATCGTTATTGTGCGTAGAAATTTCTCCCCTTTTGTATATGACCAGTACACGAAATTGAATTAACAGTCAGAAATCAGACCTGAACAAGGCTAACAACAGTTTTTGAGATTGGAAAACTAATGGACAAAACCAGATCTAAATGAGGTTATGAAGTTGGTTATCAAACAATTAATGAACAATACATAAATCAGTGTTAACAAACTTGAAAACTGATAGAAATAATTGTAAATTAATGGACAATAAACAAATCAGAGACGAGAAACCAGATACGAAACATACTAGCACAGTTAATTGACGATTCATAAACAAGAGAATAATAAACAATCAGATATGAACTTTGGCATGGGTATATGCTATGAAGCAGTGAATACGAAATGTTCATATCTCTTCCCAAAACAAGTCACTTTCTGTTAGTGTCGTTCAATGATGAATTAGTTCCTCTAGCTCATGTTCTCTATGAATTTTCCTTGTCTTTAGATTGTCTAATGTAGTCTATGTCTTATCTTCATTCAGAAGAAATTTCAGAAACAGCTGGCTTGAAATTTCTAGACTGAAGTTTCCAGCAGGTATAGAGGGAACATTTCTCAATGTAGGGAAAGGTCACGATCAGTGGACGTCGTCTTTATACGGAGAACGTACAGCAGGCAAGGGTTTTTTTAAATTATTTTTTTATTTTTAGGCTTCTAAGGTCATTCAAAGGCAGAGGCTAAGGTTAACTTCAGTTTCAATCGGGGCTAGGCATAGGTTAGGGTCAAGATCAGGTTCGGGGCAAGTGTAGTGATAGCTTCAGACAGAAAAGCAGAAGACAGATTTCATGAATTGTTGGCTCATCAACATTGAAAAGTTGTCCCCCTTTCATCATCTTTGATGGCTAGGAATATGGTCCATTTTCCATAGGTTATAAGGCAGTGCTGAATCTTGTTCTTTGATTTTCTAAGTGTTTCATCACTTGGGTGAATGCTAGGAAATATCTTTCATAAAATCTGGATTTTAAAAAGTGTTTTTTTCTTGTTTGTTTAAATTTAAGACAGCTTTAAAATGGCCTCTTTTGGATCTGCATATAACATCATTCCTCACACAAAATGCAAGAGAATCTGACATATACAAGTAAAATCTAAACGGCCCTTTGGGACTTAGTTTTGTCGTCTCCAGATGTTCCGGAGTATGACATGACCGAGGTCTTCCCTACCGTGTCCAATCCTCTGACTGACAGTTGCAATAGCTGTCTCCTTCGTCATTGAGATCACCGCAGTCGCAGTCCCACCTTTTTCCAGGTCTAGTACAGACTTGCACGCAATGCTTTTCTTCCACTGGTCTATCAACAGAAAGAGAGAGAGAGAGAGAGAGAGAGAGAGAGAGAGAGAGAGAGAGAGAGAGAGAGAGAGAGGAGACAGAGACAGAGACAGATAGACAGAGACAGAGACAGAGACAGAGAGACAGAGAGAGAGAATTAATAAAGATAATCGAGCCACGAGAACAATAACATTACTTTATATGGCTTGCATACGTTCTGTGTAGATTATATAATATATAAAGTTGTGTGTGTGTGTGTGTGTGTGTGTGTGTGTGTGTGTGTGTGTGTGTGTGTGTGTGTGTGTGTGTGTTTGT
>CM031605.1:16202635-16212635 GCA_018398815.1 Conus ventricosus
CACGAAATTGAATTAACAGTCAGACATCGGATCTGAACAAGGCTAGTAACAGTTTTTGAGATTGGAAAGCTAATGGACAAAAATCAGATCTAAATGAGGTCATGAATTTGGTTATCAAACAATTAATGAACAATAGATAAATCAGTGTTAACAAACTAGAAAACTGATAGAAGTTATTGTTAATTAATGGACAATAAACAAATCAGTGACAAGAAGCCAGATACGAAATATACTAGCACAGTTAATTGACGATTCTTAAACAATTGGAATAATAAACAATCATATATAAACTTTGGAATGGGCATATGCTATGAAGCAGTGAACAGGAAATGTTCATATCTATTCCAAAAACAAGTCACTTTCTGTTAGTGTCGTTCAATGATGAATTAGTTCCTCTAGCTCATGTTCTCTATGAATTTTCCCTGTCTTTAAATTGACTGATTTAGTCTATAGTCTTATCTTCATTCAAAAGAAATTTCAGAAATAGCTGGTCTGAAATTTGTGGACTGAAGTTTCCAGCAGGTATAGAGGGAACATTTCTCAATGTAGGGAAAGGTCACGATCAGTGGACGTCGTCTATATACGAAGCATGTACAGCAGGGAAGGTTTTTTGTAGGCCTATAAGGTTATTCAAAGGTAGAGGTTAGGGTTAACTTCAGTTTGAATAGGGGCTAGGCATAGGTTAGGGTCAAGATCAGGTTCCGGGTAAATGCAGTGATAGCGTCAGACAGAAAAGCAGAAGACACAATTTCATGAAACGTGAGCTCATCAGCATTGAAATGTTGTCGCCCTTTCATCCTCTTTGATGGCTAGGAATGTGGTCCATTTTCGATTGGTTATAAGGCAGTACTGAATCTTGTTCTTTGATTTCTAAGTGTTTCATCACTTGGTTGAATGCTGGGAAATATCTTTCATAAACTTCGGATTAAAAGTGTTTTTTGTTCAAATTTAAGACAGGTTTAAAATTGCCTTATTTGGATCTGCATATAACATCATCATTCCTCACACAAAACACAAGAGAATCTGACATATACAAGTAAAATCTAAACGGCCCTTTGGGACTTAGTTTTGTCGTCTCCAGATGTTCCGGAGTATGACATGACCGAGGTCTTCCCTACCGTGTCCAATCCTCTGACTGACAGTTGCAATAGCTGTCTCCTTCGTCATTGAGATCACCGCAGTCGCAGTCCCACCTTTTTCCAGTCTAGTACAGAGGTCCGCGCAATGGTTTTGGTCCACCGTCTATCAACAGAGAGAGAGAGAGAGAGAGAGAGAGAGAGAGAGAGAGAGAGAGAGAGAGAGAGAGAGAGAGAGAGACAGAGACAGAGACAGAGAGAGAGAGAGAGAGAGAGAGAGAGAGAGAGAGAGAGAGAGAGAGAATTATAAAGATAATCGAGCCACAAGAGTAATAACATTCATTAGATGGTTTGCATGCATTCTGTGCAGATTATATTATATATAAGTCTCTCTCTCTTCTCTCTCTCTCCCTCTCCTCTCTCTCTCTCTCCCCCTTCCTCTCTCTCTCTTGGTTTGGTGTATTCTTACTTTCTTCTGCGCATGTGCTTTGTGTCGTGTTGTGTGTGTGTGTGTGTGTTGTGTGTGTGTGTGTGTGTGTGTGTGTGTGTGTGTGTGTGTGTGTGTGTGTGACTCGCCGCGTGTGGTTGTGTGTGTTGAGGTGTGTCTGAGTGTGTGTGTGTTCCTGTGCATGTGTGTGTGTGTGTGTGTGTGTGTGTGTGTGTGTGTGTTGTGTGTGTGTGTGTGTGTGTGTGTGTGTGTGTGTGTGAGTGTGTGTGTGTGTGTGTGTGTGCGTGCGTGTCGTGCGTGTGTCTGTGTGTGTTTTGTGTGTGTGTGTGTGTGTGTGTGTGTGTGTGTGTGTGTGTGTGTGTGTGTGTGTGTGTTGTTGTGTGTGTGTGATGTGTGTGTGTGTGTTGTTGGTGTGGTGGTGGTGTGTGTGTGTGTGTGTGTGTGGTGTGTGTGTGTGTGTGTGTGTGTGTGTGTGTGTGTGTGTGTGTGTGTTGTGTGCGGTGCGAATGGTTTGTGTGTGTTGGTGTGTGTGTGTGTGGTGTGTGTGTGTGTGTGGGGTGTGTGTGTGTGTGTGTGTGTGTGTGTGTGTGTGTGTGTGTGGGTGTGTGAGTTTTGTGCATTGTGTGTTAGTGTGTGTGTGTGTGTGTGTTGTGTGTGTGTGTGGTGTGTGTGTGTGTGTGTGTGTGTGGTGTGTGTGTTGGTTGTGTGTTTGTGTGTGTGTGTGTGTGTGTGTGTGTGTGTTGTGTGTGTGTGTGTGTGTGCTGTGTGTTTGTGTTTTGTGTGTTGTTGTGTATGTGTGTGTGTGTGTGTTTGTATTGTGTGTGTGTGTGTGTGTGTGTGTGTTTTTTGTGTGTGGTGTGTGTGTGTGGTGTGTTGGTGGGGTGTGTGTGTGTGTGTGTGTGTGTGTGTGTGTGTGTGTTTATTCTTGGAAAACAAAATGCATTATTATCTTGGAGGCTGTAAAGTGAAAAACAGTTAGCAAAAGTCGTGAAGAAAGGAAATGTAAAGTTTGAAGGCTATGCATACAAACAGTTTCAATCGTTAATGAGCGTAGAAATATCTCCCTTTTAGTATATTACCAGAAACACGAAATTGAATTAACAGTCAGAATCAGATCTGAACAAGGCTAACAACAGTATTTTAGATTAAAAAAACAATGAACAAACACCAGATCTAAATGAGGTTATGAATTTGATTATCAAACAATTAATGAACAATAGATAAATCAGTGTTAACAAACTAGAAAACTGATCAAAGTTATTGTAAATTACTGGACGATAAACAAATCAGTGACGAAAATCCAGATACGAAGCGTACTAGCACAGTTAATTGACGACGGACAAACAAGGGAACGATCCGAAATCAGATATAAAATTTGGCATGGGTATGTGTTATGAAGCAGTGGATACAAAATGTCCATATCTCTTCCCAAAACAAGTCACTTTCTGTTAGTGTCGTTCAATGGTGAATTATTTCCTCTAGCTCATGTTCTCTATGAATTTTCCTTTTCTTGAAATTGCCTGATGTAGTCTATAGTCGTATCTTCATTCAAAAGAAGTTTCAGAAATAGCTGGTCTGAAATTTGTGGACTGAAGTTTCCAGCAGGTATAGAGGGAACATTTCTCAATGTAGGGAAAGGTCACGATCAGTGGACGTCGTCCATATACGAAGCATGTATAGCAGGGAAGTTTTTTTTGTAGGCTTTTAAGTTATTCAAAGGTAGAGGCTAGGGTTAGCTTAAGTTTGAATTAGGGCTAGGCATAGGTTGGGGTCAAGATCGGGTTTGGGGGGTAAATGTAGCGATTCGTCAACAAAACGCAGAAGACAAAATTTTTCATGAAACTACTCTCAGCATTGAAAATTGTCGCCCTTCATCCTCTTCGATGGCTAAAATGGTCATTTTAAATTTGGGATATAAGTCATACTGAATCTTTTTTTTATTTTCAATGTTTCCCCACTGGTTGAATGCTGGGAAATACTTTCATAAACTTCGATTTAAAGTATTTGTTTTTTTAAAATTTTAAACAGATAAAATGGCCCGGGGTCTTCATAAACAAATCATTGCCCCACACATAATGCAAGAGAATTACAAACAATAAAACAAAAGGGCCTTTTTTTGTCGTCTCCAGAGTTCCCGGGGTAGACATGACCGATCTTCCCAACCGGTCCAATCCTCACTGACATTGATAGCTTTCCCTTCGTCTTTGGATCACCGCATTTGCATCCCCCCTTTTTTTCCGGGTCTAACAAGGTCCGTGCAAGCTTTTTGGGTCCTCCTGTCTGGAACAAAGAAGAAGAAGAGAGAAGAGAGAAGAATAATAAAAAGAAAAATCGAGCCCGAAACAAAACACTGATTTGATTTTTATACATTCTGTGTTGATTAATAACACCTGACCCCTTCGCTCGGGTATTCACAATATTTTCTGGCCACCCCTCCTCTCACCACTTAAAAAAAACAAAAAATTCAGTTTTGGTTTTGTTTCTTTTTTTCCCTCGAACCAAATTTCCCCCCACCCCCTCCTATCACTTCCCCCAAAATTTTTTGGGACGCCCACCCCTTTCTGCCCTCAATCTTTTTTTCCCTCACAATTTTTTCGTAAACATGCACATCGTAAGGAATCCCTGTACTTTTGAACTTCCCGAGCTTCTAAATTCCCTTTGATTGAAGTGCTCCAAAATGACAACCGTGGGGCCGCCATAACCTAGGGAAAAGGGCCTGTCTGACCCAAATCGGGTTTCGAATTCCGCTTGGTTTTGGAAAATTTTTTAACGTGGAATTTTTCCCTAAAATGCCCGGGGTTTCACCCCGATTCCACCCGGCCCCCGCAGGTCAGGCAATTGACGGACCACCATCTGCATACCTTTGTTTTGGGGCACGACTTTAAACCCCAACCCAAAAAACATGACAACTTTTTAAAAGATTGCTTTTTCCGATGTATCAGTCATGGGGGGCCTCGGGGTAAAAACATTTGGGGGCTCCCGGGGGGCGCAAGTATTCATTTTTCTGCGCCATTCGTATGCTGCAACGTAAACATTCCATTGTAAAACAGGGAAGTCGGGCCCCCAAGGGGAGAAAATTCTGCCCCTGCTCTTATGATTTCAAGCGAAAGCGGGTTTCCTGGAACAAACCCAAACTGAATCAGGGTGAGTCCAGGGGTTTCCAGGGGAAATTTTTTGGGGACACCCCGGGTTCACCTTTGGGGGGGCCACATATATTTTCGTTCTACAACTTTCCTGTGCATCTTGAAACACATCGGTCCCATTGATCCCCTTTGGGGGCGGGTCCAGGGGCGAAATAATCATGGGATTTCAATTCAGCAACATTTTCAGGGGGAAGTCCAAAAATCTCATGGAGTTCAGGAGTTCTTGTGGATAAAGGACCCCTCATCATCATTCTTCAACAATTTTAAATTTTCCTCTCCGGGAAAGTCGCTACATTTTTTCGTTTTACCGTTGACAGTCCGTTCAGGAGGAGATTATGCCCTTTCCGCTGACCATCTAGTCTGCACAGTGACATGAGATCCGGGGTAACGTTTCTATCAATCCTCCTGCTACATAAACTGGAAAAGTGCTGGGGACCAAATATTCGGGAAACATGATCATGGCCCTTTCCAAATTTCAAGCAAATTTGGCAAACTGGCGTCGGGGGTTTCCAGACGGTGGGCTCTCATATTTAACAATCATCTCCGCCATTTTTTTCAGACACGGACAATTTTTGGCTCGGGGCCATAGGACACAGGGGTCTGCAGAATCCCCACAACAGCTTTGGGGATCCTCCCAGGGCCTGGCACTTGGTGATGTTTCTGACGTAGAGTCCAGGCCTGTGACAGCTTTTGGGCAGGGGACTTCATCAATTATAGTTGCACCCTTTGATGTTTTTGGGCCAACGTTACCCACGTTTGAGGGGCATTTGGCGTTTTTTCTTGTCGGCATCCAAAACCCTTTGAAATGCATTACTGTCCCGCCCACCCGCAAAAGATACGGCAATCCCAGGAGGCAGGGGCTACACATTTTCCTGTGGGCAGATCCTTTTTCAATAAATTCGGAGGCCCTTTCCTGTCCCTCAGGAGCATCAAGGAACATTATGTTCCTTTTGCTTGGGACCTGCCTCTCTCAACAGGCAAAAAGCGTCGACACGTCTCTCGGTCACTTCGCTTCTTCACTGATCACACTCTGCCCGAGTGCACATGCGAATTGGGTCCCGAAATTTTCTCGAGGCACAGTTTTCGTTGTGTGACTGTTGGCATCCCATCTCCTCTGTAAAACTTGCCTCCAAGAAGGAAATTTGTCTAAATCACAGAAAGTTGGGGTTGTAATGGCACTTGTACTGCGCTTCATACAGACATCTCTTTTGGACTTGGAAGAGGAAACTTCAGCAAAATGGTCCTGAAGAGGTTCCCCAGGGTTTCCTGGTTAACTGGGGTTTCAAGCCCCAGGAAATACAGAAGTCACCACTCGGGTCTCTGAGAAGGGGGCTTCCTCCAGGAATTGTAAAGGGGTCATCTTCCGTTTCGGGTTTGTTAATTGTATATCATTGTTAAAAAACTACACCTGTATCCAAAATTTTTCAAGAAAGGTCTAAAATTTTGAAAATCGGATCTTAACGTTTTTTTTAAAGCTCAAATTTTTAATTTTTTTTTCGGTAAATGTAATCATTTCACGTGTAAAAAATGCATCTGTATACCGAATTTTTTCAGGAATGGTCTAAAATTTTTATAATAACGTCTTTTAACCAAAAATTTTTAAATTTCGGGTTTGTAAATTTAATCATTATTCACTTTAAAACTTCACTTGTATACCAAATTTATCAAAAAACTAAATTTTGAAAATAACGGATCTTTAAAGGTTTTTTTTAAGGTCAATTTAATTTTTGTTCGGGTTTAATTGTATACATTGTTTACTGTAAAACTCATCTGATACCGAATTTCATCAGAACGGGATAAATTTTTATAAAACGTTTTTTAACGGGCCTTTTTAAATTCCTTTGTGTAAGTTTATACTTGTTCACAAATTTTTTAAATCACTTATACCAAATTTCACAAGAAAGGGCTAAATGTAGAAAATAAGCTTTTAAAAGGTGATACCACTCTAAATTAGAAATTAACGGTTTAACGTCAATTTTTAATTCTGTTCATATTAGTTGTCTACTTGATCACGTTAAAACTGCACCCCGTATACCAAATTTCATCAAAAAGGTCAAATTTAAAAATAACGATCTTTTAAAGGGTTTTTAACGGTCAATTTTTAAAATTTCTGTTTGTGTAAGTATATCATTGTTCAGGTGAAAAATGCATCTTACACCGAATTTCATCAAAAACGGTTAATTTATACAAAAACGGTTTTTTTTAAAGGTCAATTTAATTTCTGTTCGTGTAATTGTATATCATTGTTCAACGGTAAAACGCACTGATACCCAAATTTTACACGAACGGGGAAAAACTATTTAAAAAACGGTTTTTTTAAAGGGCAATTTTAATGTCCGTTCGGTAAGTTTATATCATTTTTCCATTTAAAACTAAAACCCGATACCAAAATTCTCAAGAAAGGTCTAAAAGTAAAAATAATCTTTTAACGGTATACCATCCAAATTTTTAAATTTAACGGTTTTTAAAAAAGTCAATTTTGCCCGTTCATATTAGTTTTTTTATCATTGATCAGCTTAAAACTGCACCCGAAAAACCAAATTTTATCAAAAAGGTCTAAATTTAGAAAATAACGACTTAAAAGTTTTTAAAACGGTCAATTTTAAGTTTTTGTTTGGTAAGTTGTAAATCTTGTTTCACGTGTAAAACGCATCGTACACCCAATTTCACAAAAAACGTCTAAATTTTTCAAAAAACGGTTTTTAAGGGCAATTTAAGTTTCGGTTTGGAATTGTATATCTTGTCGCAAAATTAAAACTACACCTGTATCCAAATTTCATCAAGAAAGGGCAAAATTTTGAAATAACGTTTTTTAACGTGATAAAAACGTCATAAAAACGAATGACCCAATTTTACCACATATTCCCCTAACTCAGCCCAATTTGGGCGATCCACGACTCCCCTTTTTCCCCCAACACAAAAAAATTGTATTTTTGTTGGTTTTTTAGGGGGGACGTGTTGTTAAAGGTTTAACGGGCTAAATAACTGTCGTAAAACGTCAAAAACCCTAGTTACTTGGGGAAAGTCCCTTTAGGGGCATTACCTGTGCAAGTCAAACGACCATTTGATAAAAAAGCAGAAAAAAGCTTTGAAACCGTTTTTACAGTTTTTTAAAAAGGTTTTAACGTTAAAAATTTTTTAGAGATTAACCCAAACCCCCCTTGGGGCACAACAACGACCCGCTAAATTTCAAGAAGAACGGTTTTAAAAATTTCTTTTATAGGGTTTTGGTGTTTTTAACGGTTTTAACTGTTTTTAAATAACGTTTTTTTTTAACTGCCAAAAAATGTCCAATTTTTAAAAATACCTGTACCTTGCAATTCACAACGGCTATTTGAAGAAAAGCAAGGAAAAAAGTCTCTGAAAAACCCTTATAACAGTTTTTTAACGGGTTTTTTTAAAGGCTTTATTTCTAGAGATTTCCCAAAACCATCCTCGATCACAACAACTACCTGCCAAAATTTCATTACAACGTTGACCGTTTTGAGTCTATAGCGTACACAGACACACACACACAACAAATTTTCCATTATATATTAAATAATAAATTTTCTTCTCTCTTTTTGTGTGTGTGTTGTTTTTGTTGTGTGTTTTGTGTTTTGGTGTGGTGTGTTTGTGTGTTGTTGTTGTGTGTGTTTTGGGGTTTTGGGGTGGTTTTGGGTGTTTGTGTTTGTGTGTGTGCCCCGGGGGTTCGGCGGGGGTGTTGTGGTGTGTTTGGGGTGTTTGGGTGTTGTTTTGTTGTGTGTGTGTGTGTGTTTTGAACAAGGAGCAGAACATACCTTATTGCACATAAAATCAAGGTTTTTTTGAGCGGGGTATCAGGTTAAACAAAAGCAAATTTAAAAAATTTCCCGCGTTTCACCTTTCAACATAACGTTTAAAAGCAGAAAGAAAAAACATAGTGTGTACAGGTCTGATTAAAATTTTTGTCTCCTAAGAAAAAAAACAAAAGGATATCTGGGGGTACAGGGTTTGGGAACAGTCCAATAACATAATCCGAGGGTTTTTTTATTTTTGCTTGGGGGAAAAAAAGGGGTTTTTTTAAACTTGTCATTAGGGGAAAAGTTTTTGGTCAAATAATTTTTCAGTCTCCAAAAAGTATTCGCCCCACCAACGGGGGATGTCGTCCTAATCTTCTTTTCTGTCATTTGAAACGGCCCCCCAATTTGGGGTTCATGGGGACATATTCGAATCTGGTTAGTGCTCGTCTGCAACTGTGCAAAGGTTCTCCAAAAAAGCCCCGTTTGTATTTGGGAGCAAATGGGCGAAATTTTTAGCTTGGGGGGGGCTTTCGTTTTTTGTTTTTCCAAACTCAATAAAAACTTTTTCCCCCGCATTTATTAGAACTTCAGGCAGTCACATAAATGACCCTGATTTTCCCACACATGCGTAATCCATCGTTTACAAGGGTTGTTGTAAAAAAAACTTCGCCATTTTCTCTCTTCGGGTCCTGAAGATCTTGACTGATAAACTGTTTTTCGATAAAGTCTTGGTCGACTCTAAATGTGTACCAAATGCGATAATCAGGGTTTTCATTTAAAATAATCGGAATTTCCCAGTTTGCCCAAACCGTAATGCATAGCTTTTTCCCCATGGACTCTTAAAATTGCCTGCAGAATTTGATGGTGCATTTCATTGGGGAATTATTTCAAGACAGTTTGAAAAAATCAGCATTTTCTTTACTTGACATATTTCATCATTGTATTGGTAAGAGGATGGGAACCACACCTCCGACCCATATGTGAAGATGGGAGAGACTAACGAGTCAAGCATGGTTGTAACTGTTCTCATATTTACACGTTGACCATAAAACGTTCTCTTCAAGGCATGTGCAGCTTTATTCCCTTGTTTTGCTAAATGTTCTTGGGCTTCTGTAAAATGTCCGTTTTATGGAAAATGACTCCAAGATATTTTTTTTATTGATCTACTGTTTCAATGATGTTTTCACCGCAATTGAAGAATAGTGGTACCTTTGGGTCTGATTTGGTGAATACAATGACCTTTGTTTTCTCTGTGTTGATTTTCATTCACAATGATCTTCAAAACCTTCACTTGATGTGCAGGGCAGTTCATTTAAACACTCCTCAATTTAGCACACCACCACCACCACCACTACCACCACCACCACCACCACCACCACCACCAATTAACGACAAGATTTCTACGTTGTATAGATGAGGAAAATTCTCCCGTAGGGAACCGAAAGGTCTCCACTGAAAATGCTTTTGATCAAATTAAACATTTTTATTTCCGTAACTCCCACTCCCAATATGATTTACAAGAACCCAAATCAAAATGGGGGAAAATTGCCACATTCACAAAATCCCCTATAC
>CM031605.1:16217635-16222474 GCA_018398815.1 Conus ventricosus
CAATACAGCTATCCCTCAACACATCATGAAGGGATGCAATACAGCTATCCCTCAACACATCATGAAGGGATGCAATACAGCTATCCCTCAACACATCATGAAGGGATACAATACAGCTGTCCCTCAACACATCATGAAGGGATACAATACAGCTGTCCCTCAACACATCATGAAGGGATACAATACAGCTGTCCCTCAACACATCATGAAGGGATACAATACAGCTGTCCCTCAACACATCATGAAGGGATACAATACTACTGTCCTTCAACACATCATGAAGGTATACAATACTACTGTCCTCAACACATCATGAAGGGATATAATACAGCTATCCCTCAACACATCATGGAGGTACACAATACTACTGTCCCTCAACACATCATGAAGGGATATAATACAGCTATCCCTCAACACATCATGAAGGGACACAATACTACTGTCCCTCAACACATCATGAAGGGATATAATACTACTGTCCCACAACACATCATGAAGGGATACAATACTACTGTCCCACAACACAACATGAAGGGATACAATACTACTGTCCCACAACACAACATGAAGGGATACAATACTACTGTCCCTCAGCACAACATGAAGGGATACAATACAGCTGTCCCACAACACAACATGAAGGGATACAATACTACTGTCCCTCAATACAACAGGAAGGGATACAATACCGCTGCTACTCAAAACACCGCATGAAGGGACGCAGTGATACTCTTCTCTAAAATAAAACATGAAGGGACACGACATCCCTGTCCTCAAATACATGTATTGAAAGGGCATAATGCCACTGCCCTTTTTAATACATCTTGGGGGGGGGGGGGGGATTATATTCCAGTTTCCCCTCAAAACAAGTCATGAAGTACATAATACTACTCTCCATCAATAAACATTTGGAGGGAACATTCTGGTCCTCTTTGAGAAGGCAACAAAGTACCAAACAACAAACCAAACAAAACAAAAGTCAAGTAGACAACGGGGTGAACCAGCTGCCGTGGCAAAGTGGTTAGCATCGCCGACTCCCTGCTGGGAGGTCGTCGGTTCGATTCCCATCAGAACTATTTATTCATGTGATTTTTTCTGCCTCGGTCGGCTCCTCCTCAAAGTTGAGTTTGCCTCGGGCTAGGTTTAGAAGACCGGGACCACACAGTGAGTTTCATCCACTTAACGGATGCAGCGTCTCTGAGAGTGTTGCTCAATTTCCTGACCAGCAGTGCAGGCGTTTGCCTCTCTCGGGCCTGGTTGACGCCGGGATATGTTATGAAAGTAAGCGCAGAGGACAATCTTGTCAAGCAGTCAAGGCCAGAATGGCAATCCGTAACATTATCGTCATCATCCTCGTTCTCATCGATCAGCATAAAAAGGCCTGAAATTCAGTGGCCATTCGTGCCCTGTTGTCATAGTGACCTCAGTTTCGATGTACTCTCCACGTCTGTGGCCTTGGTTTGATCTGTGGCGGTCGCCTGTACTGGCACTTTCATGTGGACTGTCGTTCAATGGACGTGATGGCGCCCTCCGGAGGGAGCGTTCACTCACTCTGGCTCCGCGACTAAGCGATCCTAGTCATCAGTACGGGGGCTCAGTAGGTGGTGTTCTGCGTCTGCTGGATCACAGCGGGTCCTACTGAACACCACCCAAGTGACTCGATGGCAGTGCAGTGTCTCATCTAGTGAGTTGCTTCCTGACGGCTCGACATTGATGCTCTCTGTGGAGTGCCGGTGCTGAGGTTGTGTCGGACCAGGCTGGGCTGCTGCTGTGGACGGTCGGAATGAGCGGCGTGGGTGCAATACTACTGAGGTGGCACAGATGGGACAAAATGAAATAAAAATAGAATAAAAGTTTATAGTGCAGCTGACCTGAATGGGAATCCGTAGCGTCAACTTCACCATCCTCATCCTCATCGATGAGCATAAAAAGTCTCAAATTCTGTGGCCCTTCACGCTCTGCTCTCATTTCTTCTTCTTTTTTTTTTTTTTTTTTTTTTTTTTGGCTGTCCCAACCTCTGCGCCACCTCAGAGGCAGTGCACCCACGCCGCTCATTCCGACACCCCGTCCACAGCCACAGCCCGGTCGGCCCCGCCGCAGCTCCAGCACCGGTGTAACGAAAAGTTTTAACTCCCCGAATGGTTTAACTCCCAGGGAGTTAAACTGTTCATTTGTAAATTTTAACTCCCTGGGAGTTAAACTAGAATATAAAAAACTAACTCCCTCTGTGTTTCAGTTTGACTCCAGGGGAGTTATTCTGACATACCACCAGAATGACTCCCACCCACCACCCACCACCCACTCCCCGCACCTCGCTACCACCCATGCATCTTATATATATATATATATATATTATATATATATATATATATATATATATATATATATATATATATATATATATATATATATATATTCGAAATGTGTGTGTGTGTGTGTGTGTGTGTGTGTGTGTGTGTGTGTGTGTTCTTACACTAACTTGCCAGATCAAGACTTGTCAGGTAGAATTGTTTCCTTCAATATTATTGGTTTCTGTGAATTAGTCACGTGTCCTGAATTTTATTGAAAAATGTGTGTTTTTCTGATTGGCTGGCCGACTTTCATTTTTAGCTTGGCACACGCTCACCACCACACCTGTGACGAGTCACTTGACAACTTCATCAGATCGGTCCCAAGCAGCCACGCTCTTGTACAAATTGTACAAAAACAGGCACCCCCTTTCTCTATCCCATGTGTATCACACACAAATTTCTAATCTATGCCAACCCTTTTTCTCCTTCCTTCTCTCCAGATGTAGCAAAGTCAATACAAACAATTTTACGTCAACGTCGCGACTACTCGTCATTCTCTCCCCACCTTCCTTACCCTCTCACCCCCCCCCTCACTCCCCTAATTTGGTGGCATAACACATGAAAAATTGAAAATTTTCCATTTCTACACCATTTGAGTGCAATGGCCTACACTTATGGGTGACTGTTTGATGGTCGCATAGATTCCATGACAGAGAGAGAGAGAGAGAGAGGAGAGAGAGAGGAGAGAGAGAGAGAGGAGAGAGAGAGAGAGAGAGAGGAGAGAACGCCAAAGATGAAGTACAGTATTTCTACCAAAGGCATCAAACATTTAATTCATGTATATACAGACTTTACATAGAGATTATATACAAATAGGCACAGTAAGATATCAAAGACATGCATAGACGAGCACATGAATATGTACACGGACATTTCCTTTCCCTATGATGATGATGATGGTCATGAACATTAATCCCATTCACAATTCTCTTACCGAAGACACCTGGGATAGGTGGGTGGGGAGTCATCTTAGTCATGATCAGATTAACTCCCCTCTGTTACAAAGTAACTCCCTGGGAGTCAGAAAACACGTTGTACACATTAACTCCCAGGGGAGTTATTCTAAACTGTGAAAAACTGACTCCCTTAGTGGGCAGGGAGTTAAACTTTTACACGCCTGGATTAACTCCGGGAGTTAATCTGTACTAACTCCCAGGGGGTCATTCTGTTACAGGGTGGGGAGTTACGTCTGATATATGCACAAAATGATCCCCCTTAATGTTTCAAGAATTTGTTGAGACTTGTACAAAAACGATTTTAGAACATTTGAAGTTTTACTGAGTGGAGTTATTTTGGCACAGGGTGGGAGTCATTCTAGTTTAACTCCCAGGGAGTTAAAATTTACATATGAATTGTTTAACTCCCTGGAGTTAAACCATTCGGGGAGTTAAAACTTTTCGTTACACCGGCAATCCACAGGGAGCAGTCAATGTCAAGTCGTCAAAAGGCAACCCACACGGAGGAAACACTGCACTGCTGCCGAGTCACTTCGGTAGTGTTCAGTGGCGCCTGTTCTGATCTAACATACGCAGGACACACCTACCAAGCCCCCTACTGACGACAATAATTGCTTAGTCTCGGGCCGGCGTGAGTGAGCTCTCCCTCGGAGGGCGCCACCACGTCCGTCCAAGGACAGCCCCCATGGATCGCCAATACTGTGACCCGACGGAACCAAACCAAGGCCACAGACGTGGAGAGGACATCGAAATTGAGGTCACCATGAGAGCAGGGCATGAAGGGCCACAGAATTTGAGACATTGTTTTAATGCTGATCGATGAGAATGAGGATGATTATAATGATGCTACGGATTTCCATTTTGGTCTGAGACTACATGACAGCGCTTCCTTTCATAATATATCCCGGCGTCAACCAGGCCCGAGAGATAAGGCACCTGCAGTTGTTGGTCAGGAAATTTGAGCAACACTCTCAAAAAACGCATCCATTAAGTGGATGAAACTCGACTGTGTGGTCCCAGTTTTCCAACTGAGTCCGCAACAAACTCAACTCTGGGTAGGAGCCGGTCCGGGCAGAAAAAAACCCACACGACGCTGATGGGATTCGAACCCACAACCTCCAGCCGACCTCCCATTTCAGTTTCGATCGTCTCTCCACATCTGTGGCCTTGGTTTGATTCTGTGAATGTCACCGGTGTTGGCAAATTCATGGGGGCTGTCGTTGGACAGACATGGTGGTGTCCCCCGGAGGGGGAGCTCACTCACGCCGGCTCCACGACTAAACCATTATTGTCGTCAGTAGGGGGGCTTAGTAGATTGTGTCTGCGTATGCTGGATCAGAACAGGTGCCACTGAAAAACCACGAAGTGACTTAGCAGCATTGCAGAGTCTCCTCCAGTGGGTTGCCTCATGATGACTTGACATTGACTGCTTTGTGTGCTTGACCAGAACGATGCAAGACACTTTCAATTTCAGTTTCATCAAGGGGGGCGTCACTGCTTGCGGACTAGTCCATATACGCTACACCACATCC
>CM031605.1:16227826-16240326 GCA_018398815.1 Conus ventricosus
CTCCACCTAAATAACGTCGTGACCATACGGGGCAGACCTTAACCTTACGTGTCGGTGATCGGCAGGTCTTTAGGCCGGTTCCGAGGTGACAGTTGAGGCCGTACAACTGACTGCCATGCTGTCGACCCACAAAGCCTTGCCCATCTCACCACCCTCTCCACCGCTGTCTACTCCGGTTCCCTAAGCCCCAACCCCCTCTTCACCTCGCCCACATCTGCTAGTGACGCCTCCCAAGCACACATGCATGCACGCACGCACGCATACGTACACACGCGCACGCACGCACACACACACACACACACACACACACACACACACACACAAGCATACACACAGACACGCGTGCACGCTCGAACAAACTAACACACACACGCGTGCGCGCGCGCGTACGTACACACGCACACACACACGCGCGCGCGCGCGCGCACACACACTCACACGCATGCACGCATACAGAAACACACACAAGCGAACGCAGGCATGCGCGCGCACACACACACAAACGCACACACACACACATTCACACGCACGCACGCACGCATACACAAACACGCACGCACGCACGCTGGACTGGCTAAGGAAAGTGTTGTACACCCAAAAGATAATAATGGTGTGTGGACAAGCCTATAATCATTGATGTAGTCCACCATTGTGACCACGATCCAGCAACATGACAAATAAGGTTTGACAGACCACCGAATCCATGAATACCCCTCTACTCGACTCTGTGCGTGTGTGTGTGTGTGTGTGTGTGTTCGCGTTTGATTTTACACGTTTGATTTTACATGAGAAGCTTTAATCTTGGCATTTTCTCTGCAACCACAAGTATTAAGGTAACCTCAGTCGTCAGAATGGTCAATGTTGATGATGTCGCTCCACCCATCTTCTGCATGAAAATGACACTGGACGGTAAATCTTTAAAAAATAATAATAATAATAAAAATTGGTGATTAACGTTTTCAGCGACAACAACATTACTAACTGATTTCTTTAGGATCAGTAAAGGTTACACCTCCATACAGTGACGAAAACTATGTTGAATGACATTTTGTGCTAAATTGTGGCACATGTTATGTTGATTTCGATTGAATTTATATCACTTAATGCGATTTCTAACAACGTTTGTAATAGAATACTAAAAATGAAATTCAGATAGGCTTGTGTCGATAGATCCTGCCAAATACAAATCTTGAAATATATGTTAGCAAACCGCAACAACAACAACAAAAAAGGAAAAAAAAAAGTGGACAAACAAATCACAAGACAAAACACGACGCGTTTCGACCTCTGAGTTCTTCTTCAGGCAAGATACAAAACAATTAGGGCAGTTTCATTCAACGCCTATCTTGCGCTGAAGTGATTGAAGATATTGCTCGTTCATTTTCGTTGTCCTAATTGTTTTGTATCTTGCCTGAAGAAGACCTAAGAGGTCAAAACGCGTTCTGATTCGTTTGTCGACGTCTTTTGCGGTTCGCTAACATTTATTTGAGATTTGTTTAGATTTCCGCCTGCAGTCGTCTCACTTCGCAACTAGATCTGCCAAACACAGACTGTAGAGTTCACCACTTAACGTGAATCAAGCGGCTGAACCTGTACTAAAACAGCAAATAAAACAGTCTCATTTGTTTCAGCAATAACGGATCTAAATTGAAAGGGTACAAACACATCATCCATGACGCACTTTTATATCCAAATGAAACAAAACAGGCGTTAATCAAGGAAATAAACATGGTTAGGCCCTATTTCATCTACAGTGAGACACCATGGGTGTTACGTAAAAGATGACGTCACACGTTTTTTCAAACTGTTGACTGAGTTGGCTTGGCCCTACTCAAGGGAAGGAGAACCAAACAGCAGTATATCTGATAAAACTAGGTCACTGGGAGGGGTATACAAACCCTTTTAGTCCCGTGATTGAGGTAAATGTCCATCTTCCAGTCCGGTCGTCCTGTCCACCTTTTCTCTACGACTGTCTCTCTTTTAATCCACAAAGGTGGAGAAGGAAAAGTTAGAATAGTCAGCAAGGATTGGAATGAGTGTTTCATGGCTTCATTGAGGAATTTGCTGTATTAAAGACAAAAAAAAAGTGAATCCCTTACCAGTCAAGACAGCATCCACCACGGCACTGAAAAGACCTGTCTTTTAGTGGGCCTACTCTGGGTTTTTTTTCTCCTGTCCTTCCTGTCTCCACTGTGTATTGTTTTTCTTCATTTCTAAATAATGGAATAAGTGTGTGTGTGTGTGTGTGTGTGTGTGTGTGTGTGTGTGTGTGTGTGTGTGTGTGTGTGTGTGAAAAAGAAGTCAGAGAGAGAGAGAGAGAGAGAGAGAGAGAGAGAGAGAGATTTTGTGTATGTATGCTTATATTGATCACTTCCCCTTAATGGCGGGATTTTTAAAAAAAACACGGTCATACACACAAAACTCCACTGCCTGTCTATACAGGCAGTGTCCGCAGGAGTATCAGCCTGCGTACGCAGAAAGAAAGAAAGAAAGAAAATGTCCCTTCTTCAGTCTCAATATAACGCTTCCAATGAAATCAAATTCATGGAATAGAACGGCACAGAGGGACACATACCTGGCGATTTTGACTGTTGGTGCATTCTCTTCGAAACCAAACGAAAAAGATCTTTTTGATGTAGTGGTTGTCTTTGGAAGTCATCACTGTTTCGTGTTTCTTTACCTGGTATATTGAGTGGTTTCAGTTTCAACAGGCCCAATGGCCTTTCTGAACATTCTCCCCATACCCCACCCCCACCCCCACCCTCTCTCTCTCTCTCTCTCCTCTCTCTCTCTCTCTCTCTCTCTCTCTCTCTCTCTCTCTCTCTCTCTCTCTCAGAGGCCAGTCATCGGTCGACCGCCTGAGCGAAAACCCGAAAGCACCCAGTCACCGAGACAGACACCTCTGTAAGCATTCTAGACTTGGGAGAGAGAACAAGGCAAAGACAACCAGAGAAACACACACACACACACACACACACACACACACACACACCACACGCACACACACACACGCACGCACGCACGCACACACACACACACACACACACACACACACACACACGCACGCACGCAGACACACACACACACACGCACGCACGCACGCACGCACGCACGCACGCACGCGCGCGCGCGCGCACACACACTCACCACACACACACACGCGCACACACAGAAGAAGAAGAAGAAGAAGTAAGAGAAAGACGATGAAGGAGAGGGAGGGAGGGGAGGCCAGGGGAGTGAGTCCCTTTCCAAGCTGCACAGTGCGCGCCCCCATCATTACCTGCCAGGCTGCAGGCTACAGAGGCAGGCGCCCAGCCGTTGTCAATTACTTGACAGCGGTCTCCAGGAAACACACCATGGGTTGTTTTGGCAGTGTCGGGCCCGTTCACGGCACCGTATGCTGTAGGCCGTTGGCTGGTGACACGTCAGAAATCCCCCCCCCCCTCTCCCCCTTTACCTCCCCCCCCCCCTCCCCCCGCTGTCTCCTCCAGTATTTTTTCCCCTTAACACACACAGGAAAATAACCAACAAGTCATATTCTTGGGTACTTAGGGAATGACAAAGTGGGTGTGGGATCTTGATAATCATTTGTATTGGTACAAACGAAGCAAAGCTGAGCATATAAACCAGACAACCGAAGCTTTCTAGTGTGTGATATCGTTGGGGGGGGGGGGGGGGGGTCGTCCCGTTAGGGCTCAGTGCCATTATTAGTCGCCAGTGTCAAAGGAGCCCAGTACATGACCATTTTCCAGGTTTCCTTTGTGCAGTCGATCGTTGTTTGGTTGGTAGATATGTGCTGTACCTATGTGCCCTACTAACGCTATTTCATTTTGTTCGTTTCTATGGGTGGATCCAGAAGGGGGGGGGGGGGGGGGGGTCTGGAACCTCATCACTCATCTCCCCTGTACACACACACACACACACACACACACACACACACGCACGCACGCACGCACGCACGCACGCACGCACGCACGCACGCACACACACACACACACACACACACACACACACACTCCACACCATCTCCTTCCACGAAAAAATAGAGGGGGGGGGGGGGAGGAGGCTAAAAGAAGGAAAGAAAGATGAAAGATTTTGTAACACACTTTAAGTTATGAAATTGTTTGTGCTTTCCTGCACGGTGAAAATGTAGGAGGGGCAATATGGTGACTGAACTTGCAAGAGATTGCTCCATTTGGTTGTTTGGACAAAAATGACTGCCGCCCACAGCTTTACATTTCCGTCCTTATTGAGACACTTAGTGAAAGGGCAAACAAACAAGGCTTTACACATTTGTAATCCAATACTTTTGTTGCTGTAGTCTGAGCAGAGGCATGTATCAAACTTGTGTGCTACTTAACTATGGAAAATTAACTTCCCAGAAAGTGATGACGTCATTTTTGCACAATATTGTGTTTGTTGTCATTGTTCTAATATTGCCTGACCACTAAGTCTTGCGTACAAGCTTTCATGCGGCATCTATGTTATCTACAAGAAAATAAACCCAGTCGAGTTTGGTATTAAAAGAATTGTTGGGAATTCGCCAATTCAGTCATCTCAATAGTGCAGATATATTACATTTTTAATGACAATAACTAATTATCAAACCTACAGCCCCATTTGTAATGGCCGCTCAACCTTGCCGAACGCATTGCTGCCAGACCAGCTATGCACAGATGACATTCAGTTGGCCGAATACAGTGCGGTTGGCTGGCTGGTGGGGAGCGGCCTGCAGAAAACATTCCTTTCCCTCACCTGCATTCACAGCTTGGTCTCTGCAGCTGTAAACTCCCCTGCGACTCAAAACTAAGTAACTTGCTCTGAACTAAGTAACTTGCTCTGAACACTGTTCACCACCACCCCCCCACCCCGCTTTGTAGAAATTTTCGAGGTGAACTCTACGCTCTCCAGCGCGCCACCCCTTCCCCCCCCCCCCCCCCCCCCCCCCCCCCCCCCCCCCCCCCCCGCCTCCCATATTACAAATTTAGAAGATGAGTAGACCCACTACCACTACCATCCCTACTCTCTTTTACAAAAAATGTGGAAGATGCTCCCCCCACCCACCCCTACTCCACCCCCATACCACCTACCACTACCCTCTCCAACTTTTACAGAATGTTCGTTCGTAAAACAAAGTTCTGGAAACTGACCACAAAAAGGAACAAAACGATGTGACATGTGCTTGATTTCATCATCCCAATAATTTCTTTGCTTTAAACAAGTTAATCGTGTTCGTGCACACACACAAAAATGAGCGGAGACGAATTCATCAAATTTGAATGAAGAAGAGGGTGGTGATCATTTTCATGAGAATGATGAACTGACACTACGATTGAAATCACTAACTGGATTGACATTATGATTAAAATCACTGACTGTACCAAATGTACGTCACGACTGATGTCAAACGCAGCCGACAATCAACAAATAATCGATCAACTGATTCGATAGGCGATCTTTGCATGCACTTTAACTGTTCGGTGTTACTGTTGTTTTGGGTCTGTCACTGTAAACCCTCTCTCTCTCTCTCTCTTTTCTCTTCTCTCTCTCTCTCTCTCTCTCTCTCTCTCTCTCCTCTCTCTCTCTCTCTCTCTCACACACACACACACACACACACACACACACACACACACACACACACACACACACACACACACACACACGCACGCACGCACACACACACACACAACACACACACACACACACACACACGCACACACACACACGCGCACACACACACACACACACACACACACACACACACACACACACACACACACACACACACACACACACACACAAGAAGAACAGGCGCGCGCGCGCGTTCGCGTTCGTGCAGACAATGCTCTGTCCTCATAGTAGTCATGTGAAGAAATGAGGCAAGGCATACTTTCGTACCTTTCATTGTTTTTCCTTTGTCTGTGAGCTAATATGTGCTTCCACATCTAAGACGAACTATCAGCCACTGTTTACACAAGGATGTGATTACAAAACACACACAGCAGACCTTGAACTTTTTTTTAGTTGCGGGAGACGTTTCCCTGTTTACACACTGTTTTAGCTCACTGGATGATGATGACGGCACAATCCCCCAAATAACGATAATCATCAGGTTCTGTCTGTCTGTCTGTCTGTCTCTCTCTCCTCTCTCTCTCTCTCCTCTCTCTCTCTCTCTCTCTCTCTCTCTCTCTCTCTTCTCTCTCCTCTTCTTCTCTCTCCTCCTCTCTCTCTCTCTCTCTCTCTCTCTCTCTCTCTCTCTCTCTCTCTCTCCCTCTCTCTCTCTCTCTCTCTCTCTCCGTGTGTGTGTGTGTGTGTGTGTGTGTGTGTGTGTGTGTGTGTGTGTGTGTGTGTGTGTGTGTGTGTGTGTGTGTGTGTGCGCGCGCGCGCATGTGTGCGTGCGTGCGCGCGCGTGCTCCTCTCTCTCTCTCTCTCTCTCTCTCTCTCTCTCTCTCTCTCTCTCTCTCTCTTCTGCATATTCTTTGTACATATCTTTGTTAATAACTCCAGATACGTCATTGTCTCTGTCTTGAATTTAAGACAACATCCTTATTCATTAGATAATGTAGATCTGTGTCTTAAATTTAAGTCATAACCGTATTTATATGTGCACTTTTCTTTTTGCGCTTTTCATTTTAATTTTCCCCCCTCCCCTCCCCCCCCCCCCCCCCCCCCCCCCCCCCCCCCCCCACCACACACATACACACACCTCGCAGGCGAGACGAGCATGAAAAAAAAAAAAATCACGAACGTGTAAACCATACCGTCATCGGCAATACTTATGGCTTTATCCAAAAAAAAAAAGCTGTGCCAGTCTTTTAACTAAATGTTGCGTTTGTTCATTTGCATAGGTGTTGTTGTGTACGTGTGTCACGTACAAGGTATAGGGGTAAGCTTGGAACATCCGTCGGGGGGGGGGGGGGGGGGGGGG
This sequence comes from Conus ventricosus, assembly GCA_018398815.1. NCBI lineage: Eukaryota > Metazoa > Mollusca > Gastropoda > Neogastropoda > Conidae > Conus > Conus ventricosus. Next base: position 16,234,755 of record CM031605.1, read on the forward strand.
GGGGGGGGGGGGGGGGGGGGGGGGGGGGGGGGGGGGGGGGGGGGGTCTCCTTGCTTGTTCTGTGTGCTCTGTGTTGCCATTTTCGCGAGGCGATTTGATGTTGGAAACAGCATTGGCGTGGAGTTATGGGCGTGCCATTATTTCATCATGGCGGTAAGGGTTCCCTTACTTGTTCGTTATTTGCTGTTTATTGTTCACCGCCTTATTCAAGATTTCCTTGTATGCCAATGCACCTGAGGTTGTCTGTATGTTACTGTTCGTCTGTGTTTTGTTTGACTATATTCAAGATCGAAAGGTTGTACCAGTCTTAAATAAATGCTTAGTTGAGTTTGTTCATCTCTCCATTTGTTGTTGCTGTTACATGTGCCAGGTATAGGGTATACAACCATGAACCCATCTCCGATTTTAATAAGAGAAAAAAAAAAAACGCCAGTGCGCTAATGTGTGAAAGATTTCAAAGATTCTTTTCATAAATATTGAAAAAGAGTTACCACTGTTTCGGCTGTTATTTTCACATCGACAACGCTGGTGTCTTATGAAGCATCAATTCTGACAAACCATCACTGCAACTTCCTTACGACATTAGTCCTCAGATACGCACTCTTACTTGTGGACTCCCCCTCCCCTCCCGCGCCCCTCTCCTTTCCCCACCTCCCCTCTCCCTCTCCCCCATAGCATCAAGCACTTTCGTGCCTTGTCACTTCAAGGTGAGCAGCTTTTAGGAACCAGTTTGTTTGTTTTTTCCACCGACAGTAATGTCTAGCACGGTTGCTTTAAAACACACGTATTCAGTTTCATCCCCATGAACCTATGTTTAGGATAGTTGCTGGTACAATATCAGATAATCGCACTGACACGATTCAATACCCTGACCTTTAAAAGAAGACCAGTCTCGAAAAAGATCTAACCAAAAACCGGACAGTGGTCGTGTTTAGCAGCACCTGAACAAAGCGATGACGTAGGGAAGACTTGCCCGTCAACAGCTGTTTGAGACCTCTTTCGCAGCTGTGCTTGGTTTTGTAAAATCGTTGTCGAGTTGTTGCTGTTTTCATAAGCTAAGCCTGCCCAGAGTTTGTTCACTAACTGAGGATGGGCACTAGAGAAATACTCTTCACAGAAGTTGTAGTAATGGTAGCAGTAGTAGTAGTAGTGGTAACAACAACAGCAGCAACAACAACAACAACGACAACATCAAGAGCAATAATACTAATACTAACAGTGATGATGATGATGATGATGATGATGATGATGATGATGATGATGATGATGATGATGATGATGATGATGATGACGACGACGACGACGACGAACGACAACGACGACGACGACGACGACGACAACAAAAACAATGTACTCAAAACAGACAGGATAGTTGTGAAGATACCAGAAAAACATGATTTTTCTCTTGTGTGTGTTTGATGTGACGTGCCTTCCCCAAGTGTGCCCCCAAGGAATCACTGGGTACGTGCGCCCTCACAAACAACCCCCTGGGTCACTGACTGTATTTCACAGGTCAACAGGATTGCGTGTACGATGGGTTTTAATGCTCGGCCTAGGCAGCCATACTTGATATCCGGAAGATTTATCTCCCTTCTTTCCCCCAGGAGGATGGAGACTCGTCATGCAATGGGATTACTAGGCAGGCCATACGCCACAATCAGGGTTTTGCACTAAAACTCTAGATAATCCATGTAAGCGTTTTGAGGCGTCCCATGAATTTGAGCTAGCATTTAATGTTAAACTGATAATCGATCAAAAGAACTCCCTACCAATTATTTCCCTTGTTTGGGTGGATTTTCATGATGAAATCACAAGCAGTCTTCAAATACATGCCCTTCCCCGTAGTTGACACACATGTCAGGCCTTTGTACTCACCCATGACCCCTGTCCTTGCGCAAGTTCGAAGCGCCCAAATAGTCCCATTTCTTTGATTTTAAGGTATGCTTGGAACCACCTGGCTTGTACCTTGATGTCCACATGAAAGAAAATGAGGAGAATCAACTTTCAGACACACCAAAAATTTTCGAAACAATCTAATTGCGCCAGTTTATAAATACTTGATTCCTTAAGCAAGATCTTGGCGTATGAATTTTAGGCGTGCAGCCTGCAACATGTTTGAAGACACATTCCAACCGCAACCCGACGTGATGTGGCAATGCAATGCATTGTAGGAGTTGAGTGTAGGCTGCAGTGATCTGGCTTTCGTCAACCGTTGGCAAAGCTCCATGTTGTTGTATGACGACTGTCCTCAGGATCCATTGGCCAGGCTGGCAGGCATTGTTCTGCCACATAAACCAATAGGCCGGAATAGCTCAGTTGGTGGAGCACCGGACTCCTGGTAATCCTGGTGATCCTGGGGTTGCGGGTTTCGAATCTCCGCTAGGCTGTTTCAGTACCAGGGGAGGACGGGTGGGGGAGGGGGAGGGGCGGGGGTCCTGCGGAATTAACATTGGTTTCGACTCTATTTCCCGAAAAGTTCTTTCGAATGAGACTATAAACAGAGGTTCCGTGTGTGAACGCACGTATAACATTTTGCATACATGTAAAATCCCATCTCAATCTTTTGGAGAAGAAAAATCGAAATGAAATGAGGTAGGGAACAGTAAACGATAAACAGTAAACAAGTGGGGTATGTTTTGCTCCCATAAGGAAACCTAACACAGAGTAACTTTTATTCAAGACTGGCACAGCCTTTTAAACTTGAATAAAGTCAGACAAATACATAGACGAACAATCTAATGTGGGGGGAAAAAACAAGTGCAGGCCAACAACTGAACTGTCTGGCAAAGATTTGGACTTGAGGGGAGGGAGGGAGGGGAGGGGAGGGGAGTTTGAAGATGGAGAAACTGGGAAAATGAAATTATATATATATATATATATATATATATATATATATATATATATATATATATATATATATATATATATATATATATAATATATATATTACAGATATGAAAACTCTTCTCTAGCTGCAAGGGAACCATCGCAATCCCTTTTGAAGGCAGATATATTTGTATTGCCTGCTCCGAGGCCTTTCGCCCGCTGGATTGGGACTCATCAGGGAGACACGGCTGGTTGTGTCTGCGCTCCCGGCGTCAAATAGAGACACACCACAGTCCATAATACTGGAGAAGGTCAGTTTGGCCGTTCATATTGATGACACGTTACACATAGCATGCCCCTGCGTGAAAAATCGAAAAAGAACGAAGGAAGAAAACTGATTGGTTGATATTGACTGAATGCTACGGTAAAATGAATGAAGCGCCAGCAGGCAGCTCTTCAGTCGGCGCCATTTAAATACTCTTAATGATAATAATAACAATAATGATGATAATAATAATAATAAAATAATAATAATAATAATAATAATAATAATAATTGTAATAATATAATAAAATAATAATAATAATAATAATAATAATAATAATAATAATACACGGGGTTGTAAGCCAATATCACCGTATAATTCATATCGTAACTGCAGCCGTTGTTCGTCTAGTGTCACTCTTAGGTTGGCTTTAACCGTGCTGGTACGATACTGACTATGGTTGTGTTTCTGTTGTTCAGCTCTATCATCCATTCTGACTGTATTTACTTCATGCTTTCATTTGCTGTCTCATCTATGCCCCCAACCCCCAACCCCCACCCCATCCCCATCCCTTCTTCTCTATAGTAATATTACTGTCACACTATTCATTCCGGGTTTAGGCTCAGAGATTGTCCCCTACATTTTATACTGTTTGCATAATGTCTTCAGTTTTTCAACAACTTTTTTTCCTCCCCACACTTTCGTTTGGTTTCAATTGCTACCCTTCGCTGGCTGCTTTGGGTGCTGTTGGATTCTTTTTTGAGCCCTTGGTAGTGAGAACACCACGGTATTATGGACTGTGGTGTGTCTCTATTTGACGCCAGGAGCACAGACATAACCAGCCGTGTCTCCCTGATGAGTTCCGACCCAGCGGACGAAAGGCCTTGGAGAAGGCAATACAAATAGATCTGTCTTCGAAGGGGATTACAATGGCTCCCTCATGCGGCTAGTGAAGAGTTTTCATATCTATAATATATTTCTTAATTTTTGTTCCCAGTTTCCTCCATTTTCAACCTTCCCTCCCCCTCCCCCCCCCCCCCCCCCCCCCCCCCCCCCCCCCCCCCCCCCCCCCCCCCCCCCCCCCCCCCCCCCCCCCATCCCCCTTTAAGTCCAAATCTTTGCCAAGTCATTACTAATGAGAACAGTTGAGTTGTTGGCCTGCGCTTGTTTTTCCCCCACTATTGGATTGTTCGCATTTGTATTTGTCTGACTTTATTCAAGTTTTAAAGGCTATGCCAGCCTTGAATAAGAGTTATTCTGTGTTAGGTTTCCTCATGGGAGCAAGACGTACCCTATTTGTTTACTGTTTCTTGTTTAGTGTTCCCTGCCTCACTTCTTTCTTAATATTCATTCCGGTTTCTCATACATAGCTACACCCAAAGCGCCATGTACCACCCACGGTGAAACATCTTACAACGCGTTGGGACTTACATGATGTGAGACCTTTTACAACAGACTGCACGAAAAGCCTGACCAGATGTGATTTAAAAAATAAAAATTTCAAAGAAATCATCACTTTCCAACTTATCTAGGGATTTTATAAAAGAAAGATTTCAACGAAATTTCCGATTTGTTTTTAGAAAGAATGTTTTAATGAATTGTTTGGAGCGTCCTTTTTTCCCATGACTTGAAAGTTTGACTTCAACACGGCAACATCCCTGATATGGCCCTTAGCGGTCGGCTGGGCTATAAGCACCTCTCTCTCTCTCTCTGCCGAGTGACTGCGGTCACGGTAGTTTTTCGTGGTGTCTGTCAACACCTCTGTTCAGTTGACAACTGCTTAGTCGCAAAACCAGTGTGTGTGTTCGTCCGCGCGATGGGCACTCTACAGCCACCCAACGACTGTTCCCGTGAGCTTGCCAATATCGGCGACTACCTTCATAAATACGACCTCACTGCGGACATGGGGAGAAATGAAAGAACTGTGCGTGAAAAGCTAAGGGAAATCGAGACTGTTGTATGACAGTCAATAAGGATGAGCATTAAAGGAGATCATGCCATGAAGTTTCATTCTACTCTGAGACTATATTTCACAGGGCGCACTCCACGCTTCCTTTCACAATATAGCCCGGTGTCAGACAGGCCCGAGGGGTGCAGAAACCTGCAGTGCTGGTCGGAATATGTGAGTCACCCTCTGAGACATTCTTTAAGATGATGAAACTCAGCCACGTACTGTGGGGTTCTCGTCTTCCCATTTGAGCCTCTGGCAAATTCAGTTCTGGGTAGGAGCCGATCGGAGCCGAAAATCTTTCGATAGATTTGTTGATCATTGTATTTCATCCTTTCATTTGAAACCTACAGTTTCGAGAGATGTCATGAGTTCAATCTGTGTGTGTGTGTGTGTGTGTGTGTGTGTGTGTGTGTGTGTGTGGTGTGTGTGTGTGTGTGTGTGTGTGTGTGTGTTCCTTCATTTAACGTCTATCCACTATTCGTGATATTAGACAACTTTTCATGCAGTTCTTGCAGTGTGTGTGTGTGTGT
>CM031605.1:16247826-16250326 GCA_018398815.1 Conus ventricosus
CATGCTATAACAGAAATACTGGGCCCTTCCTCAAGGCGGATAACTATGAAGACTATGATTGGAATTCGGACACAGGATATGACGTGCCGTGAGCGGCATGTTCGAATGGAAGACCCTACTTTCCATTAACTTTACAGGCTTCAAAGGAGGGGGGGGGGGGGGGGGGGGGGGGGGGGGGGGGGGGGGGGGGGGGGGGGGGCTCGGCCAACGTAGCATAGTTCACTATCCAAAGGTTAGGCGATTTCTCCTAACACGTGGATCGGAGTCGGTTTGTTTAAAAGGGAGTGGTGGATCGTGGATTTGCGCTGTGCTCCAGTTGGTATGGTGAGCGAGTGTAACGCTTGTTCCTCTTCCCAAAGAACGCTTGTGTTTAGGTCTTTTCTTTTCAGTGCAAAAATGCCTTCCTTGATGTGAACAATGATTAAAAGCAGCGTTTTGCATTCTTTCACTCTTTTCCCCAGGTCTACTCTCAGCCAACGTCCGGAGCTGCTACTGCAAGAACTACTGTGCAGTTACTGTCCCATGAGCGCGTGACGCAGATCTACCTGCCTGCAACTCTGCACGCGCGTGCGTTCACTTGGCGTGTGTGACACGCGCGCTCTGACCTTTGACATATGAATGGTGACGAACCCGACCTCGGAGTGTTCACTTCCGCCGTCATAGGTCACGTGACTGAAAGCTCTCCTGGCGGGGTGGTGGTGTCAGCCCCTTCGAAGCAACTGTGTGGCCGATGAAGTTTTTATGACTTCAAAATTAATATTTTAATATTTGCCCACGTCTGTGAGGTCAGGGAGGAGAGGATTACCAAATGATGGGGGATATGTATAACGATGGGTACATGGAGGAGGAGGAGGAGTGGGACAGAGAAGGATTACTCGACCCGGCATGGGAAAAGCAGCAGAAGAAGGTCAGTGCTTGTTACCGTTTCATTTGCACGGTTTCTTTTCGTAAAGGAGCATTTGTTAAATGTGCAAGTCAGAGTAATGTATGTTCATCCTAAGCAGTGCATGCATATATCGTTTTTGCTTTGTTAGTGCGAACTGTCAGGTGTTTATTGTCAGTTCCTGGACACACAGTGGCAGCCGCCATTGCCGATGGTTTTGATTGCACACCTAATATGGAGGAGGCACGAGAGGGGCGGGGCTTGTGACAATTTGTCTGCTTTTGGTGGATTTGGCGTTCTTGTCGGCTGTGAAACCCGACTGTCCGGTTACCTAAGCGTTGACTTGATGACATAAAACACCAAGTACTCGAAGGGAGGACGGGACCTGTAATTTGTTGAACACGGTGCGGTTGATACGGCCAGGGCTAACTTCAGTGTGGTATACCTGTAAGCAACAGGCGCAGTGCACCAATGACGACCCGTCTTTTTTGTTCTGTGGGCATAGGGGATTTTCCATCTTAATAATTGTAATCAGTTTCACCCTTCCTCCCGTGTCAAATTTGCCTTCTCACCTCCCCAAGGCAACGAACTGGTGGTGCTCACCATGTAATGGTTCCAGATTCTGCCATTAGTTACTAGTACTTGTAACGTAGTATCAAAGTGAATGCTACTTTCAGAATAGAGTACTGATACTTCACACAATAATCTAAATAGTGGCACTGTGCACTCGTCTTGCACATGCAGGCATGCACGCACACATGCACGCACATGTGCGTGCATACAGATCTACATACACACAAACGTACGTGTTTACAAGAGTTCTTGAATATTTCATTGTATGAGTAGGTTCCTTGTACTGATAATAATAATGATGCAGTTTGAATGCAAACAAAGGATAGAAGCCAGAAACGTAACCTGCTATACATTTTGATTGTAAATGAGTTTGATACAGATCTCTGCATTCAGCACAGATAACCCACGTGGCTAACTTAACTGTACATTTTTTTTTCAACAAAGATTGTCTGTAATAGTTTTATTTCAAGTGTGATAACACGACAGGAATTTGTGTGGTATGAACAAAATCTGCCAGAAGTTCAATAGCTGTTGATTTATTCATTACTTTATTTATAAATCTGATTAGCTCGGTATGTAACCAATTCATAGATTTGAAAAATGATCATAAATCATTGATTGATAATGAAATGAACAGTAAAATTTTATATTTCAGTGTATTTGTGTGTGGATGGAAATTAGTTTTACAACTTCCAGTGGTTGGTCATAGAGCACTTGATGCGAGGGTCAGCTAGTAGTAAGTTGCATTGAGTGGGTCTGTATTACTATTAGTAGCAGTTGTATCTTTCAGTTGGTGATATGCAGAATGGAAAGGATGATAACAATAGGCACATTTTATCATGGTATGCAACCAAACTGATTAAGAAAGAGAGCACTGGTGCTGCAAATAGCACATTTGTACCAGTGTGGAATCTTAACATTGTTAACAGATCAGCCACATTTATATTGAAAGTCCTGCGCATAGCTTCTGGAACAGGACAGTAATTAGCACCATTGATTAGCTTCATTGATCAATTAAGTGAGGAGGTCCATCGTTAGAATTCC
>CM031605.1:16255326-16262826 GCA_018398815.1 Conus ventricosus
TCTCTGTGTACATATTTGGGTCTGCTTGTGTGTGTGTGTGTGTGTGTGTGTGTGTGTGTGTGTGTGTGTGTGTGTGTGTGTGTGTGTGTGTGTGTGAGAGAGAGAGAGAGAGAGAGAGAGATCATCTGAGAGAGTGAGAGTGCATGGGTGATAGATCACTAAATGCAGGCACTGCAGTTTATGTAAACTGTATACATCTTTGTATAGTAATCATATGCACACAACCCCCCATTGAGAGTGAGTGAATAAATCAAATGCATCTGAAAGGCATTTAGATATTTTGCATGTTTCATGTGAATGAATTTTCAGACTCAGTCACTTTTATGAATATGGACAGTGTTTGTCATTAGCGTCTGTTGTTTCTTTTTTCTTTTTTTTTTTTTTGCATGTTAGTTCGGAATCCAACCAACTGGAAATAAAGCTGTCCACTGACACCATACTGAGAGGTGGTGACAGGGCCACGCTGGTGCCCAAGGCAGCCATAGAAGTGACAGGTGGGCTTGCCCAAAATAAACCAAGCCTTGCTTCTCGGTCTCAGATAAAAATAGTCCACATTCCATCTTCTCTTCCTGGGGCTTCAGTAGGCTATTCCACATTCTCCTGAGGTCTTGTCTCTTTCTGCGGCTACAGGTTAACGAGAAACTGTCGATATGTATGCGTATGCTTTGAGCCACAAGTTACAAGGTTTTGATTTGCTTTGATTAGAGCCTGCATGGGTTCTGGTTGCGTGTCAAGTTAGTGAGAGGTGTATGTGGAGCTCATGGTAGTGTGAATGAATGAGAAGAGGCCTGCAATAGGTAAGTGTGAATAGATCAATGATCAAGAGCAAAAACAGAATGACTGCGCCGTCAAGCAAAAGAGCAAACAAATTACAGAACAACTGGACAATTACATATCGCAGGCAGACGTTAATTACAAATGATAATATATTGTTTTTCTGTCATTTTACACTAGAGTTTAGTCTTCATTTTAATCCAGGACCAATGTTGGTTAATCAGTAACTAATACGGTAATGAGACTTTGAGTTGCAATGCTTGCATTATAACAAGAATTCAATACAGCTATTACAACACCATTACTACATTATGATTAAATTATATGTCTGCTACACTATTGACTATAATTCTACAGCAGTACAACATCATGACATATGTGGGCGTGTATTGCGGTCGGCTGGGCTATAAGCAACATTATCGTGTATGTCTACAAACATAAAACGATACATTTTCCTGCACATGTTTGAGCACAAAGCCACTCATAAACACACAGCAGAATTAGGATTATGAAATGAAATTAATGGTGCAAGAATGGCTTTTTTTCCCAAGCTGCAAATTTGATGTTGTCATAAACTAGCTTTTGTTTCTGCGCATGCAGGAATGCAACTCGTTTGGGGTGAAACCTTTAGCTAGCTCTCAGAGAAGAAAGTACGTTCATCAGACCATTTTCCAAAAGTCTTTGAGGAGAAATTTCTGTAAGAGCTGTGTCCACAGGTCTGTTGCAGGTCATTCCCGTGGATTCTGTGTTGGTGAATGTGTTGGTCGATTGAGTATCAACAAGAAAGGGGGCTTTTGTTTGGAATGTAGTTGTAAAGACCAGCCGGTCGGTCACTGACCCAAAGAATAGCATGATACGCAGACAGGATGAAGATCATGCCATGTGGTATGAAATATTTGGTGTGTGCCTGTAAGTTGTGTCTGCTGTTGAATATGAAACAGACATTGTGCTTTAACTTGTTTAAGCAGTGACATTTATCAAATCAAATTTTCTGATTCTTAAGTCTGTCTTGTGCTTAGCAGTAAATTGATTTAAATTAGATTACCTGGTATTTGACTTTCTATCGAATACAAAACAATACTGTGTATTAATGCACTCATATAAAAAAGTTAAATGTTAAATAGTAGCAAGTGACCAAGTTACTTAGTCTTTCTTTATTGCTTTTGGTTGTTTTTTTTCATTTTTGATATTCTTTTATTTCTGTCTTTTGTTGTTGTTGTTGTTGTTATCCATTAAACTTAGATTCGACTGAACAGTTTGTCTTGATTTGCTGTCCATGAACACACATTCACACGTGTGTGCTCACACATCATGCACCCACACACACACACGAACACACACACACACACACACACACACACACACATGGGTGCACACGCATGCATGTTTACACACACAAACATACACATATACACACATTCACACATACACACACACACACACACACACACACACACACACACACACACACACACACACACACACACACACACACCACACACACACACGCATGCATGCATGCATGCATGCATGCATACAAATTTATTGTCAGGTTAACCATGTCAAACTAAAAGTTGTAGTACATACATGTGTTTCCAGGCATGCACACACACACACACACACACACACACACACACACACACACACACACACACACACCACCACCACCACCACCACCACCACCACACACACACACACACACACACACACACACACACACACACACACCACACACACACACCACACACCCACCACCACCACCACCACCACACCACCACCACCACCACCACCACCACCACCACACACACACCACCACCACCACCACCACCACCACCACCACCACCCACACACACCACCACCACCACCACCACCACCACACACACACACACACACACACACACGCACACACACACACACACACACACACCACACCACACGATCTATCAATATCAGTACATCAAAGTTCACATGAGCAAATATTCTTGCCACAACTGACACGAGCAACACCTTCAAAACTCATGACTCAAATGTTAAACAGTGTTAGAGACCATATCGTTTCAACCGCTGGTCTTCACAATTTTGAACTGAAAGTAAACCTGTTCTGTTACAGACCTTCACAGCATGGTGCAATTCACACTTGCGGAAAGCTGGCACTGGCATAGAGGACATCGAGGAAGACTTTCGCAATGGACTCAAACTGATGTTGTTATTAGAAGTCATCTCAGGGGAGCAGTTGCCCAAACCGGACCGGGGTAAGATGAGGTTCCACAAAATAGCCAACGTCAACAAAGCGCTGGACTTCATCGCCTCCAAGGGAGTCAAGCTAGTGTCCATAGGAGCAGAAGGTGATTTTTGTCATTTTATTTTTCAAGGACAAATTTCCATAGTTGCCAACCATTTCTAACTTATCTGCAAATTTTCTTTTTTGAAAAGGTTGTGGTTACGATGATATGAAAACAACAACAACAGGATACTGTGAAAGTGAGCGATTTTGTAAAATTCAGGAGGGCCAACTGAACATGTACAGAACTCTGTCCACAGCAAAGGATCTCAGTTAATTTTCAGTGAGCCTAGGTCACATATCGCATAAAGATAATCAGCACAGCCACCACTATCAGTACAAGCCCACACACACACGCACGCATGTAAGCATGCACGCATGCACACACACACACACATACACACACGCACATGCGTTCCCCTTCTCCTTGTACGATATACCTCTGACTCTGAGAACACAAACATTACACACTAACTTACTTGCATGCCCGATGAGGAGATAAAAGTAAAAACTGTTTATCAATAAAGTGGCCTAATTTCATTGTCATAGGTGATAGGGGTATTTGCTGTTTTCTGTTAAGAAAAAAAAAACGAAACAAAAACAGTCCCAAGATTCTCAAAATGCTGCCTACAGGACTGAAAAGTGTAAATAATTGGCCTTTGTATCACTTTGCTTTCACTTCCAAACCCTCTGAGAACACGAGACCATTTAAGTTTGTATTAAGATAATCATAGGATGGAATTTTAATTCAGAAAGTAGAATGTGTCACACTTGACTCATGTTAACTGGACTTCTCTGTAGTTTCTTTAGTATGGTAGAAAACAAATTGTGAAAAGAGAGAGTGTGGGGGAAGGAGAAGAAAAAAAAAGAGTGAATAACTGAAAGAAGAAAGACGGGAAGGAGGATTTGGTTGATCCAGTCATGGTTGATCCAGTCATGGTTGATCCAGTCATTGTTGATCCAAAGTGTTGTCTGCTTCATGCACAAAACAGTCTGCGTAAAATCTTTATGCTTGTTCACTGGGCTGCTTCTTTTCAATGGAAAGGTGTCGCGTCCACTAAATACCATTTCAATGATGTCAGGAGAGAGGCATGCCCTCCCCCCCCCACCTCCCCCCCCCCCACCCCCCCCCCCCCCCCCCCCCCCCCCCCCCCAAACTCTTCGCCCACTGAAGGCTGGCATGGCAGACCTGTCTTTCACCAAGTGGAGTAAATTGTAAAGAGTAGGGTTGGGGTGGTCAGCCTTAGAATTCATGTGGTTGGACATTGATTAAAGAGAGCTGGTTGACAACGAGCAGCAGGCTGATCCATTGATCCTGATAGATGATGAAAAAGTGGAAATATTAGGTGTGTGCGGGGGCAGGGGCTTTCTGCCATCTCATGTGAGACATGCTAAACTCTGTGGATACGTACAGGATATAGAAGAATTTAAATAATTGATATAAACAAAGAAAGTGATGGGTTACTTCAACCTGTGCAAAATTAATTGTTTTTCCACTTTAGCCCTGTGCGTGTTCACTGCTCAGAGCTATCCTTTCATTCCAGAGTTTGGTCATCAAAGAGAATGTTGTGTGGGCCATTTGGATGTGTACACACCTGTACTGAAAAATCTGAATCATTACTAACTAGTTAGGAAGTACTAGTGCTCAGTTCTAAATTTGAAGAGCCCCATTTCACCAGATGTAATTTATTTCTGTGCTCATCTGTTAATGGCCCTGAATGTGCTCATCTATCAGTGGCCCTGAAAATCTAAAGTAATATATTAGTGTACTCATCTATCAGTGGCCCTGAAAATCTAAAGTAATATATTAGTGTACTCATCTATCAATGGCCCAGAAAATCTAAAGTAATTTATTAGTGTGCTCATCTATCAATGGCCCTGAAAATCTAAAGTAATTTATTAGTGTGCTCATCTATCAATAGCCTTGGAAATCTAAAGTAATTCATTAATGTGCTCATCTGTTAATGGCCCTGAAAATCTCATGTAATTTATTCGTGTGCTCATCTATCAATAGCCTTGGAAATCTAATGTAATTCATTAATGTGCTCATCTGTTAATGGCCCTGAAAATCTAATGTGATTTATTCATGTGCTCTTCTGTTAATGGCCCTGAAAATCTAATGTGATTTATTCATGTGCTCATCTGTTAATGGCCCTGAAAATCTAATGTGATTTAGTTTTGGAAAGAATGCAATGTATGTACTCTTCATGTAAGTTGACTATAGTTATATGCGATGCCTTTTTTCCCCTGACATTTTCAGCATTTTAAAAAGTCAGTCTTTGGAAATCCCTTTGTGAAATGTTGGTATTGTTTTGTAAATATTCTGTTCAGAATGTCTATTTTTAAAACTGTTAACTGACATTTATGCCGGGAATTACGCAAAAACAAACTGGTTTTACAAGTACAACAACAACAAAATTTGTTGACTTTCCGGATATTTTTACCAGTTGGTAAACCCATTTTATAGGCTAGCTCAGTACACTACAGCCCTGATGTGGCCCTCTGCGGTCGGCTGGGCTATAAGCAACATTATCTTATCTTATCTTACACACACGCATGTGTCTTGCACACATACACAGACACAGACACACTCATACACACACGCATGCGTGCATGTGCGCACGCGTGCACGCACGCGCACACACACACACACACACACACACAACACACACACACACACACACACACACACACACACACACACACACCTCTCTCTCTCTCTCTCTCTCTCTCTCTCTCTCTCTCTCTCTCTCTCTCTCTCCTCTCTCTCAGTCAAAAAGGGGGGTGGGGGGTGGTGGTAGAGGGGGATGACTGCTTGGGCAAACATGGAACCAGCCAAGGCATGCTTCAGACGCACGCACACAGCTGAACTAGCTAGTTGTCTGGAAATTTTCCTGTTGAGGAACATACAGATCAAAACTCGTTTGCGAGTTATTTATTTTACCCCTCTCCCATCCTCCTTTACCACCTCTCCCTCCTTCCCCCCCCCCCCCCCCCCCCCCCAAAAAAAAAAAAAAACAAAAAGAAAAAAACAAAAACCTTGTATGATGAAACAAGGTAGACTGCAGTTACTGAAGTAGTCATTTGTTTGATTCATTGACAGTAAATGGGAGTGGTCGTTCTGCTTGATGCTAGTGACTGTGCCTCTCAAACAATTAAGTTCGAATGGAGCTTGAATTGAATCTGGACAATATCTTCATTGATTTTGTCCAGTTAGTGGAGACTTTCTGGATTGACATCGGAGTCAAACTGGTCTATATTTTATAAAAATGTCCAAAACAATGCAAAGCCAAGAGCCTTTCATGCTGAAGTTTGAGAGATGGAGGGAGTGTGCATGTATCTTGTGTCTCTGTAACTGTAAGTGTCTGTTGTACAGACCATCCCTTTCTCACCCCCCCTCCCCCCCATGCCCACCCCCAACCCTACCTCCACCCGTCACTGTCCCATTCTCTCTCTCTCTCTCTCTCTGTCTTTGGGGTGAATGGCAAACTCACTCTCTCTCGAGAGAGCTCTGTGTGCACCTGTCTGTGTGTGTGCCTGTCTATCTGTATCTCTTCTTTTCTCTCTCTCTCTCTCTCTCTCTCTCTCTCTCTCTCTCTCTCTCTCTTTCTCTCCCTCTCTCTCTCTCTTTGATTGAGTATTTGAACTGCTTACATAAAAATGAGAAATTTCTCATTTCCATGTGAAAAGGTGCGTTCAAATTCAAACCCTCTTGAATGTTAAGGTTGTTTAAATCTGACGGGGAAAAGGGATTTGTTAAGCTCAAAATTTACTATGGAGGGAGGGTTATCAAGGAGGGAGGGGGAGGAGGGGAGGGTATTCACTGCACACGGACATGCTGTGCACATCATAGAAATAGGACTCAAGAAACTTTATTCACTGTGTGTGGGAGAAGGTGTTTAAAATGTAAACCTCTCCCACTTGGTGTGAGGTGTCTTCGATTTGCCATACTCTGAATGTTAATGTGAATTTGAATAATACTGTTGTTAATCAAGATTTATAGAGTGTCCTCAGACTGCCTTTCTCTGCCTCCTCCCCTCTTCCCTCTCTTTGCTGGTCTCTTCTCTCCCACTGCCCTGCCTCCTTTTCCTTGTCCGTGGGTGTGTCTTTCACCCACTCATTCCCTCCCTTCTCTCTCTCTCTCTCTCTCTCTCTCTCTCTCTCTCTCTCTCTCTCTCTCTCTCTCTCTCTCTCTGTCTCTTTGTCTGTCTGTCTGTCTCTCTCTCTGTCTCTTTGTCTCTCTCTCTCTCTCTCTGTCTCTCTCTCTCTCTCTCTCTCTCTCTCACTTGAACAGTCTTTATAGTTTCTGCCAAGTACAGGTCTTACCTGGCTTTTTCTCAGTGGTTGAACTGTTGCTTACTCTTGTTTCTGGACCTAAGCTATTTCAGTTAACTTTTTTTTTCCCCTCAGGTGGTTATACTGTTACTATGTTCAATGACCTAAGC
>CM031605.1:16267826-16279688 GCA_018398815.1 Conus ventricosus
AGGTATGATCTGGACTATCATCCTGAGGTTTGCCATCCAAGACATCACAGTAGAAGGTAAGAACTTGCGGGGTGTTGATTTGCTCTTTGAAAATTCATTGTCCATGGATAAGTAAATTGTGCATAGTTTCCCGTGTCACATAATGACAGGATGTGTTTGCTTTGTGGTGTTAGAGATGAATTTTTAATGCTTAAGACAGTAAAGTTTATTCAAATTTTAGATAAGCATGTTAAGTATACATTAGGAAAGAGTGCATGTGTGTAGGTTGAGCTTTATAAAGAAACATAAGTTTAACATTGAAAAATCAGTTAAACGATGCAAATGTACTTTGAAATAAAAATTTAAAAAAGAAGAGAGAGACAGGGAGGCATATGAAAAAATGTTGGGTAATGTTTACACTGTTATCTGGTAAGAGAAGATAGATTTCATTGGTAGTAAATGGTGTATAGCCTAATGCTGATGATTTGTGAGCATGGTGTACAAGATTGCTGAATGTTGACTACAGACTAGCTACAGGATTTGATTTCAGATCATTTACAGCTTGTTAATACTGCTATTGTGCGTTTTAGATTGTTTGCACAACTTTATGGCTGCCCTTATTTATTGATTTCATTAAATATGAGAGCAGTATTTGTTGCATAGAAATGTTGTAATTTTTTTTTTTTTTTTTGGTTTTGTTTTCAGTGTTTTTTGTTCAATTGTTTTTAAATTTACAATTGTAAGCATGGAATTCAAAGGGGAAAATTGTGCGTGGCCAAAGGTCTGACGGATAAAAAGTGAAACCATAACCAGCCAAGAATGAAATAAAAAGCACCTGAAAATGAAAGACTGAAAAATGTTTGATTGCTGCTTCTGTTCGTTTACAAATAGATAAACGTAAAAACCTTTGGTTTTTGACATTCATGCATTGTTGTGGAAATGTGATCTTCTTAGTTGTGATTTAAAGGAAGGGAAGTGAGATGAGGGGGCTTAAGTATCATTGCCTGAGAGTGATTTCATATTCATAATAATCAAGTTGAATGTTGAAAGTCATGGTGTTTCAACTGCTTCCTCTTTTTTTTTTTTTCTTTGGGGTGGGTGGGGTGGGGGAAAGAGGAGGGGTTGGTTGTTTTTTTTTGTTTTTTTTTCCACATTCAGCAATTTTTTTTCTCCCATGTTGAGTCCCGGGGTCAGGTGATGGGAGGAAAAGTGTTTACATGTGTCCATTTCGGCATCATGTGTGTGCAATGATGCATGAAGAAATGCGTTTCATACATTTATGAATATTTGCATATGTTTACAGAAATGACTGCCAAAGAAGGACTGCTGTTATGGTGCCAGCGAAAAACAGCGCCATACAAAAACGTCAACGTTCAGAACTTCCATCTTAGGTATTTGCCAGTTATCTTACGACACAGCCGCTGTGGATGTTGGAGAGCTTTTGTTCTGTGTCAGTGAATATATGTGCGTATACAAACATGAACAGATATTATTTGCACATGTACAGTATGGGTGTAACATTGAACCATTGAGAGTGAAGGAGAGGAGTAGATACCTATATTTTGTTATGCCTGTGATAGTATGAATAGTCAAACATAAGTAAAGACTGAATATTTCAACTGTTTATAAGTGTATGGCCATGGTAGTGCAGAAGCTCAGAGAAAGTCTGGAAAAAAAATTGCACCTGTGGAAATATACAGAGTGGCCACTCCTGAGTGTAGTAGATGCATATGACAACTGCAATGCATATGTTTATTTGAACCACACCAGGAGCAGCCTTTTTGGTTGGCGTGTGCTTTCGAGCATCCCTGACACTTGGCAGCTCCTCCCTTGTCTGTGTCTTTTATCCCCACCCCCTTCCTTCCAGCCCTGAAAGGGGTCTGTGTGGTCGGCTGGGTTATAGTGGAACCACATTTCCCTGTCTGGATGTGTGTGTGTGTGTGTGTGTGTGTGTGTGTGTGTGTGTGTGTGTGTCTGTCTTTCTTTCTCTCTCTCTCTCTCTCTCTCTCTCTCTCTCTCTCTCTCTCTCTCTCTCTTTCTCTCTCTCTCTGTTCCTGCACGTTTGTGTATCTGTTTTTGTTTTGTATTTGTTTGTTTTACACCCACCGCTGGGTCTCTTTCCCCCTACTGCCAGCTGTAACCATAGAGATACAATGAGATGAAAATGTCACTCATTTAATGTCCACAGCTTTGACAAACAAAAACACTTTCAGTCGAGGAGGGAAACTTCTTAACAAATATAGTAGATCCAGCCTGCGTGATGTCGTTTTTGATGCGAGATTTGTGAATGCCTGTTTTCACCCCGAACGTGTTCATTTCAAAGAATCATTACGATGCAGATTGTGTTTACGTTTTGTGTTTGTGCACTGATGTTTCCTCGGCCAAGAGAGACATACAGAACAGTGTTCCCAGTGCAGAAGATGACATCAGCAGCCACCTGACGTGCGCGTGTTAACGAGAGCTTTACCTGTTTCAGCTGGAAGGACGGCTTAGCGTTTTGCGCCCTCATTCACAGACACCGCCCTGAGCTCTTAGATTATTACAAGCTGTCACGGGTAACACAGCCCCCTTCTTTCTCTTGTCCCCCTTTTCAGGTCTTGCTGCTTGTACCCCCCAATCTCTTCAACTGCTGCTTGTACCCCCAATCTCTTCAACTGCTGCCTGAGTTGCACTGTGACTGGAATGATATCTTTGTATCCTATCTCCCCCGCCTGATGTGTGTGTTTGGTTTTTTTTTCGTTCTTTTTCTGTACTTCGTTGACATTGTTTACTAACAGCTCAGTTGCCGTAGTTACCGAGAGGAGAATTTGCTCGTCATGTGTGTGTGTGTGTGTTGTCTTTGTCGTGAATCTTGATAGTTATAAATCAGAAACTAGAGGTGAAAGGTCAGTTTAGGTTGATAGTCCCTGTTAAGTCCCTTTTTATGTTCATAGTGAATCTCGATAGTTATAAATCAGAAACTAGAGGTGAAAGGTCAGTTCAGGTTGATAGTCCCTGTTAAGTCCCTTTTTATGTTCATGATTATCAGGGATGTTCCTTGAGAAGCACCAGGAAATAGTAGATAAGCCGTTAGACACCAAGACCTTGTGAAAAGGCGTTCAGTGGCAACTAAATGACCTGCACCGTAGCATGTGGATTGAAAATATTGTTTGTAAGCCATGGGCTTATATTTTGACATCATGTCGGTTTTAATGTAATGTCATCCTAACATAAAAGACTTTTTTCTTTCATTTATACAAAAGGATGTTAAAGCTGAAAGAGATTAAAACTTGTGGAAATGGTGGGTATAATTGAAAAAGTTGCCTCAGTTCTGGTCACAAACAGATGAAGAAAATATGTTTCTCTGTACTGTTTAATTGTCTGTCATATTTCTCTGCTGTCACAGCATTGAGCAGTGACGAAATGATCCTGTGTTTTGAGCAGAAAGAGATCATGAGAACTGGTTTCAAGAGTAAATTTAGTCCCATATTGGTCAGCTATCTCTTGCACAAAGGTAACATCACAGATGTATTTTTGTATATCTGAATGTTTTGAATAGCATGGAATGTGACACAATGTGTAGCTCTGTTACGTGCTTGATTGCAATGAATGTGACAGGTTTAAACATCCTTAAGACGGTGTGTGTTTTTCTGTATGTGTACAAATGGTAATTTTTCATGCTGTACTTTGACTTGAGCTGTTCGAAAACCTTGTTCAGTTTGCTTTTGAATTACTCTCTTTTTGCTGTTTGCATCTCATTAACTCAAGCCATGTATTTGTGAGGCATTCTTTTTATTGTGACAATCCACTGGCTCAAAATTGACAATCTTTTTTAGAAAACAAAAAGTACAAGAAGATCAAAGTAAAAAAAAAAAGTGAAAGAAGAAACAATGTGTTTATTAAAAAGAGAAGAGTTGTGTGCCTTTATCTGTTGTTGACATAGTATGCATAATAGCTATTGAGCCATACAGTTGCCTGAATTTTTTACTTTATAATATTGTATACTATTTTCATGCCATTTTTATGACATTCATGACCTAAACCATTCTTGTTTTCTAAGGATTTCTTTATAAAAAAAAAAAAAAAATTGCACTGTGAAAGGATAATTTTTGACAGGTAGATATAACAATTAATGATGTTCTTAAAGCAAGAAAGAGAATGTAACCATGAATTTCAGTTTAATCTGAAATTTGCGTCTGCGTCGTCCCAAATCGTCTAATGATTGTGACAACTAGAATGTCTCACAACATCATGAAGATGACAGCCCTGTTCTCTAGAAGAATGGCACCTTTTTGTCAGATCACCTGTTCACTGGCCCTGAAAGATTTCAGAGCGGTGCCAACCGTCATGACTGACCGTCTGTGTTTTTGACATGTTGCCCCCTTCTCCTCCTCCCCTCCCCCCTCCCCCCACACACACACCCCACCCCATTCTCCCTCCAGTTGTTGGGCGCTCTGTCCTGGTTGAACTGCATGTGCTGACTTTGTTGCCTTGCTTTTCCAGTTTTAAAGACGGGCTGGCGTTCTGTGCCCTTATACACAGACATCGGCCTGAACTAATTGACTACCACTCACTTTCTAAGGTGAGCATGACCAAGGCCGACGTGACCAACCCATGGGGCCTAATGGTGATTTATGTAGATCTGATCCGCTGCCATTTATGGGCACCCCTGATATGAGTTTCATGATTGACTGGACTGTAGACAACACGACTGGAACAGTCATGGAGGTGGGGGGATGAGGGAGGGAGGCAGGGGTCAGAATACCTTTAACCAGTTGTTTCCGTCTTTCTTCTTTCGCTCTTTTTGTTGTTGTTGTTTTTTGTTTGTTGCATGTTTGCACACATGTACGCACACTCACAAAGTCACACTCGGGAGCACATACACCTGTTATAGCTGAATATACAGGCAGTTTTTCTCGAACTTAGTTGAAACTAGTTTGTGCAGATTTGCCTTTTTTTTTCACCCCCAAGTGCTTAAAAACGTCAAAATGGGAGATTATCTAGTCATTATGTGTTGTCTCCCCTGTGTGTCATAAACCTTTTTTAAAGTGCGTTAGCTAGTCCCCAGCCTTTTCTTTGGTGTCTATGACATGCAGCATGTACATACCAGTGCGAAAAGGAGTTACTTTTGAAGCACTTGATAATGCTTGAAAACGTGTCCAATCGACAAAATGACAGTAAAACATTTTTACCACATTCAGGATGCCTTTGAATAAAATATAATAATGAGTGATAGGCGTATCTGGGTTTTTTTGTGTGCTGATAAACACCACATAAAAGAATTTGTAAATGTATGCCTCTCGGTGCAGATTTGGACATAGTGCTATATGACACTAGTGCTGTGCTATATGACACTAGTGCTGTGCTATATGACACTAGTGCTGTTTTCAGGCCATCTGGCTGGATGAAAGCATTGTTAGCATTCCATTCTGATCATGTCAGCGCAGTTCCTTTTATGCATTTATGGTTGGTTTGGGTTTTTTTTGTCTCAGATCAGCCACAATTTCACTGCAGGGCAAAGTTTTTATTACTTTGTGCTGCTATACACACATGTCAGTGTGTAATTTCATGATACTAGGTCTCTTGCAGTGAGGTCCTCAGGGACATGTGTGTGCGACATCACATAGACTGGTTGACCAGGACTTCGAGAATGGCCGTTGCTGTCGCATATTTGGTTGATACAGCATGTAGTTGCTTGACACACAGCTAGAACAGCTGCGTTTCCAATATGCTGGAATATACTGATTGTTAAATGACTTTCAGAAGGAACGCTTCCGCGAGAAAAACACCTGCATGTGCACATGTTCTCGCACACACAAATAAACAACACGCTCAGAAAAGAAATATGCATTCACACATGTATGCGCAGGCATTTGCACAAAACATTAAGCATGCTCATGTGCACACACGTGAACAGACGAGCATGCTTGCATGAACACAGGCATGGAGTAAGTGTGAGAAAGAAATGCAAATAATGGACTCAGAGTTTATTTTAGAAAAAGAACGTTGCTTGCATGAATCACCACTCCATTTTTGCCATGAAAACATCGGACTTTATTGTAAAATATGCTTGTATTAACTGTAGTAATTCATCAGATGTTGTCATGCATAAATTGCCGTATATTGGACTCCTGATCTTCAGGAAATAGGTTTCTCAGTTTGTGTCAACACTGTTGGAATTTGTTCTATGTGTGATAAAGGAGATGGTGATCAATTCTTTGTGGAATGCTGTGCTTTGTCCAGGAGCATGTAGAATTCAGTTTCTTTCTCCAGTTGTTTCCCACACCCATACATTCTCTCTCTCTCTCTCTCTGTCTCTGTCTCTCTGTCTGTCTGTCTGTCTCTCTCTCTCTCTCTCTCTCTCTCTCTCTCTCTCTCTCTCTCTCTCTCTCTCTCTCTCTCTCTTTTATCTTTATGGTTATTTATGTGATGTATGCAGTTCAAGTGTAAAGGAATGGAAGTTTGCTGGGTGGTATTTGGTGTTTTTGTTTGTTGTTTGTGTGTTTGTTTGTATTTTAGTGTTATCAATCAGATCAGAATCAAAACCCTTATCTATCTGGATGTTAAGTTGTATGAGTTCACTCACAGATGATTTATAAACAGCAACCCAACAGTTCATGTAAACAAGCTCTGTGTAAATTGTACATTTCTAAGATTCTTTGAACAAATATACTAAAATTAAGTTTCAGTTTAGTTTCTTCTGTTTGCATTACTCATTTTTTTATATTAATGTGTGTGTGTGTGTGATCTTGACCTGTTTTAGAGGAGCTAAAGATTTTGTTTTGCATCGGACATAATGAGAAAAGCAAGCATGTAAAATTTGCATTGGCGTGTATATCTCATTGATTGAGCTACAGAAAAACATTGGTCGCTCATTGTGGAAAGAAAGTGATGTGTTGTTGGATTGTGAATGTAGCGACTGTAGGGTCTGATGGATGTGATTGGCAGGACAACCCACTGGAGAACCTCAACACTGCTTTTGACATCGCAGAGAAGCATCTGGACATCCCCAGAATGTTGGACCCCGAGGGTAGGTCACTCCCATGCCTCCTCCACCTCCACCTCCTTTCAGTTCCTCCCGTCCCCCCTCATCTGTGTATCCCTCCTTGCCCCAGACCAAGGGGAGTTCCTCAAACCCTGGAACCACTGAGGGGTGTTGATTTTTCATCATGTCATTCATGGTGATAGCACAAACTGTGTAGGATGTTCCTGTGTCAGTCGTGTCACTCGTGATGGTGAGTGATTTCCCTTAGCAGACCAGAGCCATCCAGTCATTCATCCACATTTCATGAAGTATGCTTGCCCACCCATGGACAAAATGCATGTTTACCTGCTCTTAAATCTACACGATTTTTTCAGTTTAACCCTTTTATTACCAACATGGCAATTATGCTGTAAGATTTTACGTTGATGCTGCTGTGCAGCAAGATTACGGTAAAACTATTAGTTCTGTATTCTGGTTGTAAGAAAAAAAAAGCAAGATCACGGTAAAACTATTAGTTCTCTATTCTGGTTACAAGGGGGAAAAAAAGCAAGATTACGGTAAAACTATTAGTTCTCTATTCTGGTTGCAAGAAAAAAAGCAGGATTACAGTAAAACTATTAGTTCTCTATTCTGGTTGTAAGAAAAAAAGCAAGATTACAGTAAAACTATTTGTTCTCTATTCTGGTTGCAAGAAAAAAAGGTTTTAACCTTTACCAGCCGAGTCGTGACAAAAGTGGACGACAGGATTTCTCTCCCTTGAGTCCAAGTCCGGATGACGGACAGACAGCTATACATTCTGCCGTGTCGTCCACAATCAGACGACGGGAACATAAAAAATTCCTACACTTTCCATGAAATGGTCCAAGGGAAATAACCCCTGTAACTAGTCTTGGGGATGTTGGAACGAGTTGTCGACCATACTTTCAGTGGCCTATTGTGAACTTGGCTGACCCCATGAGCTTTGGAACAAAGAACTGGCGGTACCACGCGGCGCGCGCCACGTATTTCCTGTGCCAGAAGAAATGTCGGTCAGGCAAAGGGGTGGTAGCAATTTCTAGCTCAATGAAGCGCTTGAAATCGTATTACAAAGTGGATCTGGTGATGAGGGGAGTTGAGTGTTTGTTCTTTCCTGTGACACCTAACACAAGACCGTCAGTTGCTGTAGAGCTACCGTAAAAATAAATTAAAAAGTGGCCAAATCTGCGTCGGCAGGGAATGAGCGCTGTGCGCCAGCCGTCGGCAGAAGGGAAACGTGCCGTTGTGCCGCTGTAGGCTGGATAAGGTTAAACCACAATCATTTTTCTTTATTTACACAAAGGAGGGAGAGAATGCCATCAGAAATGAAGTTAAAACCATTTGAATAGAGTGACCCAAATATCAGTTGATGCTTGGAGAGGCTGCGATTTCCAGAGCAGCTGTCGTCTGACGGGTTGATAATTGCAAAGAAGTGAAGACATGTTCATAATATATTGATGCTTGAGCTGCAGGTTTAAGGGTTGTGTTCGTGACGTGTTTGATTAGCAGAAACATTGTCTTCAAGAATCACTCCATATTTTGTTTCACAGACAGTACCTTGACATACTTCATATGTTGTGTTAAAAGTTAACTCCTTGGACTTGCTGACAGGACTAACTTTGTTCAAAGAGTGCACTTCATTTGACTGTATGTGTGGGTTCTGTTAGACATGGTAAATTCATCATCTTGTTCAAAGAGAGCACTTCATTTGACTGTATGTGTGGTTCTGTTAGACATGGTAAATTCATCATCTTGTTCAAAGAGAGCACTTTGTTTGACTGTGGGGGTTCTTGTTAGACATGGTGAATTCATCATTTTGTTCAAAGAGCGCACTTCATTTGACTGTATGTGTGGGTTCTGTTAGATATGGTGAATTCATCATTTTGTTCAAAGAGCGCACTTCATTTGACTGTATGTGTGGGTTCTGTTAGACATGGTGAATTCATCATTTTGTTCAAAGAGAGCACTTCGTTTGACTGTGGGGGTTCTTGTTAGACATGGTGAATTCATCATCTTGTTCAAAGAGAGCACTTCATTTGACTGTGTGTGTGGGTTCTTGTTAGACATGGTGAATTCATCATCTTGTTCAAAGAGCGCACTCCATTTGACTGTATGTGTGGGTTCTGTTAGACATGGTGAATTCATCATTTTGTTCAGAGAGCACTTCGTTTGACTGTGGGGGTTCTTGTTAGACATGGTGAATTCATCATTTTGTTCAAAGAGAGCACTTCGTTTGACTGTATGTGTGGGTTCTTGTTAGACATGGTGAATTCATCATTTTGTTCAGAAAAAACCCTCCATTTCAAACATGGTCAACTCCATCATTTTGTTCAGAAAAAAACCCTCCATTTCAAACATGGTCAACTCCGTCATTTTGTTCAGAAAAAAACCCTCCATTTCAAACATGGTCAACTCCATCATTTTGTTCAGAAAAAAACCCTCCATTTCAGACATGGTCAACTCCATCATTTTGTTCAGAAAAAAACCCTCCATTTCAGACATGGTCAACTCCGTCATTTTGTTCAGAAAAAAACCCCTCCGTTTCAGACATGGTCAACTCCATCATTTTGTTCAGAAAAAAAACCCTCCATTTCAGACATGGTCAACTCCATCATTTTGTTCAGAAAAAAACCCTCCATTTCAGACATGGTCAACTCCGTCATTTTGTTCAGAAAAAAACCCCTCCGTTTCAGACATGGTCAACTCGGCCAAGCCTGACGAGCGCTCGGTGATGGCCTACGTGTCTTCCTACTACCACGCCTTCTCGGGGGCCCAACAGGCCGAAACAGCCGCCAACCGTATCTGTAAGGTGCTGAAGGTCAACCAGGATAACGAGAGGCTCATGGAGGAGTATGAGCGTCTTGCCAGTGATGTGAGTACATCAACATTTCTTGGCAGCTGTAACCCGCCGATTTGTAAGCAGCGCCAATTTGTAAGCGCTTACAAATCGGCGCACATTGCATGACTTGTAAAACCGCCGATTTGTAAGCAGCGCCGATTTGTAGAGCGCTTACAAATCGGCAGGCTAGGCCCCCGCCGATTTGTAAGCGCTGCTTAGAAATCGGCGGGTTAAGCTCCCGCCGTTTTGTAAAGCGCTTTACAAAATGGCGGGCGCTTTATATCCTGTTTCTTTGGATTAAAACGATAAACTGTTATTACGCTTTCAGTGATTAATATTCCTGCAATTTTGATGACTTTTATATCATCAAAATGGCGGACTGAAATGCGGTGTGTGTGTGTTCATGTGTGTGTGGGTATATGTATATGTATATCAGTTTGTGTGTGTAAGCCTGTGCTAGAATTGTTTGTTTTTAAACGCAATTTTATGTACATTTTACAGTCGATAATATAAACACAGATTTCCACACTCAAATGAAAACGAAATCGTAACTCAGCTTATATTGAGTGAAAAGAATAGTGCAAGAGAATAGGGAAAGTTAAACTAGTGTGCAGTTCCATACTTTCACCAGAATATTTCACTAAAAGAATAGATATGATTGCCAGACACAATCAATAAAAAGACGATGCAAGAAAATTATTCGTGGATGCTGAAAATGTTATTTGTAAAAAACAAACAACAGACAATTCTAGTTCACTTTGTCGTTCATGTAACGTTTACAGAAATGAACAAATATGAATAAAAACATGTCAACAAAGTCCTCTGCTTTCGACTTCGAAATTTGATTGTGTGAGTGAGTCAGGGCAAAAGAAATAGACTTGTTTACTCCCCTCCCCCCCCCCCCCCCCCCCCCCCACCACACAACACATGCACAGGCTTACATACACAAACTGATATACATACACATACACACACACACATGAACACACACACCGCAGGGGGAATGTGTTTAATTTTGAAGGTTTAGATTTTTTTTTTCTGCCAGAGTAATTGTTTTAATGGATATGGTGAATGGATGTTTTTGAATGATAGATATACATAGTTTTTTCTATTCTTTTCTTCTTCTTTTTTTCTTGTCTGAATCGAATATATATTTACATCTATATACATGTGGGTATGAAATTTTGTTTTGTTTTTTGTTTGATTGTTTTCTTGTTCTGTTGAAAGTTGGCAGATGCGAATTTCTCCTGCAATTTGAAGAAAAGAATGTTGTGATATTTGAATTAACACTAGTTTAATGTATTGTCGCTGTCGTTTCACATAACTGCCTGTCTTTGTTCCGCTTGTAGTTGCTGGAGTGGTATTGTCGCTGTCGTATCACGTAACTACCTTTGTTCCACTCGTAGTTGCTGGAGTGATATTGTCGCTGTCGTATCACATAACTACCTTTGTTCCGCTCGTAGTTGCTGGAGTGGATCCGCCGCACCCGCCCCTGGCTGGAGAACCGAACCACAGACAACACACTGCCCGGCACTCGACGCAAGCTGGACGAATTTCGCGACTACCGCCGCAAGCAGAAACCCCCCAAACTGGAGGACAAGGCTAAGTTGGAGAACTCTTTCAACACGCTACAGACCCGTCTGCGTCTCTCCAACCGCCCCGCCTATCTCCCCACCGAGGGAAAAATGGTTTCGGTGAGTGGTTTTTTTTTTTTTTTTAGTTTTTAGTGTGACTGAAAGTGTTTTTTTTCCTCCATTTCAATCAGGTATGAGGGCAGACGTGACTGTCAATTAAGATTAAAACTAATGATGTATTTAAGGTGGTATTTCTTTTTCTTTTTTTTTTTTCTTTTTTTGTCATCAGGAAAAACGCTTTGAAATGTGATGTCTTGATATAGTTGCAAGAAAATGCAGTGTGTACTTGAAAATAAAAGGTATTTTGGAAATGCAGCTATGAAGTTTCTTAACCTTAATTTTAAGAGGAAAAAATCGTTTTATCTTCAGTTTTTTAAATGGGGTAATCTTCAATCAGCATTTCAGTGTTTTGACACAAGTTGTGGTTTAAT
>CM031605.1:16279788-16302896 GCA_018398815.1 Conus ventricosus
GACAGACCACATGTATTTTAACCTTTACCAGCCATGTCACCCAATAGTAGGTGACTGGATTTCTTTCCCTTGAGCCACGTCACCCAAAGCTGGGTGACATACAGTACATTCTGTCGTGTCACCCACTCTCGGGTGACTGGAACATAAAAAAATTCCTACACTTTCCGTAAAATGATCCAAGGGAAATAAGCTCTGTAACTAGTCTTGGGGATGTCGTAGCAAGTTGTAGACCTTACTTTCAGTGCTTTATCATGAAGTTGGCTGACCCCAGCAGCTTGGAAACAAAGGAACTGACGGCACCAGGCTTTGCCGTTAAGCACGCGCGAAAAAATGTCAGTCAGACGAAGAGGTGGTAGCGATTTCTCGCTCAATGCAGCGCTTGAAATCGTATTACAAAGTGGATCTGGTGATGAGGGGAGTGATAGAGAGATAGAAAACTGTGAAAGAGAAGAGGAAAGTGAATTGTTTGAAGATACAGCCATCCCTTCATCTTCTGATTTGGTGTTGTAAAAGAACGGAATAGAATGTAAACAAAGAATTTTTTTACTTGTCAGACATTTTTTTCAACGCAGTCGTGTCTACACATGGAAAGTAAATGATTCGAAATTACTATGTTCGATTAGTTGAGTGCTTGTTCTTTCCTTTGACACCTAACACAACACTGTCAGTTGTTGTTTAGCTACCATAAAAATGAATTAAAAAGTGGCGAAATATGCACATCGGCAGGGACTAAGTGCCATGCGTGAGCACGTGGCAGCAGAGAATTGTGCTGTATGTGCTGCTCTCAGCCTAGATAGTGTTAACCCTCTGCTACTGTTATGCATGTTCATTGTAACGGAATGGAAAGAGATTCGATTATGCATTATTTGCTCTGTTTCCCATACAGGATAGGAGCTAATTGTTTTGTTTAACAGTTATTTGTTTTGTTTTGTTTTTTGGAATTGTTTGTGTGTTTGGCGCTTGCTTTTTTTTTCTTTTTTTCTCCAATAGTTGAATTAAACCTTTGACTTAAAGGATGTAGAAAAAAAAAGATCAATTATGTGCTAGATCCTAGATGTTTGGATTGATGCAGGACATTGCCAATGCCTGATGTAGGGTATGTTTGGATTGATGTAGGACATTGCCAATGCCTGATGTAGGGTATGTTTGGATTGATGTAGGACATTGCCAATGCCTGATGTAGGGTCCGTTTGGATTGATGCAGGACATTGCCAATGCCTGATGTAGGATCCGTTTGGGTTGATGCAGGACATTGCCAGTGCCTGATGTAGGGTATGTTTGGGTTGATGCAGGACATTGCCAGTGCCTGATGTAGGGTATGTTTGGATTGATGCAGGACATTGCCAATGCCTGGAAAGGGTTGGAGCACGCTGAGAAAGGTTTCGAGGAGTGGCTGTTGTCTGAACTACAAAGGTGGGTTTCTTTTTTTTTTTCTTTTTTCTTTTTTTTTTCTTTTTCCTTTTGCACAGAACAAATTGGGAAGATTCCCTCAAGCTTGCGTGTGTACTTTGACCGGGCATATACACACAGCAAAAGCAGTAGAAGACAGGTGCGAAACACAAGTCAACATCTGTTCCAGACAAGCATCATCTTTGCCATTGTCTTATGGAACATATAGACAAACAGAAACAAATCCAGGTATGGCTGATGTAAAAAGGGGGGGGGGGTGGTCTTTTTTTTCTCTTTCTTTCTTCATTCCCCACCTTGCAGTCTGAGATGCAACATCAGTGAGATTTCAAAGTATGTGACTGGTTTTAATCCTACCGGTACAGAAATGATGGTTTTAATGCCACCGTGTGGTAGCCACTTTCCATCTTTGTGAGTTTCTAAAACAGAGAACCAGCATTCAGGGTCATGTTCTTCAGGTGTTCTTCTCTCTCTTCTCTCTCTCTCTCTCTCATCTCATCTCTCTCTCTCCCTTCTCTCTCGCTCTCTCTCTCAACAAGCAGCAGCCAGTCTCCTCTGATAAAGGTACAGGAATTGATCATGCTGCAAGTTTTTTTGTTCGTGTGTTTCATGCAAGGATCTCGGTGTAAGCCTGACCTGGGACTGTTAAGGTCTGGGAGTCTGCACAGATCTTATACTTGAAGAGATCATCTCATCTGCTGACCTGGCTGTCTCTTGCTGACCTGGCTGTCTCTGATCTCTCTGCTGACCTGGCTGTCTCTCTGCTGACCTGACTGTCTCTGTCTCTCTGCTGACCTGACTGTCTCACCTGCTGACCTGGCTGTCTTCAGCTGACCTGGCTTTTTTTCTGCTGACTGGTCTCTTCTGCTGACGTGGCTCTCTCTGCTGACCTGGCTGTCTCTCTGCTGACCTGGCTTCTCTGGTCTCTCTGCTGACCTGGCTGTCTCATCTGCTGACCTGGCTGTCTCCCTGTTGACCTGGCTGTCTCTCTGCTGACCTGGCTGTCTCTCTGCTGACCTGGCTGTCTCTCTGCTGAACTGGCTGTCCTCTGTCTCTCTCTGCTGACCTGGCTGTCGCTCTGCTGACCTGGCTGTCTCTGTCTCTCTGCTGACCTGGCTGTCTCACTGCTGACCTGGCTGTCTCTCTGCTGACCTGGCTGTCTCACCTGTGACCTGGCTGTCTCTCTGCTGACCTGGCTGTCTCTCTTGCTGACCTTTGCTGTCTCTGTCTCTCTGCTGACCTGGCTGTCTCTCTGCTGACCTGGCTGTCTCTCTGCTGACCTGGCTGTCTCTCTGCTGACCTGGCTGTCTCTGTCTCTCTGCTGACCTGGCTGTCTCTCTCTGCTGACCTGGCCTGTCTCTCTGCTGACCTGGCTGTCTGTCTCTCTGCTGACCTGGCTGTCTCTCTGCTGACTTGGCGGTCTCTCTGCTGACCTGGCTGTCTCTGTCTCTCTGCTGACCTGGCTGTCTCTCTGCTGACCTGGCTGTCTCTCTGCTGACCTGGCTGTCTGTCTCTCTGCTGACCTGGCTGTCTCTCTGCTGACTTGGCGGGTCTCTCTGCTGACCTGGCTGTCTCTGTCTCTCTGCTGACCTGGCTGTCTCTCTGCTGACCTGGCTGTCTCTCTGCTGACCTGGCTGTCTCTCTGCTGACCTGGCTGTCTCTGTCTCTCTGCTGACCTGGCTGTCTCACCTGCTGGCCTGGCTGTCTCTCTGCTGACCTGGCTGTCTCACCTGCTGACCTGGCTGTCTCTCTGCTGACCTGGCTGTCTCTGTCTCTCTGCGGACCTGGCTGTCTCACCTGCTGACCTGGCTGTCTCTCTGCTGACCTGGCTGTCTCACCTGCTGACCTGGCTGTCTCTCTGCTGACCTGGCTGTCTCTCAGCTGACCTGACTGTCTCTCAGCTGACCTGGCTGTCTGCTGACCTGGCTGTCTCTGTGTCTCTTCTGACCTGGCTGTCTCACCTGCTGACCTGGCTGTCTCTCAGCTGACCTGGCTGTCTCTGCTGACCTGGCTGTCTCTGTCTCTCTGCTGACCTGGCTGTCTCACCTGCTGACCTGGCTGTCTCTGCTGACCTGCCTGTCTCACCTGCTGACCTGGCTGTCTCTCTGCTGACCAGGCTGTCTCACGTGCTGACCTGGCTGTCTCTCTGCTGACCTGGCTGTCTCTGCTGACCTGGCTGTCTCTGTCTCTCTGCTGACCTGGCTGTCTCTCTGCTGACCTGGCTGTCTCTGCTGACCTGGCTGTCTCTCTGCTGACCTGGCTGTCTCTGTCTCTCTGCTGACCTGGCTGTCTCTCTGCTGACCAGGCTGTCTCTGCTGACCTGGCTGTCTCTGCTGACCTGGCTGTCTCTCTGCTGACCTGGCTGTCTCTCTGCTGACCTGGCTGTCTCTCTGCTGACCTGGCTCTCTCTGCTGACCTGGCTGTCTCTGTCTCTCTGCTGACCTGGCTGTCTCACCTGCTGACCTGGCTGTCTCTCTGCTGACCTGGCTGTCTCTCTGCTGACCTGGCTGTCTCTGCTGACCTGCCTGTCTCTCTGCTGACCTGGCTGTCCGTTGACCTGGCTGTCTCTCTGCTGACCTGTCTGTCTGTTGACCTGGCTGTCTCTCTGTTGACCTGGCTGTCTCTCTGCTGACCTGGCTGTCTCTCTGCTGACCTGGCTGTCTCTCTGCTGACCTGGCTGTCTCTGCTAACCTGGCTGTCTCTCTGCTGACCTGGCTGTCTCAGTGCTGACCTGGCTGTCTCTGTTGACCTGGCTGTCTCTCTGCTGACCTGGCTGTCTTTCTGCTGACCTGGCTGTCTCTGTTGACCTGGCTGTCTCTCTGTTGACCTGGCTGTCTCTCTGCTGACCTGGCTGTCTCTCTGCTGACCTGGCTGTCTCTGCTGACCTGGCTGTCTCACCTGCTGACCTGGCTGTCTCACCTGCTGACCTGGCTGTCTCTCTGCTGACCAGGCTGTCTCACCTGCTGACCTGGCTGTCTCTGTCTCTCTGCTGACCTGGCTGTCTCTCTGCTGACCTGGCTGTCTCTCTGCTGACCTGGCTGTCTCTGCTGACCTGGCTGTCTCTCTGCTGACCTGGCTGTCTCTCTGCTGACCAGGCTGTCTCAGTGGGGAATCAAGCCCTAAACCTTGGGAGCAAGAGTCTGCTGCTTTACCCGCCAAGCCAGTTAGGCCCCCAAGGGACGTAGTCCGTAAAAGTGAAACAGTGTCTTGATAGAGTTTGCGTTCGCATGGTGTGCAAGCTGGACCAGACAGTGCGACGGTTATTTTGCGTGTTTTGCAGGCTGGAACGTCTCGACCATTTGGCCCAGAAGTTCCGGCACAAGTGTGAAATCCACGAGAGTGGTCGGCAGGCAAGGAGGAGATGCTGCAATCCCGCGACTTCAAACAGTGCCGCCTCAACGAACTGAAGGTCAGCACCGCTGTGTTGTTTCCCCATGTTTAAGGGGGTGCAAGTTTCACATCTAATGAATGGCTGTTTAGACACACCAGTGCCTCCATACACGTGTCCACACACCCAGGCATGTATCCTGACCTCCTTGTGCAAGCACAGTAAGCACAGGTGGGTATAGCGTACATACACAGACTGAAATCATTTATTGGAAGATAATTTTTTAACTCAAAGATGGAAAGGGGAAAAAAGTGTTTGATAACAATTTGACCAACAGCAAAAAAAACCCAGCGCAAAAGCAGACAATTAACCCGATTTTATGTAAATATGCTACCATTATGGCTGAACTTTTTATCAGTAAAATGTCATTAGTTTGGGCCTTATGGTAATGGCAGGTGTTTGTTGGTTTGATCAGAATGGTGGCCGTTAAATAACGCTAAAGCGTCAACAACCATGCGGTGTCCTCCTCTGCATGTTGCCTTCTGACATCAGTAGGTCAGCATGGTCATCTGGTGTTCAAGGTGATGCAAGATGAGCCAGAGCAGTAGTGAACAGTCCTAGGAAATAAGGTCAGGGTGTTTGGTTTCAGAGCATGAAGAGGTGTAATTGATTCAGGAAATGATGTCAGGGTGTTTGGTTTCAGACCATGGAGAGGTGTAATTAGTTCAGGAAGCCTCGGTGTTTGGTTTCAGACCATGGAGAGGTGTAATTGATTCAAGAAATAAGGTCTGGGTGTTTGGTTTCAGTCCATGGAGAGGTGTAATTGATTCAGGAAATAAGGTCTGGGTGTTTGGTTTCAGTCCATGGAGAGGTGTAATTGATTCAGGAAATAAGGTCAGGGTGTTTGGTTTCAGAGCATGAAGAGGTGTAATTGATTCAGGAAATAAGGTCAGGGTGTTTGGTTTCAGTCCATGGAGAGGTGTAATTGATTCAGGAAATAAGGTCTGGGTGTTTGGTTTCAGTCCATGGAGAGGTGTTGAAATTGATTCAGGAAATAAGGTCAGGGTGTTTGGTTTCAGACCATGAAGAGGTGTAATTGATTCAGGAAATAAGGTCAGGGTGTTTGGTTTCAGGCCATGGAGAGGTGTTGTAATTGATTGAAGAAATGATGTCTGGGTGCATGGTTTCTTCAGACCATGGAGAGGTGTTGTAATTGATTCAGGAAATAAGGTCAGGGTGTTTGGTTTCAGACCATGAAGAGGTGTAATTGATTCAGGAAATAAGGATTGGGTGTTTGGTTTCAGGCTCATGGAGAGGTGTTGTAATTGATTGAAGAAATGATGTCCGGGTGCATGGTTTCTTCAGACCATGGAGAGGTGTTGTAATTGATGCAAGAAATAAGGTCTGGGTGTGCGGTTTCAGGCGATGAAGAAGAAGCATGAGGCGTTCGAGAGCGACCTGGCTGCCCACCAAGACCGCGTAGAACAGATCGCTGCCATTGCCCAGGAACTCAAGTCAGTACATAGGATTCTGGTAGTCGCACCTTGCGTACAGACGCATGCACATGCATACACACATGTACACACGTGCATGCAAACACATGAGCGCACCGCACTCATATGCATGCATACACTGTGCTGTCAGAATCACGCGCCACACCTGTGCGCACGCATGCACGCACACACACACACACACTCACAAATGTGCACTCTCACATGCATACTTCTCTCTTTGTTCATGTGAATCAAATCTTTGAGTGATCTTTGATTTTAGAGAAGTGATGACAAAGAACTCTTTCGGTACTGCAGATAATTTTCTGTCTGTTGAGGTTTGCTTCCCCTGTTTCATTCCTCCTGCCCGTTTTTCTGTTCAGTTTTCAACTCAAATTTGATATTAAAAAAAAAGTCACCATTGCATCCTGTAAGCAAGAAAAGGGTCGGTGAATCTGTTCCAGGATGCTCTGTGTATGTAAGGGGTAGATGTTCGACCTGTCACATGTGGAGAAAATTGTACTTTTCAAGATGAACCCACTATCACAATGTCTTTGTGACATTTTTTTTTTTTTGCAGTGCACTGGACTACCATGATGTGGCAACAGTCAATGCAAGATGTCAGGTAGGTTTTTATGTTTGTTAGGGGTAGTAGGTGTGTGAAAGCATGTGTACGTGTACATGGGCTGTGTGTGTGTGTGTGTGTGTGTGTGTGTGTGTGTGCACAAATGAAGCATGCATGCTCTTCTCGAAGGGAATTGCTCCCAGGAAAGGAGGTGGGGCGATAGGTGTGCCTGGCATCAGATGACCTTGTTTTTCTTATGAAATCATGTCTGAAGTTTCTCAGTGCTCTCAACACTCATTGCTATGACTTGGAGTTTTGAAAACAGTTTAACTTTGGTTTCTTTTTGGTTGTCTTTTTGTGTGTGTGCAGTTAATAATGAAATGATAAAAAGTATAGAAAATGCACACAAGCAGTGATCTGGATTTTGACATTGCTACTGCTGTTGTTGCTTTATGCACCTGTGAGGAGAGGGTGTATGGGTGAGCATGGAATTCCCTTTATTGTGGAAGGGAAGCAACTTTGTTCTGTGTGCTATTTATGATGAATTGGTCTGTTCTTCAGAAACATCCCCTTGAACATTGAGAAAAGGGGGGAAAGAGCGGAGATGTGCGTTGAAGGGGTTTGAAAGTAATTTTGTTTGGGAAACAGCCTGTGTTTACAGTAAACTTTGTGATGGGGGGTGGGAATGACTGTTTCCCTTGTTTCTGTAAACTATCTTTTTGGGACCGTAGAAAAAACTGTTTCCCTGTGTTTACTGAAAAAAACTATCGTGATACCAAGGATCATTTTTTTCCGGGTGTTTACTTTGAATTATCTATGATGACCCCGGATCATTGTTTCCCTGTGTTTCTATGAATTATCTATGATGACCAGGTCATTGTTTCCCTTGTTACGGGGAAATTATTATGATGACCTGGTCATTTTTCCCCCTGTTTTTCTGGAAGTCCCTTGATGCCCATGGACCTTTTTTCCCCTGTGTTTAAGGAATTCTATTTTTCCTACGGTCATTTTTTCCCGGGTTTTCTGTAAACTTCTGTGTGCCCCGTGGGAATGATACCCCTGTGTTTAGTGAAGTACCTTGATGACCTACAGTCATTTTTTTCCCTGTGTTCACGGGAAACCTATGATGACCTCAGATTTTTGTTTCCCTGTTTTACTGTGGTCCTAGATGACCACAGACATTGTTTCCCGTTTTTTTACTGTAAATTCTTTTGCCCACGGTTCATTGTTTCCCGTGTTTATGTGAACTATCTATGATGCCCTAGGGGATCATTGTTTCCTGTGTTTCTGGAAACTACCCATGATGACCTCGATCATTGTTTCCCTGCTTTTTATGTGAACTATCCTTGATGACCTGGGATCATTGTTTCCTTTTTTATTGCGAATGATCTATGAGCCCTAGGGTCATGTTTCCCTGCGTTTACTGGAACACCTGATGACCTAGGATCTTGTTTCCCTGTGTTTCTGTGAACTTCTAGATGACCACGGATTTTTTTCCCCGCGTTTACTGTAAAACTTCTATGAGACCCAGGGATCATTGTTTCCCTGTGTTTACTGTGAAGTCCCATGATGCCCCCTGGTCTTGTTTCCCTGTGTTTACAGCGAATACTATGATGACCTGGCATTGTTTCCCTGCGTTTACTTTTGAACTACCCATGAGGGTTTTTGGGAATGACTTTTTCCCCTGTGTTTACGTGAACTACCCATGTGCCCTTTTGGAATGACTTTTTCCCCTTGTTTATGGAAAAACCCTGATGCCCTCGGGAATACTGTTTCCCTGTTTTTTCCCCCCGGGGGGTTGCGCTTGTCGTGGTCGGGGGGTTTGGTGGGCCAGTGACCCCTTGGCTTTGGCGGGGGGCCCAAAATACTTGGAGTAGGTGTTTTTTTCACACGCTTCAGGCTGAGAGGTGCAGATGTTTTTTTGGCCTAAGCGAAACGGGGAAAGGGTTGTGCCCCTGGTAGGGTCCCATGTCGATAGGCTAAGGGTGAGGACCCTGACAAAGAGTAACCCCCCTTTTTCCCCTTTTTTGTTTTCTGCCTCCTTATTTGGCCCCTTTTCTATCTTCGTCTCCCCCTTCAAGTCTTTTTTTCCACACTCCTTTTCTCTCTTGGTCTTTTTTTGATCCGCCGCTTTTCCCGTGCGGTGGCCCCCCTGTGTCGGAGGGGAGAATCTGGTGTTGAGGGGGCCGCGTTCAACACATCATTTTGGCTCGGACCTCTCCTAGACAGGGATACACTTTGGCCCGGGTGTACTAATGGGCCCCCCTTTTTGGGGGTTTTGGGTAAAGAGGGGCAGGTTCCCCGCGGCCCAAAAAAACCCCTGCGTGCCGCCCCTTTTTCCCGGAGTTGGCGATCAGGGGGGAAAGGGTTGGTTGCTTTGCTTTTTTTGTCTCTCCCAAACCCTGGGGGGGGTCAAACTTTGGTTTTTGGCCCGGGCCCCCTTAGTTGGACCCAAAGGTGGGTGGGTAAGGGGGGAAAAATTACAAAAATTAAATATGACTTTTTAAAGAAACTACCCCCCCAAAAAGGGGAAGAGGAAGGCAGTCCCCCCTTTTCAGGGGAATTTTGAAACAACTGTTTTGACAGTAGGTAAGCAAGGACAGGTTTCGGGTTCCTGGCTCTGGGGGAAAGGGGACAGAGCGGGGGAAAGACCCCTTTCCCTCGGGCCCTTTTGCTTTCCAAAAGGGCTTTCATGGATACAGGTAAACCCTAGGCCCCCATAAAACGGTTGGGAAGGGTTTCGTTTCTTCTTCAATGTCGATCCAGAACAATCCGAACAGCTAAAAAAAGGCAAAAAAGCTTGGGGATAGGGGTCGGGGTGACCCCCCTAAGCAATTAAATTCATCCAAAGGTGTGTTAATGCGAGATCTGGGGGTGTTTCAGAGGGGAATTAAAAAGGGAGCTGGCGTCCCGGGTGTGAGGGAGGTGCGCGGGGAGGGTTTTAAAGAAGGGTTCAGAGAGGTGGCCCCAAACCCACCCTCTTTTGACCTTCTGAAACCCTGTTCCCCTCCGGTCTAAAGGTTGGTTACCTAAATGTTCATGTTCACTTTTTGTCCGCCCCCATGGGGTGCTTCAGGTGCCAGGGGTTTTGGGCCAGTCGGGGGACCGCTGTTCTGGGGGGAGGTGGTGGTATTTGCTGCAAGGAAACTCATGATGGGCCGTGTCATACCGGCATTGTGCTAACTGCGGTGGCGCCCACCCTCCTTTCCCGAAAGTCCTTTTTGGTTTCAAAAATCTGAATAAACGATTTAAAAAACGGAAAAAGAAGATCTCTTTTTTTGAAGCCCGGAAAAGGGTTTGTGGGCGTCAGACCCCGACAGTTTCCTATGCTTCGGCTGTCAAAAAAGCTCCCATTTCCTACTCGGTCGTCTGCTGCCAGACTGACAATTTCTTTTTTTGAAGACTTTGCAAGTAAGTCGTCGTTCGGTGGTAGCAAGTCCCCCACCTTAAAAACCAAAGTGACTGCCCCTGGTGGAGGCAAAAAATCCCCACCCCTCGCTCCCAGCGTCACAACATTGCGGGGGCAGTTTAAAAAAACCAGCACCCCCCTTCAATTGTCCATCCCCGTGGGGGAAGGGGGTTTCAACCTAGTGGGGGGGTGGAGTTGAGGGAAACTCCCCCGCTCCCAAACCCAAACCCTACTTCCCCTGTTGGCAACCCGCCGCAGGTTGCAGATATCCAGGAAATTGCAAAAATTTACAGCTTTAGCAGCAGTTTTTGGGAGGGTTGATATCTCTTCCTTTTCCCCCCTCTGCCCCTGGTAATAAAATTTTTCCCATTGAATTTCGTGGTTAAATTCAACTTTGAGGGCTGCAGCTTCTGTGTAAGTCTCTAAACCTTTGTGGGGTCTTCAAAAAACTAACTTAAAAGCCGAAGCCCTTTTACTTTTCTGGCTTTAAATATTTTTTCGAAACCTGCACAACCATCCACTTTTGGGACTGGGGGGGCGGTTTTCCTTCCCTACACAAAACTTTGTTGTATAGTTGTCATTGTCTACCTCCCTTTGGCTGTGTGCGGAGTCACCCCACAGATGTGACCTGTTCTCTTTACTCTCCCTTCTGTCCCGGTTTGTCGCGGACCTTGTCCTGTGAGGAACTCCTCGCCTTTTTTTTGTTGGGTGTTTTCGGTCACAACCCTTTGGGGGTTTACCGGGTTGTCATCCGAGGTCGCTGTTTTGGGGGTCCCTTTTGGTTTGGATTTGTGTTTTTGAACACGATCTGCAACTTATCCTTTTCCCAGGTCACTTTTGTGTTTAGATTTGTGGTTTTTTTGCCCCCCGCTGGTCCTGGTATGAGTGGTCTGCCCTGACGTCTGCACGGAAAAAGGGCATTTCCCTGTCCCCTTTTACAACCGTAATAATGAAACACGTCTCTGTCTCTCCAATTTAAATTTAAGAAAGCAACTGGATCTATTTTGCAGCCACGTTTCTAAGGGTTCCCGGACCTGATTTTTTTCGAGTCCTGCCCAGCTGATCACTGACTAAAACTATGATAAAAAGTGCTAAGACCTTATTCCCGTGTCTTCCAAAAAACTTCAAAAACCAAAAAAAACCCCGGTTCATTTAGAATGCCAACAAATTTCCAAAGTTAGAAAACGGGTCAGGTCAGGGATACCCAAAGCCCTTTGGGTCCCCAAAGCCAGCCCCTCAAAAAAACCCGGCCAAACGAGAACCTTTAAAATAGTAAGTCGGCCCGGAGAACTTCTGCTCCAGGCTGATCAAAAACTTTAAGAAAAAGTGTGGAACTCAAAAAGAAAATAAAGGGGAAAACCTGTCCCCCTGGACCTCTCAAGTTTTCGGTTCTTTTTTTAACAGGAAGAAAAACGTTGCTAATCTCTTGCTTCAACCATTGAAAGAATTCCCTTCTAAAAAAATCAGTCCTT
The DNA here is from genome assembly GCA_018398815.1 of Conus ventricosus. NCBI lineage: Eukaryota > Metazoa > Mollusca > Gastropoda > Neogastropoda > Conidae > Conus > Conus ventricosus. The sequence continues at coordinate 16,291,460 of CM031605.1, forward strand.
TGTCAAAAAACAAAGCCCTAAAAGAAAAAATCCCCCCCGCAACTTTTCATCCGAACATGGAAGCTCAATTTCCTTTTACTTTAAAAAAACTGAAATCTGCCACTTCTTTCAGGGGTTCCTTCCCCGGTATAGAGCATACTTTTTAAATTGAAAAATCTTCCGCAAGAAGGTCGAACTCCTGTTAAGGTATCAAACCCCGTGTGGATACAGGTTTTCTTTCCACCCCCTTGGCGGACGCCTCATTATTCCCATCCCCAAACCTGGGAAAAGATTTTTAATCCTCAAAAAACCGTCCCTGCTTTACCAGCTGTGTTGTAAAATTTATGGAAAAAATGGTCAATGCAGGCTCATTGGAAACTCGAAAACCCTGGCCTTTTGGCGGAAAAGAAAGTGTGGGTTTTCCCCAAACTGTAGTACAGTTACCATTTTGATTCGTTTGGAATCTACCTTTGGAAGCTTTTTTTCGACAGCATGCGTGGCCAATTTTCTTCGACTTGGAGAAGGCCTACGATCCCCTGGAAGTCGGGGATACTTCATGATCTCCACGTCTGGGTTTTCGAGGTCTCTTCCTCATTTTATTCAAAATTTTTGGCCCCGAAACAGTTTCAGGGCCCGGGGTTGGGCCCCCCTCTTGATGTCACGAGCGGAGTTGGGGTTCCACGGGGGGCATCCTGTCTCCTGCCCCCTTTAGTTTTAAAATCAAAACATTGTTAAAACGTTCAGCAGGGTTCAGACTGCTCATTGTTTGTGGATGATTTTGCTGCTACGAACTGGAAGCCTTAAACCCGAGTGTCCAGCGCAGGCTCAGCTTTGCGTAATAAAATCCATCGGTGGGGGTGAAAACGGGTTTTTCACCTTTTTTCTCAAAAACCCAGGATTCTTCCATAATTTTCCTATTTTTTCCAGATCCGGGGAAATTAGTAGGGAAATCTCCCCTTCCACTGTTTAAAAAGGGCCAAAAATTTTTGGGAGCATTTTTGACCAAAAACTTAACTTTTTTCCCGCCCTATTAAAAACCTCAAAACTGCTTGCCAAAAGGGACGAATATTCTGGGGGGCGAGCACACACCGATGGGGGGTGATAAGAAAATTTTTTGCACCTTACAGAGCCCCGGTCCCTTCCAAACTGGCTACGGTTTGCTGTGTAGGCCCCAAGATCATCTTACCTCAAACTTTGGGCCCTACCACCATCAAGGGGTTTTGTCTCTGTCTGGGGGATTCCGCACCACCCCGTGTACAGCCCGTAGCAGAGGCAGGTGAACCTTCCTGTCCCAAAGCAGGCTGAAACTGTCTTTGAATTTTTCATCCGTGTTTAGAAAACCCCAGAATCCCCCTAGGCTTGTTTTTGCTCTCCGTTCCAAAGTAAGTTTGAAACAAACCAAAAAAGTATTCCCGTTTGGGGTTCGTATCAGCCTCAGTGCGGGAAAGCGGGGATAGGACCCGGGGGGTAGTTTCCGTTTTTAAGTTTCCGGTCAACCTCCCTGGGCCTTTTTCCACCCGAGAAATTTGTTTTGATCCGCATTTTTTTCCGTAAGGAGTCTACCGCTCTCTGGGTCAAGGGGTTTGTAATGCGGTCTGTTCCAAATTCCCCTCCTATCAAAAGTTTTCACTGACGGTTCCAAGTTGGGGTGGAGTGGCTGTGCAGCCTACTGCCCCGGGTCCTTCTCGAATTGTTGGAACATATCATTCGTGTTTGTTATTCTGCTGAACTTACTGCTCTAGTACTGGTTTGAAGATATCTCCCATTCTTCGAGGAGGGACTTTTGGTTCTGTCGGATTCGCTGTCAGCTTGGAGGCCATAGCTGGCCGCAACCTTCAGCATCAGAACTTTTACTTTTTTTAACTTTTTAGCAAGTTGAAGGCGGACGGTTACAACATTACTCTTGCTTGGGTTCCTGGCCATGTTGGCATCGGCGGGAACGAAATGGTTGATCGTTTAGCCAAGAACGCCACAAGAGAGAAAACTGTCCAACACTTGTATCCCCTGCTCAGATGTGAAACCCAAAATTAACGATTATGTGAGAGACCTCTGGCAGGAGGATTGGAACACACAGACGAATAACAAACTCTTTCAGATCCGTCCAAACCTTAAAGACTTCCTCCCATCTACGTCGGGTGGTCGTAAAGAGGAAACGGTTCTGTGCCGGCTGCACACCGGCCATTCGTATTTTACCCATTCTTACCTTTTAAAGAGTGAAGAAGCTCCGTGGTGCATTCCATGTCATGCACCGCTCACAATGAAACATGTTCTTTTAGAGTGTTGGGACTTGCACGATGTGAGACACAAACATTTTACAGCGGAGTCCATGAAGATCCTGTTCAGGGATGTCCCGCCTGACGTGATCCTTGGGTTTTTGAGAGAAATTAACATTTTTCATCTGATTTGAGATTTTACGGAAGGATTTTTAACAAAGTTTCTGGTTCGTTTGTAGACGATGTCATTTAACGAGATGTGTGAAAGTTTTTTTTTTTTTTTTGTTTTTTTTTTTCTTTTTTTTTTTTTTTTGACTGGTGAGTTGATTTTTAACGTGGTGACAGCCCTGATGTGGCCCTCTGCGGTCGGCTGGGCTATAAGCAACATTATCTTATCTATCTTCCCTGTGTTTACTGTGAACTATCCATGATGACCTTAGGAATGACTGTTTCCCTGTGTTTACTGTGAACTATCCATGATGACCTTAGGAATGACTGTTTCCCTGTGTTTACTGTGAACTATCCATGATGACCTTAGGAATGACTGTTTCCCTGTGTTTACTGTGAACTATCCATGATGACCTCAGGAATGACTGTTTCCCTGTGTTTACTGTGAACTATCCATGATGACCTCAGGAATGACCGTTTCCCTGTGTTTACTGTGAACTATCCATGATGACCTTAGGAATGACTGTTTCCCTGTGTTTACTGTGAACTATCCATGATGACCTCAGGAATGACTGTTTCCCTGTGTTTACTGTGAACTATCCATGATGACCTCAGGAATGACCGTTTCCCTGTGTTTACTGTGAACTATCCATGATGACCTTAGGAATGACCGTTTCCCTGTGTTTACTGTGAACTATCCATGATGACCTTAGGAATGACTGTTTCCCTGTGTTTACTGTGAACTATCCATGATGACCTTAGGAATGACCGTTTCCCTGTGTTTACTGTGAACTATCCATGATGACCTTAGGAATGACTGTTTCCCTGTGTTTACTGTGAACTATCCATGATGACCTCAGGAATGACTGTTTCCCTGTGTTTACTGTGAACTATCCATGATGACCTCAGGAATGACTGTTTCCCTGTGTTTACTGTGAACTATCCATGATGACCTCAGGAATGACTGTTTCCCTGTGTTTACTGTGAACTATCCATGATGACCTCAAGAATGACTGTTTCCCTGTGTTTACTGTGAACTATCCATGATGACCTCAGGAATGACTGTTTCCCTGTGTTTACTGTGAACTATCCATGATGACCTCAGGAATGACCGTTTCCCTGTGTTTACTGTGAACTATCCATGATGACCTTAGGAATGACCGTTTCCCTGTGTTTACTGTGAACTATCCATGATGACTTAGGAATGACTGTTTCCCTGTGTTTACTGTGAACTATCCATGATGACCTCAGGAATGACTGTTTCCCTGTGTTTACTGTGAACTATCCATGATGACCTCAGGAATGACTGTTTCCCTGTGTTTACTGTGAACTATCCATGATGACCTCAGGAATGACTGTTTCCCTGTGTTTACTGTGAACTATCCATGATGACCTCAGGAATGACTGTTTCCCTGTGTTTACTGTGAACTATCCATGATGACCTCAGGAATGACTGTTTTCCCTGTGTTTACTGTGAACTATCCATGATGACCTCAGGAATGACTGTTTCCCTGTGTTTACTGTGAACTATCCATGATGACCTCAGGAATGACTGTTTCCCTGTGTTTACTGTGAACTATCCATGATGACCTCAGGAATGACTGTTTCCCTGTGTTTACTGTGAACTATCCATGATGACCTCAGGAATGACTGTTTCCCTGTGTTTACTGTGAACTATCCATGATGACCTTCAGGAATGACTGTTTCCCTGTGTTTACTGTGTAACTATCCATGATGACCTAGGAATGACTGTTTCCCTGTTTACTGTGAACTATCCATGATGACTCAGGAATGACTGTTTCCCTGTGTTGTGCAGCGTATCGTGACCAGTGGGACAGGCTGGGCCAGCTGACCGTCAAACGTCGGGAGGGCCTGGAGGAAGCGGAGAGGATACTGGAGAGGATCGACCAGCTGCACCTCGAGTTTGCCAAGAGAGCTGCAGTCAGTAACACAATCTTGTGGCATCTTGCAACAAGAACCTAAACTTTTAGATATGGGTCTTGCTGTAAAATTGTAGGGGAGATATATATTTTGGATGAGCTATCGCACGCTAGTGAAACCATGAGCATGTAACATCTATTTTGTAAAATGGCGTAAATTCATTCAAAATGATTATTTTGATGTGGCCGTTTTGGTCAGCTTGATATATTATTGCTACCTTTTTTTTAACCCATTACTTTTAGACAGAGACAATGATAAAGAGGTGCAAGATTATAGTTTTTTTGTGAGTGTGACAGTGCTTCAGTGGGAGTAAGATTGCAATCATGCATAAATGTTAGGAAACAAACTGTACAACAGTGGAGCTGCTGTAATGAAGATGTTGAGTGTGTGTTGATGTCAGAAAGCATGCAGTGTACAGTTGTTCTCGGCCCTTGCTGTATCTGTGTGTGTGTGTGCACGTGTGTGTGTGTGTGTGTGTGTGTGTGTGTGTTGGTGACAGCCGTTCAACAATTGATTGGATGGGGCCAAGGAGGACCTGCTGGACATGTTCATTGTCCACACCACAGAGGAGGTGCAGGTACGTGCTGGCTCCAGGATTTGTCGCTGTGATGGCAGTTAGAAGTTGTTTTGCTGTAGGTCTTTGCTCCAGGATTTGTCGCTGTGATGGCAGTTAGGAGTTGTTTTGCTGTAGGTCTTCCATTAAAACAGTGGCACAAGGTTTAGCGGATCACCGCTGATGTTGATGAAAATTTGTTGCCGTTCATACACATGGTCCGTCTCGGGGAAATCTGTATCGCACCTCATTACTCGTACGATTCGAATGCAGTGTGTGCACTTGTTTGGGGATAATATGGCAAGTATGAGAACTGACCAAAAAAAATTTGCAAGGGAAAAAGGTCGAGAGGCAAGGTTCTTCAGCAAGAATAGCACTTGCAGAGCTCTTAAACCATGCTTTGACCGAAGACCAACAACTCTTGCTAACTTTTATGCGCGAAGTCACAACTAGCTGTGTTTGCTTCTTCAGTAGCGTGTGCACATGAGTGCGCACACGCACACACACACACACACACACACACAGAGATAACAGGCATATCAGCAAGAGCAGCGGGGGCCGGAATAGCTCAGTTGGTAGAGCGCCGGACTCGTGATCCTGGGGTTGCGGGTTCGAATTTCGGTACAGGGGGATTTTTCCCTCGGAGTTAACATTGGTTCTGACTCCGTTCCCCATACAGTCCTTCGAATGAAGAAAAAGAAACACCCGAAGGTGCTGGGGAGGACCCAGAGAAGCCCGTCTTCACCTGCCCTTAGAGCAGTCCTGTACCACCCTTGGAGGCCTGCGCTGTGTTGACGATGGGTACAAACTTCGAATGAGACTATAAACCGAGGTTCCGTGTGTGAACGCATGCACAACATCTTGCACACACGTAAAATCCCATCACCAACTTTCGGAAGAGAAGGCCAGTTTGGCCGTTGGTATGGATGACACGTTACACATAGCATGCACCTTCCCCGAAGATGGAGTATGGCTGCCTTAATGGCGGGATTAAAAACGGTCATACACACAAAACTTCACTGCCTGTCTATACAGGCAGTGTCCGCAGGAGTATCAGCCTGCGTACGCAGAAAGGAAAGCAAGAGCAGCAGCTACAGACCCCATTATATAAAGATGGTGAATGTGTGCCAAAGGGTGCAGTGGTGTGAACTCACTAAGGAGATTACTCTGTAATGTTGTGGTAGTGAGTAGAGTTAGCTCCCTGTTCTCCATTTTTTATCTTTTTATACGAATTCTGATGTATGGCATTGTTCCACACAAAGTAAAGACATTTGTTTGGACAGGTAAATATGAAGAAAACTACACTTTAAGGTAGAAAACTACACAGTTTTTGCTTTATGGAAAAATAATTGAGTATGGTGAAATAATCAAGCTAATAGCCTCTGTAGCTTTCCTTGGGTTGCACCACCCCTGTGTACAGCCTGTACGCAGAGGCAGGTGAACCTTCACTGTCCAACCGCAGGCTGAAACTGTCTTTGAATTATTACATCCGACTGTTCTCAGAACCGCAGAATCCTGCCTATGACTGTGTTTTTGACCCTCCGTTCCAAAGTAAGTTTGAAACAAACCCGAAATGTATTCCGCCGTTTGGGCTTCGTATGCAGCCTCACGTGCGGAATGCAGGTATAGACCTGGGAGTAGTTTCCGATTTTTCCAAGTTTCCGGATCAACCTCCATGGACCTTTTTCACACCAGAGATTCGTTTTGATCTCGCAGCTTTCCGTAAGGAGTCTACCAGCTCTCTGGCGTACAAGGCTTTGTATGCCGAGCTCTGTTCCAAATTCCCATCCTATCAAAAAGTTTTCACTGACGGTTCCAAGTCTGAGGATGGAGTGGCCTGTGCAGCCTACTGCCCTGGGGCTCCTTCTCAGATATTGTTGGAACATATACATTCAGATGCTTCTGTCTATTCTGCTGAACTTACTGCTCTAGTACTGGCTTTGAAGATAATCTCCCATTCTTCGAGGAGGGACTTTCTGGTTCTGTCGGATTCGCTGTCAGCTTTGGAGGCCATAGCTGGCCGCAACCTTCAGCATCCAGAACTTTACTTTTTTTTTAAACTTTTTAGCAAGTTGAAGGCGGACGGTTACAACATTACTCTTGCTTGGGTTCCTGGCCATGTTGCATCGGCGGGAACGAAATGGTTGATCGTTTAGCCAAGAACGCCACAAGAGAGAAACTGTCCAACACGTAATCCCTGCTCAGATGTGAAACCCAAAATTAACAATTATGTGAGAGACCTCTGGCAGGAGGATTGGAACACACAGACGAATAACAAACTCTTTCAGATCCGTCCAAACCTTAAAGACTTCCTCCCATCTACGTCGGGTGGTCGTAAAGAGGAAACGGTTCTGTGCCGGCTGCACACCGGCCATTCGTATTTTACCCATTCTTACCTTTTAAAGAGTGAAGAAGCTCCGTGGTGCATTCCATGTCATGCACCACTCACAATGAAACATGTTCTTTTAGAGTGTTGGGACTTGCACGATGTGAGACACAAACATTTTACAGCGGAGTCCATGAAGATCCTGTTCAGGGATGTCCCGCCTGACGTGATCCTTGGGTTTTTGAGAGAAATTAACATTTTTCATCTGATTTGAGATTTTACGGAAGAAGGATTTTTAACAAAGTTTCTGGTTCGTTTGTAGACGATGTCATTTAACGAGATGTGTGAAAGTTTTTTTTTTTTTTTTTTTTTTAAATGACTGGTGAGTTGATTTTAACGTGGTGACAGCCCTGATGTGGCCCTCTGCGGTCGGCTGGGCTATAAGCAACATTATCTTATCTTTCCTTGGGTTGAACCTTGTGTGTGCTTTTTTTTTTTTTTTAAAGAAAAAAAAAGCTCTGACCTGCCCAACTTAAACTTTGGTTCATCACATTTGTCACTGGGATGCCAAAGTTATAACCGCGGCGTATCGCCATCCACTAACGACCAGATGTGTGGCCTGTGTTTTGCTCAGGGTCTGGTGGACGCTCACGAGCAGTTCAAGGCCACACTGGGTGAGGCGGACAAGGAATACAACACTATCGTGTCTCTAGCTCAGGAGGTGACCCGCATGTGTCAGCAGACGGTATGACCCCACCGGAGAACCCCTACACCACCCTTCACGCCAAGGTCAGTTCTCCAGCAGTCCCTCATGCTGTGTTATGTTGAACATAGTGTTGCTGCTGGCGTTAGGAACGTGGGAGAGGAAACACGATTTTTGACGTGTCTTGAAAGGCTGGGTTTTAAAATGTTTCGTCTTGTTAGAATGTTTGTTTTTTACATTTTTTTCAAAAATGTGTTCTGTCTACTTAGAATGTTGTTGTTTTTTTCATGTATTAAAGCTTCGATTGCTTTTTTTTTTAAAGGTTATGTTCATGGTTCAGTTGTTCCTTTCCAGGCAGATGCACATACCTAATGGTAGTCATTGTCTGTGTGAAGATATGAAATTTGTTTCTGAGGCAGCGGCCATTTCAAATGTATTTGATACATGGGTCTTCAAGTTCACTCGGTTTAGAATCTAGCCTCGGTCACATAGCACATTTTTGGAAGCAGCTGATGTATTGCATCGATGTATTGCAACAGAGCTCAGGAGGCACTGAAGCCACCCTACCAGCATAGTGCCTGTAGTCATTGCTTTCTTGTAGAATCGCTGTAGTTTCTTATAGGCCCCCCCTCCCTTCCCTGCTCCCTCCCAACCACCTCCAAGTTCTTCTCAGCTTGTCTATATGTGAAGGATTAAATACTTATCCTTCTATTGTTTTTGCTGCAGTTTTGTTTGTTCAAGGGTTTTTTGTTTTGTTGTGTTATATTTGATAATGCTCTTTGCATCTTCAGATGGCTGCCATTACTTTCACTGGTTCTGTCTTGAATAGTACCTGCATGTGTTGTACGAACAGCTGCTGACCTTGCTAGAAGACCCCACTCCTAAAGAACATGTGTACTCATGAAGTGACCGCAGTTGTCAAAATCATTCGCTCTTGTTTGTTCTGTGTGCCCCGTTTCTTCTGCCCGGTAAATTGTTGCCCAAGCACTGTACTGTTTGGAGTACGGAGGAAGCGCACACCCTGGAAGCATAAGGTGCTCTCCCTCATTGTTGGTGAAAAATCTTGTTCTCTGTGTGTTTAGCTCCATTACAAGACTAAAAGAAAGAGACTGTCGCTAATGAACAGCCATGTATGTGGTAAAGGCAGCACAGTTCTGCACCACCATCAGCGGTTGTCATTTGATGATTGGATGGTTGTGATTTTCCTCATGGTCAGTGTGTTCTTCTAACACAGTCAGGAGAACTTGATTTACAGGAGAACGGAGTTTCTTTCTTTTTGTTTTTGTTTTTAAAGTTCGCATATGGCTTCAATTTTGTTAGGGAGGAAGGAAAAATGTGTGCCATTGTATTGCTTTCGAATCTAATTTCCTTTTCACAGCATGCAGTCAACGTTATTTTGGCATTTGGGGAGATTCACACACAGGCACATCATACAATTTGCATGCACTACATACACAAATACACACACAGCTCATACGCACACACGCACGCACACACACACACACACACACACACACACACACACACACACACACACACACACACGCCAGAAAAATGTACTCATTGAAACTGGTTGAGTCAGTTTCATCATTGCATTATTCTGTGAAGTCAGCTTACAGCCAGGTGTTTTTCCCTTACTATTATTACATGATCAGAAGTTGATTATCAGCATGCAGAGATGAAGCAGGGTAATTAAGGGCCTGCCACACATCTGTGCAAACGGAATTAATGATGTAACCTCATAACTACCAAATTATTTCCTGCAAAACATTCCCTAAACTACCTGATTAACTTTTCTAAAGCATTTGGCAAACGGTTATGTTTTGTTCATTGGGGGGGGGGGGGGGGGGGGGGGGGGGGGGGGGGGGGGGGGGGGGGGGGGGGGGGGGGGGGGGGGGGGCAAAAAAAAAACCCAGTGACACCAAATTTTCCATAAAAATGTGGTAATGCGTGCAGTTTGTGCATGTGTTACTGATGATTGTGACAAAAATGTGGTCACCAACCTGATCAGTGATTATTCAGCATAGCCACAGCTGGTCACGAAAGTCATTGTCAACAAAGTTTTAATCAGTTGCAGTGAGATTGGTGTGGACTAAACTTAAAATCCGGGAAGTTGTCATGAAACTACCGTGCCCCGGGGTGGGATTTTTTTCCCCCGAAATAAAATGTGTCGATGTCAGGCATTCTAATTGTCACTTGTTTTTCCTCAGTAACCTTTTTAAATTTTTGGGGCGCGGGCAAAGGGCATGAACCCTCAAGGCTCACTATGTTTGGGGCATGACTTTTGGAAGGGCTTCTGTCTCTTGCGTCCTACTTTCCTTTAAAAAATTTTGGACCTGAACCGGTTCCCTTTTCCGCCAGGGGGGCAAAGGGGTTTTTAACAAAAAAAATTCCACCCATGAGGTTCAAAAAAACTACCTTTTCTTGGGGGCAAAGCTGAACCAAAACTTGGGGCCCCCCAAAAAGGGGATTAGTCAACCAGTAATGAGGTAAAAAAAAAGAAAAAAAAAGGTTTTTTAAAAAAATGAATGCATTGTGAAATTTTCTGAAAGTATTTATCTGTCGGACGGGAAACCCCCTTTGTTCCAAAAATTTTTGTTTTTTTTTGTTTTTTTAACTATTCAGCGCTCCCCGTATCCATTAAAATTTCCTTTCTGAACCCCCTTAAAATTTGCCTGTGCCCTTTCTTTACAAAGACAACTGTTTTGCTGTGTTTCCCTTTGGGTGGGGGGTGACTGGAAAGGGGCCCTAGGGGGGTCAGTATCGCGGGAGTTTAAATGGGCCCCCTTTCCCCAGGCCCCCCTCTGTGTCACGGGCTGAAAGCTGTACCCGCCTTTTTTTTTCCCTTCATTATTCCCCTTTTTGGGTTTGCCTTTCCCCGGGCGTGTACCGATTTCTTCACCTTGATAAATCAACTGTTAAAAATTTTACAGAAAAAAAGAAGGGCGAGTTTGGGGGGGGGGGGGGGGGGGGTTTTCCCCCTGGATTTATGCAAAAATGGAAAAAACCCTTTTCAATTTTGGGTGTTAAAGTAGCGGGGGGAAAATTGGGGCAGATTTTTTTATAGCGACATACGACTGGGGGGGTTTGGTGGGGGGGGGAAATTTGGTTGATAGGAATTTGTTCTTTGGGAAGGGAATAAGTCCTAAAATAGTCAGGGGCTTTAGTTCACAATCTAGAAGAAGAATCAGAAAAGAAGGGCCCCGGGTAATGATGTTTTTTTAAAATTTCGAAGGAATTTTTTTTTTTTTGTTTTTTTAACTTTTTTTTTGGTTTTTATTTTTTTGTAATTTTTTATAATAACCTTTTTTCTGTTCATTACAGAAAAGGTTTCCCCTATAAAATGGGGAAAAACAAAAAAGTTACCGTGGGTTTTCTGGGTTGGCTCTTAAGGGAAACATTTATTTTTCTCATATTTTTCTTTTTTTCTTTCTTTATATTTGGGGTTTTACTTTTTTGTTTGGTTTTTAAAAAATTAAACCAAAATTTTACAAATTTTTTTTTTAATTTTCCCTAAATTTTTTCTGCCCAATTTCCCTTTTAAATCTTGGGAT
>CM031605.1:16302996-16318564 GCA_018398815.1 Conus ventricosus
AGTTGCTGGTTAGCTGTTTGAAGCTGAGTCTGGTAATTTGATCACAATCTGTGGGGATGAGGTTGTGTTTTTGAGATCTCTGAAAAAGACAAGGGGGTTAACCTGAAAGGGGTTTTTTCTGTTCTCTGCCGTCTACCATGGCGTTTTACCTGGAAGTAATGGGGTTTTACCCTGGCGTCATAGTGGGTGCAGTGTGGTTTTGGCGATGGGGTTCGGGCCCCACAAGGATTACAAACGAAAAAAAGCCGGGAAAGGGGGGAGGGGCAGTCGAAGGGGGTGCTTAAAAGTAAAGGGGGACACTAATCAAAGATTATTCTGGGCGGGTAAGGGGAAAAGTTATTTCTTTTGTTTCTTTTGGCAAAGGGGAAAAGGGTTTAACGTCCTGAAAATCCGGTATCTTTGTGAGTCAAGAGAAAAAAGAATTTTCTGTCTGCCAGAGAAGGGGGAAAAAATTTCAAAAAAAACACCGATTTTTGACATATTTGGGGATCCCGGAAGGACAAAAAAAAACCTTTTGAAAAAATGGAAAACAAAGGAAAAGACCCCACAGTCACTTGTCTTTTTCCCTTTTGATGCAAAAATTTTAAAGAATTTACTGTCCCGTTTACCCCCGTGTCCAGGGTTTTGTCCTGAAAAAAGACCAAATAGGGCGAAACCCGCTGCAGTTTTGGGTTTTTCACTTTTTTGTCTCTTTTTTTGGCTTGCTTTAATCTTTTTTTCTCTCGTTTCGGTTTTTTTTTTCCGGGGTCCCCCCCCCCCTTTTTAAACCATATCAAGGGCAAAATGAGAAAAATGGGTTTTGGGGGGGAAAGGGAAAAAGGGGTGGGAAAGGGGGGTAAAAAGAGAGGGGGAAGGGTATTAAAAGTGGGGAAAAGGGGATAAAGGGGGGGAAAGGGGGTAAGAGGGGAAAGGGGTAAGAGGGGGGAAGGGGTAAAAAGGGGGGGTAAGGGGTTAAAAGTGGGGGGAAAAGGGGTAGAGTGGGGAAGGGGAAGGTTGGGGGGAAAGGGGTAAGAGGGGGGAAGGGGTTTAAAAAAGGGGAAATGGAAAAAAGGGGGGGCCCCCCTGCGCGCTTTGAAGGGGGTTGGTTTAAATCCAACCCCTTTTGGGTTTTTTTTTTTTTTTGTTTTGTTTTTTTTTTTTTGGCTTTGTCGCCTAATCTTGAAAAATGTAATTTTTTGGACAGATGTACTGGTAGCACCTCCCCGTAGGGCATACAACTACCTTTTTGTTCCCGGGGGGGGGTCCCGGGGAAAGTTTATTTCATGGCCAGTTCCCCAGCTCCTTTTATACTGATATTGTTTTAGTTGTTTTCCCCGGGGATGATCTTTTAAAACTGTTTTTTTTTTTTGTTTGGGGTCTTCATTAGTTTTATGTTTTTGACCTTGGAAACTTTTACCTCATGTTCTTAAATCTTTCATCTAATGACTTTTAACATGGGTGTTTGGGGGAAAAATTTTTCCGGCTGAACGTTTTTGGGTTTTAAGGAACATTGTGCAAATTTCTAGAAATCTCCTTTTTTTTTGGGTTTGGGGGGTAAAAGTTGAAAGCTTTGGACTTCGGTTTCCCCCCCAAAAGTTGTCCCGTGATTTTGGCTCTGAAAACACCCGTCAAAGGGCCCAAAAAATTTTTCAATATAAAAACCGAAAAATTTTTATTGGGAGTTTTTTTTTTGGTTTTTTTTAACTTTTTTTTCTACAGAAATTTCCCTGGGAAAATGAATTTTAGGGGTGAGATTTTTGGGTCCTTTTTGACTGGCTATAAAATCGGGGACGATTTGTAAATGAAAAAATTTTTCTTCAAAGGGAATTTTTAGGGAAGGAATTTTTGCTCTTTTTTTAATGGGGGTTTTTTTTTTTACTCTTCTTTTCAGTGATTTTTTAATTTTGTATGAACTTTAAAGGGAAAAACCCTTTTTAAGTTTTTGCAAAGTCTTGAACAGTGAAGTCTTCCCCCCCGTTTAAAATGGTTTTTTAAGAATTTTTTATTCTTAGCAGCATGACTGTGCTTGTTTCAAATCAAGGATGGGGGGGGGGGGGAGGTTTTTTTGTTTTTGAAATTTTTAATTTTCGGTAATTTTTGTGTTAAGCCGATAAGTGGGGGTGTTCCCTTTTTTTTGTAAAGTTGTTATTTCTCCCGGGTCACAGCACAGTTTAAACACAAATTAAAAGGAAAAAGAGTTTTGTCTGCATGTATATTGCGAAAAATTGTTTTTTGAGCGGTTGTGTTTTAATAAGTTATTTCAAATTGGGTGACTGGGGGGGGGGCGAACGAAACAAAAATTGGGAATAGAGTTTTTTAGAAAATTACCCCCAATGACATTTACAAACAAAGCACTGACAAACCCATATTTTCCCAAACCCCTTTGGGGCCCTTTTTCAGGGGAAAAAAATAAATCACATTTACATGTGGGGCAGTACGACCCAAAAAACGAAAAAAGAAAAAGAAAAAAATACTTATCCCTTTTCTTCCGTTTCGGGGGGCGGAAATTTACATGGGGGGGGGGGCAACTAACCCCCAAGGGAACAACATCCAACATTAAACCAACCACATCCCCCCCACTTCCCCACCCGTTTGGAAATACCCTACCAAAAACACCCATACACACCCCCATACTTACACCCCACCCACCCCCCCATTTTACTTCATACAGTAGTTACGAAACCCCCCATCTATTTTAAACTTTTTTTTTTGGTTTAAACCTTTACCCCCAAAATTTCCCTTTTTTGTTGTTTTTTTTTTTTTTTTTCCCCCCCTCATTTCTCTCCCCCCCCCCCCCCCCCCCCCCCCCCCCCCCCCCCCCCCCCCTTTTTTCCCTTACCATTAAATACAATCCACCCCTACCATAAAATCCCAAAGATACCCCCAAAAAATCCCCAAAAACAAAACACCAACCCAACTTCACCAACAAAAACCCCCCCGCGCAAACCCCCCCCCCCCCCCCCCCCCCTTTCCTCTCCCATTAAACCCCTGGCCCCATGTCATTTCCCCCCACCGACCCCCTTGGGAAGGGGAAAACGGATAAGTCCCCTTTTTTTTTTCTTTTTTTTCGCGGGCTACTGTCCCCAAAATGTTAAATGTAATTTTTTTTTTTTGGGCCCGAAGGGGAAAACCCAAAATGGGTTAAATGCAATTTATGTCTTTCATTGCTTTGTTTGTCTGTTAAAAAGGGGGTAATTTTTAAACAAATCTATTCCCCAATTTTTAAAAATTGTTTTATGTATGTGGGTTTTTAAAAAAAAATACGAGCATACACTGTAAACCCCTTCCCTGTTAAGATTTAGAAGAGCTTCCCTATTTTCTTTTGGGTTTTTCATTGTAAACAAGGGAAGGGGGCTTTTTCTCGCCCTCTACCTCAGCAATGGTTTTTGGGGTTTAAGAATGACAGGGGGGAACTTTTTTTTTTAAAATGGGCAGGGGGGAAAGCATTGGGGTTTTTAAAAATGACAGGGGGGAAAACAAAGTGGGTTGGGAAAAAAAAGAGAAAAAGAAATTTAATTTTAAAAATTTGCATACAAATTTTATTAAAATTTTTTTAAAGTACTGGCGCACACCAAGGGGCAAATACTTGCTTCAGAAACGGGAAAAAAAAACTTCAACGGACCAAAAGCAGGGTTGAAAATTATTGGTTTAAAAACCCCGGTTGGGAATAATTTCGATGAATTCACCCAAAAATTTGTAAGTAATTGGAACAAAAAAGAGAAAAAATACAGGGTTTTGGGTAAAAATTTTCTAAAAAAAAAAAAAAAGGTTTCTAAATAAAAAGGTTTTCTAAGGTAAAAAGCAAAAGTTAACAGATTTGGGAAATAAATAGGTATTTTTTGGGGTTTTTTCACAGCCTTTTTTTTTTTTAGCTAATCACAAAAAAAGAATTTTACTGTACACTGTATTAATTTTATTTTAAGGAGTTTTGATTGTTTCAAGTTCAGAAAAATGTTATAGGGATTTTATATACATAAAGATTTAAATTAGAAAATTCTTCGTAAATTTTGGAAAAAAAAACTGGTATTCGGTTATTACCACTTTTTTTTTTTTTTTGTTGGACTTTTTTTTTTTATGTCCCTTTTTTTTATCCCTAAAAGGAAAAACTAAAGGGAGGGAGCATTTTCATTTTATATGGGGAAAGCAGCATTTTTTCATTGTGAAATGTGATGCAGATTTTCATTTTGAAATGTGATGCGCAATTTTTCATTGTGAAATTTTATGCAGCATTCTTCCATTGGAAAAGGGGGGATGCCGCATTCTTCTTTTTGAAATGTGTTTCAGCATTCTTCATTGTGAAATGTGATGCAGCATTCTTCATTGTGAAAGGTGATGCAGCATTCTTCATTGTGAAATGTGATGCAGCATTCTTCATTGTGAAATGTGATGCAGCATTCTTCATTGTGAAATGTGATGCAGCATTCTTCATTGTGAAAGGTGATGCAGCATTCTTCATTGTGAAATGTGATGCAGCATTCTTCATTGTGAAAGGTGATGCAGCATTCTTCATTGTGGAAATGTGATGCAGCATTCTTCATTGTGAAATGTGATGCAGCATTCTTCATTGTGAAATGTGATGCAGCATTCTTCATTGTGAAATGTGATGCAGCATTCTTCATTGTGAAAGGTGATGCAGCATTCTTCATTGTGAAATGTGATGCAGCATTCTTCATTGTGAAATGTGATGCAGCATTCTTCATTGTGAAAGGTGATGCAGCATTCTTCATTGTGAAATGTGATGCAGCATTCTTCATTGTGAAATGTGATGCAGCATTCTTCATTGTGAAATGTGATGCAGCATTCTTCATTGTGAAATGTGATGCAGCATTCTTCATTGTGAAATGTGATGCAGCATTCTTCATTGTGAAGGTGATGCAGCATTCTTCATTGTGAAAGGTGATGCAGCATTCTTCATTGTGAAATGTGATGCAGCATTCTTCATTGTGAAATGTGATGCAGCATTCTTCATTGTGAAATGTGATGCAGCATTCTTCATTGTGAAAGGTGATGCAGCATTCTTCATTGTGAAATGTGATGCAGCATTCTTCATTGTGAAATGTGATGCAGCATTCTTCATTGTGAAATGTGATGCAGCATTCTTCATTGTGAAATGTGATGCAGCATTCTTCATTGTGAAATGTGATGCAGCATTCTTCATTGTGAAAGGTGATGCAGCATTCTTCATTGTGAAATGTGATGCAGCATTCTTCATTGTGAAATGTGATGCAGCATTCTTCATTGTGAAAGGTGATGCAGCATTCTTCATTGTGAAAGGTGATGCAGCATTCTTCATTGTGAAAGGTGATGCAGCATTCTTCATTGTGAAATGTGATGCAGCATTCTTCATTGTGAAATGTGATGCAGCATTCTTCATTGTGAAATGTGATGCAGCATTCTTCATTGTGAAAGGTGATGCAGCATTCTTCATTGTGAAAGGTGATGCAGCATTCTTCATTGTGAAAGGTGATGCAGCATTCTTCATTGTGAAATGTGATGCAGCATTCTTCATTGTGAAAGGTGATGCAGCATTCTTCATTGTGAAATGTGATGCAGCATTCTTCATTGTGAAATGTGATGCAGCATTCTTCATTGTGAAAGGTGATGCAGCATTCTTCATTGTGAAAGGTGATGCAGCATTCTTCATTGTGAAGGTGATGCAGCATTCTTCATTGTGAAAGGTGATGCAGCATTCTTCATTGTGAAAGGTGATGCAGCATTCTTCATTGTGAAATGTGATGCAGCATTCTTCATTGTGAAATGTGATGCAGCATTCTTCATTGTGAAATGTGATGCAGCATTCTTCATTGTGAAATGTGATGCAGCATTCTTCATTGTGAAATGTGATGCAGCATTCTTCATTGTGAAATGTGATGCAGCATTCTTCATTGTGAAATGTGATGCAGCATTCTTCATTGTGAAATGTGATGCAGCATTCTTCATTGTGAAATGTGATGCAGCATTCTTCATTGTGAAAGGTGATGCAGCATTCTTCATTGTGAAAGGTGATGCAGCATTCTTCATTGTGAAAGGTGATGCAGCATTCTTCATTGTGAAATGTGATGCAGCATTCTTCATTGTGAATGTGATGCAGCATTCTTCATTGTGAAAGGTGATGCAGCATTCTTCATTGTGAAAGGTGATGCAGCATTCTTCATTGTGAAATGTGATGCAGCATTCTTCATTGTGAAATGTGATGCAGCATTCTTCATTGTGAAAGGTGATGCAGCATTCTTCATTGTGAAATGTGATGCAGCATTCTTCATTGTGAAAGGTGATGCAGCATTCTTCATTGTGAAATGTGATGCAGCATTCTTCATTGTGAAAGGTGATGCAGCATTCTTCATTGTGAAAGGTGATGCAGCATTCTTCATTGTGAAATGTGATGCAGCATTCTTCATTGTGAAATGTGATGCAGCATTCTTCATTGTGAAATGTGATGCAGCATTCTTCATTGTGAAATGTGATGCAGCATTCTTCATTGTGAAATGTGATGCAGCATTCTTCATTGTGAAATGTGATGCAGCATTCTTCATTGTGAAATGTGATGCAGCATTCTTCATTGTGAAATGTGATGCAGCATTCTTCATTGTGAAATGTGATGCAGCATTCTTCATTGTGAAATGTGATGCAGCATTCTTCATTGTGAAATGTGATGCAGCATTCTTCATTGTGAAATGTGATGCAGCATTCTTCATTGTGAAATGTGATGCAGCATTCTTCATTGTGAAAGGTGATGCAGCATTCTTCATTGTGAAAGGTGATGCAGCATTCTTCATTGTGAAAGGTGATGCAGCATTCTTCATTGTGAAAGGTGATGCAGCATTCTTCATTGTGAAAGGTGATGCAGCATTCTTCATTGTGAAATGTGATGCAGCATTCTTCATTGTGAAATGTGATGCAGCATTCTTCATTGTGAAATGTGATGCAGCATTCTTCATTGTGAAATGTGATGCAGCATTCTTCATTGTGAAATGTGATGCAGCATTCTTCATTGTGAAAGGTGATGCAGCATTCTTCATTGTGAAAGGTGATGCAGCATTCTTCATTGTGAAATGTGATGCAGCATTCTTCATTGTGAAATGTGATGCAGCATTCTTCATTGTGAAATGTGATGCAGCACTCTTCATTGTGAAATGTGATGCAGCATTCTTCATTGTGAAATGTGATGCAGCATTCTTCATTGTGAAATGTGATGCAGCATTCTTCATTGTGAAATGTGATGCAGCATTCTTCATTGTGAAATGTGATGCAGCATTCTTCATTGTGAAATGTGATGCAGCACTCTTCATTGTGAAATGTGAGGCAGCACTCTTCATTGTGAAATGTGATGCAGCATTCTTCATTGTGAAATGTGATGCAGCATTCTTCATTGTGAAATGTGATGCAGCATTCTTCATTGTGAAATGTGATGCAGCATTCTTCATTGTGAAATGTGATGCAGCATTCTTCATTGTGAAATGTGATGCAGCAATTCTTCATTGTGAAATGTGATGCACATCTTCATTGTGAAATGTGATGCAGCATTCTTCATTGTGAAATGTGATGCAGCATTCTTCATTGTGAAATGTGATGCAGCATTCTTCATTGTGAAATGTGATGCAGCATTCTTCATTGTGAAATGTGATGCAGCATTCTTCATTGTGAAATGTGATGCAGCATTCTTCATTGTGAAATGTTGGGGTTACAACTGCACAGACCTTGCTCAGACTAGGGAATTCTTGGTGGTTTGTAAATGAAGCTTTCCATGGTTTGTAGATGTTTTCAGGGTACATCTGGAGCACTGGGTACATCAGTTGCTCTCGTTAGCTGTAGATAGAACATCAAAAACACACAGTTAATTTTTTGTAATCTGTGTACCCAGCTGTCAGTTAATTAATGAAAAATAAATGGAATAATTGGATACTGATAAGACTAATATCAGTTATGAGACTCCATCAGTTTCGGAAGAATCTTATTTTCTTTAATTCTCCTAGGTCTTCCAGGATCTGACCAAAAAAAAATTGTGACGTACAAGAAGTTGACAGTATTTTACACATGTTCTGCCCCCCCCCCCCCCCCCCCCCCCCCCCCCCCCCCCCCCCCCCCCCCCCCCCCCCCCCGACGTTCAACAAGTTGGCATTATCTGACACCTGTTGTGCCCTCTCCACCAGGACATCAGCAGCAAATGGTCGGAGGTGCGGGAGCTGGTCCCACGCCGCGACACGACCCTGCAGCAGGAGATGATGAGGCAGCAGAACAACGAGCGTCTGCGCCGGCAGTTTGCGGCCAAGGCCAACGTGGTGGGCCAGTGGATCGAGAACCAGTTGGACTCCGTTGCCTCCATCGGGGTGCAGATGAAGGGCTCGCTGGAGGACCAGCTGAAGAAACTGCAGGCCTTCGACAAGGCCATCATCGCCAAACAAGCCCAACATAGATGAGCTGGAGAGATACAACCAGGTACAGGGGCTGGGGATGTGAGAGGGGGGTGCCTGGTGGTGAGTTTATGAGAGGTGCGTGCACGTTCGTGGGTAAGTGTCATGGGGATGCGTTTGAGCCTGCAAGCTCAACATGGACAAGCTAGGCGACACACGACCAGGTTCATTGATAGGGGACTGAGAAGGTTGTTTGCATCTCTGTAGCTTAGTCTAGGTAGGGAATATGGAGGGAGGGGGGCATCTTTCACCAGCCGAAGAAGCTCCAGATCCTCATTGCCTATAAGCGTGATACAGGCAAACTGAAAAGACCAACCACATACAGGGCAATGAGAGACTCAGAAGATTGTGTGTGTGTGTGAACTTCACTGAGAGTGTGTGAGGAAGTGGTAGGGGGAGGCATAAGGATGGGGAGGCGTCTTGGACAAGAATATCATCGCTGCAAACCCAGTAAAGACAAGTATAGGGGTGGAAGCTCTAAGAACATAGTGTGTTATTGACAGTGTGTGGGCAAGTGTGTGTAGGAGACCAGACCTGCCAACCATTACGCATTCGCATAATTTATTACGCCCAAGTGATAATCCTTACGCATTTAGCCAAAAATTACGCATTGAAAGTTTTCAACAACAACAACAACAAAACGGACGAAAAAATCGGCTTATGTACAGACACGCACGGCGCTGTGCGTATAAAACCCGTAATCTTCAAGAAGCGTTTCCGGTCATGCGCAGTTCGTGTCACCATCTTTATCATTCAGCGAAGTTGGCGTCCTTTTGAAGTTTTAGCTACGAAAATGTCGAAACATGGAGTAGAAAGTTCTGGACAAGATGCGAAAAAGAAAAAACTTTGTCCAGAGTTCTGAGGAGAATACTCGGAAAAGTTCCCCTGCATACGACCTTCAGCTAAAGGTGTAAATTGTGCACGGTGTACCACTTGCAAGTCGGACTTCACAATTTCCCATGGCGGGATGGTGGATGTGAAGCGTCACCTTGAGTCACACAAGCACATGAATTCCTCTGACGCGCCAAATTCTTCCAGCATCACACAGTTTTTTCAGACTGTAGACACCTCAAAAGAGGATGAAATGAGGAAAAAGGTAATTCGGGCTGAAGCATTGGTGGCCGGATTTTTCGTGGAGCACAACATCGCTCTTAGCGCAGCCGACCATGCATCCCAGCTATTTAAAGAAGCGTTCTCAGATTTGGAGATCGCCAAACTGTTCAAGAACGGTCGAACAAAGACAACACACATTGTGAGGACCCTTGCCATGGAAGCCTAAACTGCTGCTGCATCTCAACTGCAGAATGGACCGTTTGTGTTGGGGACTGATGGAAGTCGGGAAGGGGGGGACAAATTCTTTCCTGGGGTGGTGCGATACTTAAAAAGTTACACAATCGCGATTGAGCTGATAGCCAACCCCACATGCACAGAGTCAGCAACAGGGGAGAACATTTTTGAGGTTGTTTCTGGCGCACTATCAAGCGCGCTGGTGACCTACTCGTTTTTGAGTGAACCAGCCTTTTAGGAAGAAGAAGAAGAAGCCTTGGTGTGCCATGCCATGATGGTGTAGGGGATTTGTGTGTGTTTCCAGTGTATTCTACATTTTCATAATTTGTAAAGATTTCTTGTGACACTTAAAGAAAAGCTTGTTTTTGAAGAAAAGTAAAGTTCACAAAAATTGTGCGAACAATTTCATCGCATTGTGTTTGTTTGAAAAAAGGTAAGTGTCGCGCTGGATTACTCTTAGCTCTCAGAAATTACACATTTCTGCCTCACTGAGCTTCAATTCTTACTCATTGGTCTCTTAGGGGGTTGGCAAGTCTGGGAGACATTTTGTGACAGCCATCATCGCCTACAGGTCCAGTATGGTAGAGCTGGAGAGATATAACCAGGCAAAAGGGAGCAGGGGACAGTATACAGTAGAATCTCCCAGAAATGTTGTGGGGGGGTGCATGTGTATGAGTGGAGCGGGAGTGGGCAGGTGGGGATGCAGCGTTGCCAGGATAATAATAATAATAATAATGAATACTTATATAGCGCCTATTCTCGGCTAGAGACCAAGCTCTAAGCGCCTTACAATCCACATTCGTTTACACAACGGGCTGCCTACCTGGGTAGTGCCGACTGAAGAGCTGCCAGCTGGCGCTTCATTCAGTCGTTTCCCGTGTCTTACAGTCAATATTGTTCACTCAGTATGCTTACTTCCTCCATTCTTTCAATTTCTCACGCAGGGTGCATGCTATGTGTGACATGTAATCCATACCAACGGCCAAACTGGCCTTCTCTTCCGAAAGTTGGTGATGGGATTTTACGTGTGTGCAAGATGTTATGCATGCGTTCACACACGGAACCTCGGTATACAGGGAATCACCCAGAAATCTTAACTTGGGGAGAAATATTTGTGTTTGTGTGAAGAGGAAATAGATAGGGGGACTGGGTGAGAGCAAAGCACTGTGGAATCTCATAGAAATCTTGAGAGGCATGTGTGTGTGGTTGTGTGTATAGAGAGGAAGGGGAAGGGGGAGGGGGTGGCCAGAAAACGGTGGAATGATGGGGGCAGGGGGTGTGGCAGAATGGAATCTCCCAGAACTCTTTAACTGGAGGGGGGGTGTGGAGGGGGGTGGTTGCTAGAATTAAGTGGGATACACCAGAAAACTGACTTGTGGGTGTATACGAAGAAAGCCAGGGATGGGGGTGGGGGAAGGGAAGAGGCTGGAATTGCCAAGAATCTTCCAGAAATCTTAACTGAAGGAGGTATAGGTCACGGAGAGGTGGGATGTTAAGATGTGACAACATACCTAGCACTCTCAATGGCTTTCACCTCTGTAGACCCCCTACCCCTACTCTCCTCCCACCCCCTCTTTCTTTAAAAAAAAAAAAAGAACATTATACACAATTGCCTTTGAGATGACGTGTCAGATGTGGTGATATGTTTGTTCAGTGACCGGAAAGAACAACAGGTACCCTCATCAAGGTGTGTGTTTTCTGTCCACAGGAAGTGCAGGAGGCAATGATTTTCGAGAACAGATACACGCAATACACTATGGAGGTGATTTCTTCACTCTTTTGTCAGCTTTCTCCGCACTAACCTCTCTCCATCTCTCTCTCTCTCTCTCTCTCTCTCTCTCTCTCTCTCTTATTTTTTCATATCTCTATTTTTACCTTTTTTGTTCATGTGTAGAGCATATTCAGTATTGTTCGTCCACCCAGTTCCCTGGATATACAAAGAATTGCTTAATAAAATCAAATGTGTGAGGGGTCATTTTTTTTTTTAATGGAAATAAGGCGAGTCATCATAAAGCTGCACTCAATCAGCGCTTAGTGAATCATGTGTTAGTGTGTGTATTACTCATACAAAAATCTTCAGAGGAAGAACATGTTTTCTTTTTCAGTGACAAGGAATTTGAAGAAATTTTTATTGTTTTCCACGGGGCGGGCAGAATGGGGGTAGGGGGGGTGGGGGTATTCAGAAAAGAAATACATTTCTCATGCGGACAGGCTTCTTGACTGAAAAGACTATAGTTAGTCTTTACCCATAGATCCAGTCTTTACCCATACATCCAGTCTTTACCCATACATCCAGTCTTTACCCATACATCCAGTCTTTACCCATGCATCCAGTCTTTATCCATGCATCCAGTCTTTATCCATGCATCCAGTCTTTATCCATGCATCCAGTCTTTACCCATGCATCCAGTCTTTACCCATACATCCAGTCTTTACCCATGCATCCAGTCTTTACCCATACATCCAGTCTTTACCCATACATCCAGTCTTTACCCATACATCCAGTCTTTACCCATGCATCCAGTCTTTACCCATACATCCAGACTGGTTTCTGTGTAGAAGACTGTAACTGGACTTTCTCTGTACACCAGTGTGTTGCCTTTTTTCTCTCTTCGTCATGAAAGTTGCTGTTTAAAGCTATACAGTCTTGAGTGTATTTGAGGGTAAGTAACAAAGTAGAAATGTGTGTGTGTGTATGGAACACATTAGTCAATGGACTGTGTTTGTTTTTTCAGACACTGCGAGTGGGTTGGGAGCAGCTACTGACGGCTGTGGCCAGAAACATCAATGAAGTGGAGAACCAGGTGACTGGTATTATTATCATTATTATTATTATCATTATCATTATTATTATTATCATTCTTATTATCAGGGGTGCAAATTCTACTAGTATACATGGGAAATCCAGATCAGAAAAATGTAGAAAACTTTATCTCCGGATCGACGAGATTGTGTTTGTGAAGTCTCTGATTCAGCTAGATTTTGTTGGGATGCTTTCTGGTGCCTAGATGTTTTTGGAACGGACATAGTGAGTGTTTTCTGTTTGTGACACATTTTGAAACACACCATTAATGTTCTGGAAAGAAAGTTATTGGTTAGAGTAACTGTTATCTACTTAATTTTTAGTTGTAAAGTCTTAAAAGCACTGTTGTGATTACCAAATTTATTCAGTCTGAAGAAACACAAAAGAGTCAGAAGTTGGGTAAGTCCAGACACAGGGAGGTCAACAAACCACATGTTCCACAAAAACAAAGAGCAAACAGATTGATGAGCGAGATCAAGGTGTTGATCCCCCCCCCCCAACCCCCATCCCCACTCACCCCCTCTCAAGTTTTAAGCCTGGAGTCCCTTTGCCTTATTCTATGACAGCAGACTCTAATGGATTAAATCAAATTAGCATTGAAACATTCGGAGTGTCTGGCTTTAGGTTTTCAAGGGCGTCTGCAGTCTGCATGTAAGAGGGAATGTATTCGAATGAAACTTGTGTGTGTGAGAGAGTGCCGAGTATGGATGTCTCTGCTTACATAATTTATGACTTTGTCAGATTCGTAGAACGTTTTTTTTTGTTTTTTTTTCTCATCTGCTTTTCCGTACTAAGTTGAACTGAACAGTATTCAATTTGGGTAAAGGCAAGTAGGAAAAACGTGTACATTGCAAGTAGATTAAACCAGAGTTGTCCTTCTTTGGCATTCAAAAGAGTGATTTCCCATAGACACCATGAGCCTTTTTTTTTCCCATGCCCTGACTTGGGTAGTTTATATTAGCTCAAAGCTCACCATCTTCATCATGGAGTGTTTGTGTATGTATGCATTGCTGCGTCACTCAAGGAAATTAAGGAGTGTTTTCAGACGGTTGTGTTGTGTTGTGTTTGTTTTGGTTGTTCTAATTTTGGTGTCCCACTTTTGATGACTTTTAATTCAGATTTTGACAAGAGATTCCAAGGGTATCAGTGAGGACCAGATGAACGAGTTCCGCATGTCCTTCAACCACTTCGACAAGAACAGAACACGCCGTCTAGAACCCAAGGAGTTCAAGGCCTGCCTCGTTTCCCTTGGTTACAAGATCCGTGATGACAGACAGGTCAGTGTGAAGGGACAGAGGAGGAAGTAGGGGAGGGGGGGGGGGAAGGGCCACAAGTAACACATAGTATGCGATTCTTAGGAGAAGAATGCTTGTGTACAGAAGGGGAGTTGGTCGGAGTGTGTGTTCTGTGCAGGGAGAGTGTACCACAGTTCATCCAGCTTTTGTATTTTTCTCATATGTCCTTTGCAGTGCAAGTTGTGTCTTGAATGACATTGCATATCAGTAACATCTCATAAATCTGTTATGTGCATGGTTCAGCCATTTTATTAATGTGTATTTTCTAAAGGTACATCTACGTTTTAATGTATATTTTCTAAAGATTTTCTAAAGACATATCTATGCTGTGTGCATCATTCAGTCATCATATACACTCATCTTTATGCGCTTGCATTTTAGCTGGTGCAGTGTCACCAATGAAAATCGGCACAGATCTGCTAGACTTTCAAATCAATGAGACGGGATCATCTGGCGCAACAGCAGGCTTTTACACTAAATGATGAATACTGGTATCTGCTCAGTCATGACAAAGAACATGCTAAATGTAGGTCTGACCTTTCGAGCAGGCCGCCATCATAAAGGTCAAATTCAGAGGCGGACTCCACGGCTTGCTGAGTGAGAAGCGGACTCCTGTGGTGGCTTTGACGCAGATCCAGGACAGAAGGGAGCGCAGGGAAGTGGAAGTGTCTGTCTGTGCAAAGAGACCTGGCCCTTTCTGAGGCCTGGGATGAATCGTGCGGGGAAGGGAACATCCATGTCGTGGGAGTAATTGACTCACTCCAGCCAGTCCCTGTTCATCGGCCAGATCACATTTCAGAGAAACTGGTTGCCTCTTTTTAGGGAGGGGTTGGCTTGGAGACATTGTTGAGTGAGGAACTGCAGTTGTTATGTTTAAATTTGAAATGAAAAATTCTCTTCTTTACAAACGGTGGATAAGCATTATGAAGGGAAGAAAACCGTGATATGCAGAGCATTAAACGTAAGATTGTAATGAAAAGCAGCCTATGCTGGATAAATATCTGTTAACCATGTCTTACAATGGTTAGGGTGGATTTCTTTTATGATAATGATAATAGGCCTGTGTGTAGATTAGGCCTGCAAACCAGATTGTATTTAACCCACTTTGTCTTACCCAAAATAGGAATGATGATTATAATAGTGTTTTTTCAAGACCTTTAAACACAAACTTTTCAAACGTTAACACACAAACATGCATGTACAGAGATCAGTATAAATGTTGCAAAATACAGCAGATTAAAAAGCAAAACCTTACACACACACACCACACACACCACCCCCAAACTTGACAGTCATTGAAGGGGTGAGAGTTTGAGTGGGTCATATTGCTTCCTGGGAGAAGGATGATCTTTGTTAAGTTTTTAACCTTGTAGTCAGGTTGGCGTGATGAACAGAGTGAACAAGCTGGTTCCGGATTCAGTGAGATAGAATTTTATTCAATTTCACAAAGTGCTTGGTGAACATCTTGTTTACAACATTCCATTCTAAGGCCTCTCCAGGTTCAAAATTGGAAAATGCCGAAAGAATATTGTTCAGAAACATGTGAGAATAAAGACTGAAGTTCAAAATAAATTCTGTTCGTGCCCCAAAGCATACATAAGAGTGCCCCCGCTGACAGCAGTAATGTTTCATCGTGAATTTAGCTCGAATCAGCTTAGCCTCAGGAAGGTGTTTTCATTCATTCCCGTTGCATCATGTTTTGTTCAGGGGTTAACACTGTTTCAAAAGTATAAACTTTTAAATCTAATAACAGTGATTGTCACAGAATATTCACCCGTGGTCGATCCATGCTT
>CM031605.1:16324605-16357105 GCA_018398815.1 Conus ventricosus
ACAGACGATAACAGATATTTATAGGCCGTTTCATGAGCACAGACGAAAGGCATCCCATGCTTTTGGTGTCGCTTTTGTGTGTGTGTGTGTTTTTCATGACGGTTTGCTGTGCAGCTGTCACGTACTTTGTCTTTCGATCCACTGTTGGTCCTTTGGTTCTGCTGAAATAGAACTGTAAGAAATAGAACTGTAAGAATCGAGTGTGAGAATGCCCACTTGCGTCACCCCGCTATCGTTTCCAGTCATTCTTGTCGGTGTGGTTTCCTCATTTCGGCTTCTTTGTGGTTTCAGAAAAGAACTGTCACAGGGGCAAAGCTCACGCTGTGTAAACAAAAGCAGACTCTGGAAGGCAGTATGGATGCGTGTTCTTTCCTCGTTTGTTTGTTTGATGGGTTTTGTTTTTTCTTTTTTTTTTTAATCCGAGTTTGAGATCTGTTGGTCTCTTTATTTCACCATATTTTAGTGCTTCTCTTTCTTTTATAGTCAGTGTAGGTACGAGATGTGTGAAAATCTTAAAATTGTGGAACGTTGTAGTTGGAAAATAATACCAGAAGTTCTAAATTTTGTCACATGAGAAACGGTTTGTTGCTTACCGTCTTGACTGCCTGTATGTCGCCAAGCAGTCTGAATGAGCAAGCTGTACAGTGACCCAGCAACTATCGGCCTGTGTACATGTATATGATAGGTTGGCGGTTTTTTTTTTATTTCATTGCTGGTACCTCTGCTAGTATTTCGGCTGTCTTTCTGTGAGCATGTTGAGCTTTCTTTAATCATGGTTTTCATTTGACAGTACACAAAGTATGTTGTTGATTTTTTTTTTTTTTTATAGATCTGTTGAGCAGGAAGAAACTGCATGTAAATTATGCCTTGCTTTAATACACTGTCATCAGTTTTTGTTAATAACTCATCAGAGTAGCCGTCGTTGTTAATTCGATTTCAATAGCTCACTGTATTGCAATATTTATGCATTATTTGCATACTTTTTACCTATGGGTTTTGATTCTAATGATTTCCTTACTTGAATGTATGCGTAGCTTATGCTTCATTTGCATACAGTGTCATCAAGTGGGATGTACAAGAGCTTACTGAATAACATGTTGATATGGCATCTTAACATTTTGATACATGCAACAGAAAATCGGTGGTGTTCAAGTGTTGGCATTTTATATGTATTTGTTTGAAATATTAGATGAGAGCCAGTACACTGTTAGCTGTGGGTTCCCTTATCAGACAGAAGATGTGATGTATGGTGGACAATGTTAACCTTAATCAGCAGCAGTTAATCATACGTTAATGATTGGTCAAGCTGTGCTCAGAGAAAGTGTAACAAGAATATACAGCATTTCTATCGACTATTTGTAAAAGCACGACTGCCTTAAAGTTTTTTTTTATAAGCCTTTTTCTTCTTCGACAAACGTTTATCTGCCCCCCTCCCCCCCATTGGCCCTGTATTCATGTCGGCCATTGAATAATGAAAACCTGGCGTTAAATTCTGTGCCTCAAAATACAAGTGCAGCTGACAGAATATGACCAAGATCCCCCCCCCCCCCTTACATATGTACAAAGCGATGTGATAAAAACTTGAATGGAATTTACACCTGATCTTTGATACTTTTCGATCTTTGATAGACTTCGATCGTTTATTTGATCATGAAATGTCTTGCCAGGTAACACTGCTGCTTTCGCATTCTCTCAGCTGCTCATTGACTGAACAGCCCCGGCCCACAGTGTTTGTGTATGGTGTTCTTGCTTGTGTGTCCTGCCCTCTGGTGGTGGGTGTTTGCAGTTTGAGGACTCCCAAACGGCTTACTGGTTATTAGTGGTAGAGCGCAGTGAGCTCAAGGCCGACCGACAGCAAGAAAAAAGGCAGCCGGCATGTTCAAGTTGTATTGTTGCAGACGTTCTGTCACCTTCACTGACTGAATTAACAGAGGAAAATTAAAGCATATTCACCACCCTACTTTAGGTTTCGAATGTTGTTTTTTGTTTTTCTCTTTTTTTCATCTGAATGTATTCATATGTTGGCTTCAGGTTAGTACTGAAGACTGTCTTTCAGCTGTGTATAGACAGCTGCCAAACAAGGCTTCAAAAGTTCACCTGAAATTGCTCATGACCAGACATGCCCAGTATCCATACGCAGGTTTCACTGTTGGTTGTTACCGAGTTTCTGCCTGTTTAGGTGTATTTTGACTCTTTTCGGTTTGACACACAGACTCCACCATTTGCTGACACTGTAAGGACTACAATAGGTACATGAAGGGGAGGACTACAATAGGTACATGAAGGGTCAGGACTACAATAGGTACATGAAGGGGAGGACTACAACAATAGGTACATGAAGGGGGAGGACTACAACAATAGGTACATGAAGGGGGAGGACTACAACAATAGGTACATGAAGGGGAGGACTACAATAGGTACATGCAGGGTCAGGACTACAATAGGTACATGAAGGGGAGGACTACAACAATAGGTACATGCAGGGGAGGACTACAACAATAGGTACATGCAGGGTCAGGACTACAACAATAGGTACATGAAGGGGGAGGACTACAATAGGTACATGCAGGGTCAGGACTACAATAGGTACATGAAGGGGGAGGACTACAACAATAGGTACATGCAGGTCAGGACTACAACAATAGGTACATACAGGTCAGGACTACAACAATAGGTACATGCAGGGTCAGGACTACAACAATAGGTACATGCAGGGTCAGGACTACAACAATAGGTACATGCAGGGTCAGGACTACAACAATAGTACATGCAGGTCAGGACTACAACAATAGGTACATACAGGGTCAGGACTACAACAATAGGTACATACAGGGTCAGGACTGTCAAGACTACGCATAGGTACATACAGGGTCAGGACTACAATAGGTACATACAGGTCAGGACTGAAGACTACAACAATAGGTACATGCAGGGTCAGGACTACAATAGGTACATACAGGGTCAGGACTACAATAGGTACATACAGGGTCAGGACTACAACAGTAGGTACATGCAGGGTCAGGACTACAATAGGTACATGCAGGGTCAGGACTACAACAATAGGTACATGCAGGGTCAGGACTACAACAATAGGTACATACAGGGTCAGGACTACAACAATAGGTACATGCAGGGTCAGGACTACAACAATAGGTACATGCAGGGTCAGGACTACAACAATAGGTACATGCAGGGTCAGGACTACAACAATAGGTACATGCAGGGTCAGGACTACAACAATACGTACATACAGGGTCAGGACTACAACAATAGGTACATGCAGGGTCAGGACTACAACAATACGTACATACAGGGTCAGGACTACAACAATAGGTACATACAGGGTCAGGACTACAACAATAGGTACATACAGGGTCAGGACTACAACAATAGGTACATACAGGGTCAGGACTACAACAATAGGTACATACAGGGTCAGGACTGAAGACTACAACAATAGGTACATTCAGGGTCAGGACTACAACAATAGGTACATACAGGGTCAGGACTGTCAAGACTACAACAATAGGTTTTTGCAGGTCCTGGAGGTGGAAAGTCTGAAGAAACTAAACACATCTGAACTTCCAAATTGATCTCTGCATGGCCAGTGTATATCTGGTTTTAAAACTTCCAAATCAGAATGAAAATACCCCCTAAGGAAGCAGAGAGTAGAACAACCCTTTCAAGATGGAGAGACCTGATGACAACTGCCAATGTTATTGTCCCGATATCAGCAGAAATTCATTCTCAAAACACACCGCAATCTTTCATCTACCAGGCAAATATATCCGCGCACATACACAAAAATATTCACGCTGCATGCAGCATTTTTTTCTTCTCTTTATTCAGATCAGTAAAGTATCTCTAAAATATACGACTCTATTGAAAAACTATATTTTGCCCAAAAATGTGGCACTCAGCTAAAAGAAATAGGTAGCAATCTATATGTTCTAAACAAAATAATCACTACACATGGAAAGGAAAATTGTACAACGAGAATATTTCCCCCCCAGTTTTTACAACGTACATAATGGTCACAAGCATGTCACAAGTATTGTCCAAAAAAAAAAAAATTCACATACCCAGTATCTGCCATACTTAGATGCAGCCAATGAGACCATAGACAAGGAAGTTGTGCATCATGTAAAGCCAAAAAGTCCATGACCACCGATGACCCGATGAGGTTTAGCAGCACACATTCACAGCACATCACAACTATGTACACCTGTTCTATTTCATTAAGCACCTACGATGTACACAGGGGTTTAGCGGCAGGTGGGGCATATCAAGTTCTTCCACTCTTGACAATAAACCCTCCTTCGTTGTGGTTCGGGAAAGGGTGGGGGAGGAATTTTTTTCTTCACTATACATGTATCGACAACAATAACCACAGAGCACTTCTTAAAGTACACTAACACAAGTTTACATCGCGCAAACCGAAAACCAGATTCTGTATACAATCATGTCACACATACCCACATCACACACAAGGACACGCTATCAAGCAAGTAAACAAATGCTGAAGGTATTTCACTCGACCAAGCTGCATTCAACATACCTGATGATACAACAAGCATACAAATCGTATACAAGTCTCAAGTCCTCAAAGAAAGGTACTGAAGTCTTGGAAAGAAAAGCAAACTTTAACATGGCAAATTAATGCTGTACTGAAACCACTTCCAATGTTTGATCAAAGCCAAATGCACACAAAGCGAAAGGCAAACCCCAGGAAATATCCAGCAGAAAACATTTTCCTCTTCCCTCCCCGCCCCTTCCCTCACTACATCCATTATTTCTGCTCCCATATTAAAGGATATTCTTTTCCTGATCTATGCATCTTATACCAAGAAAGAAAGTCTGAAGTTACACACAGGTGTTATGCTAGGATACTCCATTCCAAACAAATGACATGTGCGTAGTTGGCATAATGCGCCTAGATCAGGTTTCTGCACGTCAGATTAGCATATTCTTTTCAGCACTACATGCAGCATATTCTGTGCTCACCACAAAACCAGGTGCTCATTAATTCTGCGCCACCTGGGGAAAAAAAAATTAAATATATTTTACATAACACAACAAACTCTGATAATGCATGTGGCAACCAAAGTAACAAGAGGACGATACGTCAATATCAGCAGTTTTGACTACGGGGAGAACATGATAAATAAGTAATACTTTAAGTGACACCCCCCCACCCCCCCCCCTCCAAGTGTCCCCGTTTTCCCAAACTTGCCAGTCAGATAGTCGTTTTTGATCTGGACTCTCCATGCTTCAGAACTAGATGACTCTCTGCCCACCCCCCACCTCCTCCCCAATGCATTCTTCCTCCTCTGGAAATTTCAGTTATTATAATAGAACTGATAAAAAGAAGTTCACATAACTGATACTCAACCAGAATTTCTCAATCTGATTATGACACCCAGTTATTTGACACTAGAGTCAAGACCTCTTCTGAACAAACTATACATGTATTTAACAAGTTTGGCAGAGAATTGGGACTGCATATGAACAGTAGTAAAACACAAGCACTTCAGTTAGGGAGCAAAAAAAGATCAATTAAGAGGTACTGCCCTTACCTGAAAATGATTGAGAAATCCCCTTAAACTTGAAACACTTGGTTTATGTGTTCACACAATATGTAAAGGACTCTAAAACCACTAATTTCACTGAAAGCACAAAGAACATAAAAAATGGAAGCCTTGTGACATATGAGTTTACACAGGTTATGACCATCAGATTAATTTAATCAGTTTTAATGGCCAATGCCCTCGACCAAAGAATATGTCACGAGCACTGAAATAAAGCTTAATGTTGATGAGAATAATGCTCCAGGCATGCCGAAGGCTTTGAAACTTATTTGTAGTATACACAAGGGATCAAAGCTCTATTACGAGCTTTTGGCACAAGCTGACCACAGTCCTGTTGTTTGAAATGGTCACAACAAATTCACTGTGGCTATCCTTTGGAAAGTAGCATTTTCAAAACTTTGTGAAATTAAACAGGTTACAGACTAGAACTGTCAGCAGGATATGAGTACAAGTGTTGTTTTAAATGCTACGAGTGCGTGTCCCACAACACACTGCTTGCCATGTAACGATATGAGGGATTCCCCTGAGCAATTTTTTTTTAGTTGTACACACCTTGGATGCTTTTGAATTTCTCTCTAAAGATTATTATTCTCATATACTCATGCTTGAATTCCTGCACCTGAAAAAAAAAGTCTTCTTTCTTTTTATGATATGTACCGATATCCAACAGACTGCAGTTGAAAACTCGTCCCTTATTGCTGATTTCCATCATGCATAAGTACTGCCATGTTCCAGGAACAGGTTGATTACGATTAAATTTGAATACACCTAATCTTTATCTGACTTTACACTTGAATATGGTCAAGAATTGTCAACTCAGCGTGTGAATTACAAAAAGAATTGTTAACGATTCCACAAGAAAATATGAACAAACATAATTACAAGACAAAACATGTGTTTTGTCTTGTAATCTGTCAGTATTGTCTTGCCGAATCACTGGTGCAATTCTTTTAAAAATTTGTTCTAATTCACGCCTTCAGTCACCTCAGTTTGAAACTCAGCATATGAGGGCACACATGGAGGCTAGCCATCTCAACAAACAAAGAAAAGAAAAGAAAAAGGCACCAGCAGCATCCATACACTGACTCCCTTGAGTGACAGCTAAAACCATCTACTGTGTGCTCACATGTTAAGTAGATTAAAAGTTGACCTGACTGACCCGACGCCTTTCTGACCCTCTCCCTAATATGGGCAAACCCCTTCTTCAGGCTCTCCCATCCCCCCTCTCAGGACACCCTTTGAACGTCCACAGACCAGACAACTCTGAGGTAGAAACTGTAGCAACTTGGAGATTCACAGAGGAAAACTGCATTTACGAGGGCAGCTAGGACGCTCATCCAGCGATCATTGAAGCGGTTGTTGGTACCTGGAGTAGATCCTTTATCATTAAAATTTCTTTCTCTCCTACCCTTTTCCCGCCCGCCCCACCTCCTCCCTATTCCTACCCCACTTCCCCTCTCTCCCTCCTCTATTCAGGGTCAGCAAACCGCTTCAAGAAAAACATCTCACAGGGGCTTTAATGTGTACAGATCCTATACATTCTCACACTTCAAAAGCACTATAAAGATTTCATGCTGCAGTTACTGAAGCAGGACTTCTTAAAATTGCGTTGTGTCGCATTCAATGCCATTCCCCTCCCTTCTCTGACCTCCACCCTTAAAATGGGGGGAAACAATAAGCAAATTTACTTCCATGAAAAGCATCACAAAAGGAATGTAAACAAACGGACTCCAAGAACCAGTTATCCAAAAACAAGACAACCATCAGCATCTGCTGGCTGTTGTGTATATGTGCATGCAGTCAACAGGTGAAAAGAGATGTTGATTAGTGCTAGTGGCAAGCAAAGACGTTGACAGAACGCTGCCAATGGTGTAGCCTCACACACACACACACACACACACACAGATGGATAGGAAAGTGACAGCAGTTGTAAACAAAGGAAATGTTTAAACTTAGTTTCTGTATAACAAATGAAATGTTTAGACAACCTAGTCGCTGTTTCACCTTCCTTGGCATATACAATGCAGTCAATAATACAACCAAGACACACCTAGTCTGTAAGTCACAAAGGAAACCGGTCAGATTTTGTACTGCCACAACTGCTTTTTGTGCACTGATGGGTCATATGGCCTCTCTCTTTTTCCCCGAGAGTGTGTTTGTCTCTGGGTCTTCACACAACCAAGCAGAAGATGCACTGTCACATGACCGCATCACATTTGCTTCATGCAATCTGCAACTGGTTTGGAAAGGAAGACAAGGCATGCAACTACTGGCAAGTCTTGCACAGCAGCTCTGTTGAATTCTCCCAACACAAGACGTTTCTATCACAATTTCTATCTTGTAATGATCACCCCAAAACCAAAATGTTCCCGTTTTTTTGCCATTCAAACTTCTGGCAGTTGTGTGCGTTTTCTGTTTTTTTTATTTTTCCTTCTCTTTCTGAAATGTGTTCACATCCACCACAAACATGCTCAATGACTCAAGATCAAATAAACAAAACAGAAATGATGCAGAGAAAACCTGAATTGCCAATGCTGACCTATAACGAAATGATTTGTAAATAGATCAAGCATCTTTGACTTCAAATCGATTTCGGTTCATTTTTGTCAAAATGTCTTAATTGCAAAGACAAAGTTACCGCGTACAAAGTCGCTTAAATAACCGAACACCTAATCATCTGGGACA
This sequence comes from Conus ventricosus, assembly GCA_018398815.1. NCBI lineage: Eukaryota > Metazoa > Mollusca > Gastropoda > Neogastropoda > Conidae > Conus > Conus ventricosus. Next base: position 16,332,879 of record CM031605.1, read on the forward strand.
AATCTGCAGTTCTCTTGCTTATTTTCAGATCCTTCATTTTCAGTAGCTTGCACAAATAAAACAGGTTGGCTGAAGAACTGCCAATATCAAACCTGCAAAGTGATGCCCAGGGGCCCGAGTATCCACACAGGACATAGAAGTTTTGAAGTAAATCGGAGCTCATCACTGGCGTGACTGGCTTTCTTTCCTCTCACTCAATCTCAAATAGTGGTCTGGCCTGCTAATCTTTGTATCTCGACCTTGTAAAACAAAGGGGAAAAAAAGTCATTTGTTAATAACACGGAAAGCAAACCTTTCCTTACCGATTTTTTTTTCTCCTTTTCCCCTTTTCATTAAAACAGAACATAAAATTTCAAGAAATTAGTAAAAGCGGGAGGTTGGTACCTAGGGGAGTGTCAAATAGTGTGGGACTATGCATGATGATGACTGGCTGAAGCCAGAGAAAAGATCTGTTGTGAAAGCAAAATGAAGTACAAAACCAAGACTTTTGACCAGCTTGCCAAAACAGGATTGTGGCAACAAACAGCATGACTTCATTTGATCAGAAATCAGAAGGAAGGAGTGATTTTTTTTTTTCCTGAGTTAAAATTTCTGGGATGAAGCATAAAAACCATTGACATATGACTTTTGACCATGCAGTTTTACTTTCCTTTCCTTGAGCTGGCATATTTTGATCAGTAACAACTTGCATTTCCCTGCATATCTACAAGATACCAAGACCATCTTAGCAGGCAATAACTATGCCGTTTTAAGGCTTGGGCACTGAGCTTTAAAAGTGGAATGTTGTTACGAGAACAAAAGCAAAAATCTCTAACCTTGTATCAAAAGAAAGGACTAAAACTATTGTACATATACGGGCACAAATAACACAACACGTTCAGCTGACAAAAACTGGTCATGATGCACCATGGAAGTTCAAATCACAGCACACAGCTGAAAGATTCAACTCCCAAGTCAGATGACAAAAACAACACATTTGGCTTTTTATATCTCCTCATATTGCAGCAGACATCCAGACTCATTACTGGCTTAGTGATCAAAATATAACATTTATTGTGTTGTTCCTGGTGTGGAATAGTAGTAGTACTGCATATGACTGGCCATCATCTTCCAGTAAACAGTTCTCAGTCTGGACCTTCTAACCACTTCCATTATCAACTTTTATTGCATGGCAACAAATTCCTGCCGTCAATCCACTTACATAACAAAGGACAACATGAATACATTGTAAATTACTGACCAACCAAAGCCATGACACTTACCCAAAGAAATAAAATCAGGGATGGGCTTTAGGGTGCTCTTCAAAAACAACTATCATTTCAAACAATTTAGTCTTCCAACTCATCAAAAATATGTCCATGGACACCATTTTAAATCCAGTGTGAATCACTGCTAAGTCCAAGTCATGGTTTTGTTGTTGTTTTCTCCAAGGGAGATGCAGACAGCAAGCAAAGGACGTAACAATGATAGTGAAAGGAAAACAAAACATAAGATTCTTGGTCCCAGTCCCAGTACCAAAAAAAAAAATGTTGGACTACAACTGATTACCCTGGTACGGAAGTCACTGTTCCGTTACAGCAGTGTGATTTTTGCAAAATAACCAAAAAAAAACTGAAGACGCAGCAAAATTAATGAAAAGAACACACAGTCAGCTACATTACAGCAGAGCTAATTTTCAAACTGAAAATGGAAGACCAAGCAAAATTCAAATCAATGTGAATAACAGTTTAAAAACAAATACACAAAGTGAGTGACATTAGAGAAGACTGTAATAAAAAAGAAACATTAATGAGTCACATTACAGAAGGCCTTAAAAAAGAAGACAATGATGAATGACATCAGAGAAGTCTGTCTGAAAAAAAAAGACAAATAATATGTAACAACACAGGAGACTTGGTATTAAAGAAACACACAATGAGTTGCATGAGAAAAGACTTTTCATGAAAAGAAGACATAACTAATTATATTACAGAAGACTGCATGAAAAAGAGACACATAATGAGTTACAAAAGAGAACTTTGCGTGGAAAAATGACACATTTTACATCAAAGACAACTTTGCAAGAAAAAAAAGACTGGATGGCAGAGTTACATGAACTACAATTTGTAACACATCATACAAAATAAACAATTATATACCCTCAGACGATGAAACAAAAACAGCTATCATAAAGACGCATCAAGCAGCAATGAAAACGGACAAATTCAAAGGACTTTTCATGCATCATTCAGATCTCGTTTAACACACGCACGCACGCACACACACACACACACACACACACAGAGGTAAACAGACATCTACCTGAGTGTGTGCGTGCTTGTGCGCGCCTGCGCATGTATATGTGCATGCATGCATGCATGAGGCAATGTGTCTATATGCGAGTCAGTATGTGAACAAGTGTGTGGGTGGGTCTATGATGCGCGCATGTGTGTATGTGTATGTGCGCGTGTGTGTTACGCTTTCAGAATACACACAATCTTAACTATGGTGATGGTTAAAAAACAAACAACTGGAACAGATATCAGCCTTGATGAAGAGAAAAGTATGTCATTAATTTTTCCTCTCAATCATTTCCAAACTTACACAATCACATAAATTCCACAAAGTTGACACCTGATGCAATCAGACTTAAGGGGTGGGGGGGGGGGGGGGGGGGGGGGGGGGGGGGGGGGGGGGGGGGGGGGGGGGGGGGGGGTTCTTCTTCCATTAAAAGAAATACAAAAGTACTTACATTCCTACATGCTATTTACAATTAAACGAATCACAACCATCTTTTCTTCTTTCTTCGTTTTAAACAAGCGTTGAATGACTCACATCTGAACAAACACAAACCACAAGAATGATCATTTATGAGAAAAGCAGTGGAAGGGCAAGGGGTGGGGGTGGGGTGGGTAGTGTTTTGGTCATTTCAAAAATGAGTACAGAGATGTTTAAACTGTAGAACCTCTTTCTTGACCATTATCAGCCATGAATAAAGTGGATCTGTATTTGGGTGTGTATGTTTAAACGCTTCTCTATTCATCCCTTCTTTTCATCTTCTTCCGTTTCTTATTTTTCTTTCATACTGGGTCAAACCATAACCGATTGTTTCTTTTCTCCTACGTGAGTACAACTTCATTGCACATTTGATTTTTTTCTGAATAACCTAGATGTATTATCATGAAGTATGAAGCTATGAGACATTTTTGTTTCCAGCTCAGGTTTCTTCCCAACTGATTCAGACTCACTGGGTATCTTAATCTACGGTGAACTTTTGTTAAATGTTCAAAATAGATCCACCTAGAGAAGTAGCTGAATGACCAAGTATTGCTCAGTCTAATCGGTGGTGACCTTCCTTACCTCTTACAGATCTGATGCCACAACATATAGAATTGGAAGCAGCTTCACTGTCATTCACCACTCCAGTACTATGACGCCGTGTATGTTTGTTCTATTCAGCTATATTCCACATCTTCCAGTACCATGACGCCGTGTATGTTTGTTCTATTCAGCTATATTCCACATCTTCCAGTACCATGACGCCGTGTAGTTTGTTCTATTCAGCTATATTCCACATCTTCCAGTACCATGACGCCGTGTATGTTTGTTCTATTCAGCTATATTCCACATCTTCCAGTACCATGACGCCGTGTATGTTTGTTCTATTCAGCTATATTCCACATCTTCACAAACAATGTCTGGAAACCCATTGTTATTTTCATGTTATTTTCACTTTCTGCAGACTAAGGATACTGAAGGAGAGAGTGGTCCTGAGTGAAACAAACTTCTTCACCCCCTTCATTATCATCATTTTACTTTCACTGAATCTAATAACCTTTTTCAAATTTTCCCAGTATTGCCAATATATTTTCTTTTCATTAATAAAATTACCATACAATAATCTAATTATTGTTGTGGAAAAATACATGGCTTATTTCCATTTTCGTTTCATGTAGATCATCTGCATTAAAATCATGCTGCTGTTCTATATTTGACATTATGCATACCTACAGCTGCTCTGCCCGAGTTCCCCATTTACAAATTTGCTTATCCCTTTCAATTTCAAAACTGGAACTGAATCCTAATAAGATGTTATCTAATACCTGTCAGAATATACCAGCATTTATTTTAAACCAGTCAGACATTGTTTAACTGTTTAAAACAACACCTATAACTGATGACCGTTTTCTTAAGGAAATGTTAATTTTGTGTAATAACTACTGCTGAAAATGCTTTTCCAAGGATGAGCAACTTTTATTACCCTGAGATGACTTTTTCATATAATGGGGAAAACAGTTTTAAACCTCCAAACCCCTATCCCCTTACCCCCTCCCCTCACCCCACCCTCCCAACACAACATGAGAAACCGAAACGGAATGATCACAAAGACTATCTCACATTCGAGTCAAATATGTAACAATCGAACAGTCTGCTTTTTTTTTTACCCCCCCCCCCCCCCCTTTTTTTTTTATAACCCTTAGTTTTCTATAAACAGGTTAAAACAAACGATAAAATCTACGGGGGGAAAAAAACCCTTAACGAAACAAAAACAAAATCATTAAAGCAGTAGTATTGCATACAAAGAAAACCAAAAGTTTAACTCAGGAGCAATGGTTATCATACATAAACTTTCATTTTCAAAATAACGTGTTCCAAACATGATATAATGTATACAGATGTATATATAATCTATATACTAATATAAACTGGACCTCAACCAATGATAAATTCCTCCAACATCACACAAACATGACTGATATGAACCATCTGGAGCTCATTCATCAGGAAGCAACTGATGACTGTCAATCAAAACTTGTCTATGTACACAGCAAAAAAATACAATACACTGAAATTATTTCTGAGACAGTTTAGTTCCTGTGTGTGTTGTTCCACTCTTCCACCTTTAAACCAATCCAGCAACATGTTTCCAAACCATAATCAAACAGTTCAAATCCTGCCACAGAACAAATTTCAAAAACAATCTTTAATTAAAAAAAGAAAAAAAATAAGCTGCTCAATCCAACAGCATTCTCTAAATAAATCTTGAGGAAAACTGTTTTGAAAGTGTCAAGCAATGGTCATGGAGAGGGAGACAGGAGAGAACACCAATAAACCTTGCCCCCAACATTGTCATTTGCAAACAAGATCAATTTTCCATATGAACATCGTATCAAAATGATGAATGAGTGGATTGTAACCAAATAAACAGCACAATGAGACTTTGTAATTGGAAATAAAATACATTTCCAAAACTTCTTTTCATTATTCTAGCAGCAGAAAAAAAGGGGGGAAAAAAGAGAAAGAAAATTCATGTCTGTTAAACAGAAAATTTTAAAAAAATAAATAAAAATTACGTTCCTCGTTGGTGCATCGGCTGTCAGGGAAAACAATTTCCAAGTTCAGGTCTTTGTCTACACATATTTGTGGGCTTTTCTTGGTATCCATAAACATGTTGTCATGTTTGTGTGTGTACCCACAGGTTTCAGTTATAAAAAACAAAAACAAAACAAAACAACTGTTAGAGGCATAACAACAAAATCATTTTTCTTTAAGTAGCAGACACCTCCTTGCTCCTAAAATCTGGAACGAAAACACCATCAAATAATCAAAAAATCCAATATTCACTCTCTCTCTCTCTCTCTCTCTCTCTCTCTCTCTCTCACACACACACACACACACACACATTTATATCTCTTTTCCTCCAAGAAACATTCAATAACATCGGGGAAAAATGCTACAACAAATGCTTAATTTGAAACACAAGCAAACAAAAAGGGCAAAACCAGGTGGTTGTCATCCAACAGAAAAATGCAGCACAGCTGTGTAAAATCATAACCTGAAAGATAAAAGCCAACACAAAAAAAGACAATGCCACAGAATTTATAAAAATTTAAGTCAGCAGGCAAAATAAAACCAAACACACAAAAATGACCAAACAAATCATGCAGGTGAAATGAAGGAAAGAACGACAAAAGACAAACAGAGGCACAAGACCTGAGAGAGAAGCACAACACGGATGACACTGTGAAGTAAATCTTCACACAAAAGCTGTTTGTTTTCACAAGTACCCATCCCATGCCCAGGCACGCCAGTCACAGTGACAGTGGAATTCATCAATGCTGAATTTCTGTTATCTCGCACAAACTTTTCATCACATTAGAATACTGTTCACGAGATGTCACATACTCAAAAGTTGGCCTAGCTTTTAATTTTCATCAGTATTATTGTCCAGCCAACCACACAGGGCCATGTCTGATCGAGTGATTCATTTTTTCTTTCATTAAAAACATATTCGAAAAAAGGTCATACCCTGAACAGATAAGCTCATGACAAAAGTACTCCACACTGAAAAAGAAACAAGCAAAGAAAGCATGTGACATAAGTACGGTGGGTGACAACGTTTCACTGAGAGCGCCAGCCATTCCACTTGATTTCACTGAATTTTACAATGAAACGGCTGCTACGTCATCAACTGTGACCAGAGTTAAGTGTACACCAGTTTCCAGAACTAAGACAGAAGAACGTTCCACAAAGGCTGAAAACAAGTAGTCGACAATAAAGAAAGAAAAAGAAAAAAAATGATGAAAAGAGTATGTATATCTCTTGACATACAACTCTAGTTTACGCGCCTTTACAGCCCTGACCATGTTTAAGAGCAGACTGTTTACATGTTGATTTTAAAAAATAAAAAAAAATTTCAGTTTCACTACTGCTGGCTATGTATCAAACGGCTCAAACTAACCCTCCCACCAGTTTTTCACTGTAAGACCTGAATTTCCACAATCCACCCATATCCTTCAACCAAAATTAAGGTTAAAGTGAAAGAAAGTTCACATGCTCTCTAATTCTTACACGCTGGGTGGTGGAGGGGGACTCGGGAAGCAAGTGGGTGAAACAAGCAGGTAGGTAATGCTCGAGTTGTATCACACTGCTTCTTATTTCTAAAAAAAAAACCACCCTCCAACCTATCAACTTTTTCTATGTTCCTGGTACGGATGATGTAGCCAATATATAACTGATATTGAAATTCATGACACAATCTGCTTTCGGACTTCTTCAAGCAAATGATGTTGTCAACCAATATGATAAATAAATAAAAAATTCTTTAAACCCTGTACAGGACCATACAACTGAGATAATGTCCGGACCATAGGAGTGAGAGATGTCCAACCTCTTTGATCCAAGGATGCTTCAGAAAATGGTTATGGGGCTTACAATTTCTCGGATCACAGTTACAGGGGAAACAAAGTACTCAAGCTCCGCTATCAAGGCTCTGTTTGGTCTATATCTCTTCCATCCCCGCACCACTCCTAAAATAAAATGAACAACAACAACATACCAAGAAACACGAAAAATAGTATTTTCCCAGTTCTTATCTGTGAATATATTAAAACTAGTTTAAACATACCGAGAGTCACTTCAAAAGCAGCCAAAACAAGACAAAGTTCAAGTATACAGCTATCATTTCTACAAGATGATCAGATCTCAAGCTGCTTAGAAAAAAATAGGTAAAATATTTTTAAAATGTGTAAGCTAGACACAAAACCAAAGTCATTATGGGTTTTCCCCTCTTTAAAACGGCATATTTAGTTTAAAATGTTTTACATTAAAAAAAATGATACCGTATTTCTGTGGAATAGATAGATAAATATACACAGATGCACCCTTCTAATCCTGACCACCTCCTAACACAGATGCACCCTTCTAATCCTGACCACCTAACGCAGATGCACCCTTCTAATCCTGACCACCTAACGCAGATGCACCCTTCTAATCCTGACCACCTAACGCAGATGCACCCTTCTAATCCTAACCACCTCTAACACAGATGCACCCTTCTAATCCTGACCACCTCCTAACGCAGATGTACCCTTCTAATCCTGACCACCTCCTAACGCAGATGTACCCTTCTAATCCTAACCACCTCCTAACGCAGATGCACCCTTCTAATCCTGACCAACCCCTAACACGTATGCACCCTTCTAATCCTAACCACCTCCTAACGCCCCAAAATTGCAATTTTCTGCACTAACCCACATATTCCAAATTTTTTGTTTTGTTTTTGCAGTGCTGCTTCATGTGATATGCAAAAAAGTGCAGCTTCACTATATAAAAGTCATCTTTTTTACTTGGTATCAGTGTAGTCATTTTCACAACTTAAAGAACAATGTAACCAAATCTAACACACTTCTCTCTCTCTCTCTTTCTCACACACACACACACACACACACACACACACATGCGCGCGCATGAGCGTGCGCGCACACAGCGACACACACACACACACACACTCCCTCTCTCTTCACAACATCTGCAGTGGCAAGCGCCAACAGTACTTATTCATTGCCTATGCCCATTATCTATATTTAATCTTAATGTTCATATCTATCACACTATGAAGTGTCCGAATTCATACTAACACTAAAATATTGTGGATAGTTTCAGGCTCCTGCTGTACGCGAAAACAAAAATTATTTGTTTCCAATCATTAAAGACTGGAAGACTGATGAATAGTGTACCAAAACTCAACACATTATTGCTGACTTTTTTTTAACATGATGCAAAACATACACCCACAAAACTATACAAAGCATCCTTCAGTATAAACTTTGCATCTTACACTCTGGTACCTTAAATGTCATGATCAATGCGCTAGAAAACAAAATTCAGGTTTGAGAGATTTTCAGAATCTTAAGTTTCCCTAAGACTCCAATACATACAATAAAGACTATAAAAAAAGGAAATAACTATTGAAGAGGGGGGAGAGAGAGAGAGAGAGAGAGAGAGAGAGAGAGAGAGAGAGAGAGAGAGGAGAGAGAGAGAGAATCTGAGATTACAACAACAAAAAAGAAAAGAAGTCAGACATTTGGCATGAAGGAAATTTCATTTCAATTTTTGTTACAATGCAGTTATTAAGTAGGCAATGACACACACAAAAACTGGGACTCAAAAGAGTCTAAAAGTTGCATGTTTCAGACACAACATCTGTTCAGGGTTTTGGACAGGTATATAACGTGTATTTTTGCTATTTCTAGCTCACAACAAACACCACCACAGAAATAATGTGTGTACAGGTCTACAAAAAAAAGATGATCCAAACATACTTGTGTGTGTGTGTGTGTGTGTGTGTGTGTGTGTGTGTGTGTGTGTGTAAAGCTATAGCTCTATACAAGTATACAAATGAAAATTATGTACAATAAAGCTCATTATTTCCATATCAGTCACTGAATAGGACAAAATACTTATTGCTCTTCACGTCTGGTTTGCACAGTTCAAACAAATCTCAATAGCTTTGGACAAGATACTGAGACAGAACATGGAAACTTGCTGAGATCAAGTCTTCATCAACTCTCCATAATATAACAGACAAAACTCCTTGCTGGTGTGCTCAGATGTTATGTCACCCTTCACAACTGGAAGAAAGATGGCACGGCAAGAACAAATGTTAACATAACAGTCATTAGTGTCAAGGACTCGAGCAAAAAACTTGGAAACCCTGAAGAGTCCTTTGATTTATTTTAAGAACAAAATTAAAATTAACAAGTATGAAAAATTACTTTGATCCCATAAGAAAATCAATACCTTTCTCCCTTTGAGACCATTATCCCATCCCATGAAAAGTCTCTACGCTTAGCTGCAGAACCTTCAGGGACTCTAAACTGAATTCCTGTTCACACCAAATACAGGCATCCCATAATAAATGCATAAATAACGAGAGCAGCATGAATGTAACGATCTTACTTTCTTTCATTGTCTTGTCAATAGAGCTATATCTGTTTGTGAGGAAGCAGACTTTTCACCTATTTTTTTGTTAGATCGAGACGATTTATTTTTTTTATTCGACACCTTTTGACTCTTGCTTGATTTTTCTTTCCGTTTGACCCCTTTTCTTTTCATTTTGTTCTGTTTCTGCGGAGAGTTCGTGTTTCCCTCTACACAAACCAGACGTGCCCCTAGTCAGTCCTGATCTTCTGTTCTCATCTCATCATCTTCCAAATCCTCTAAGCCACAGACGTCAAAAGATGAGTTCTGATCCTGATCTTGGTCCATGTCTTCCATGTCATCCTCCAGCTGACCGTTGATGTGCTTGCGCTCCGAATGTCGTTGCAGATGGTTCTTCTGACGGAACGTTTTGCCGCAGAGGGAGCACAGAAATGGCCTCTCCCCTGTATGCATTCGGCAGTGTGCCTTCAAGTGATCTGGACGCTTGAAGGCTTTCTGGCAAATGTCACATTTATAGGGTCGTAGTTCACAAGGAACTTTGAGATGTTTGTCCAGGGATGCTTGTAAGCGGTAGGATTTTTTACACACTTGACATGTATGTTGTCGTTTTTTGCTCTTACTCGGAATTTCCTTTCCAGGTTTTGCTTTGTCTTTTTTGTCCTTGTGCTCAGCTGCATCTGACTGAGAGTTTGGAGCCGAGGAGGCTGTCTCCTCTTCACTTCTGTCCAGCTGAATGTCCTCAGCACTGTCAGGAATGTGCAGAACAGCCTGTGGATGGGACGGCAGCCAGGGGAATGCAGACTCCCCGTCCTCACTGCTTTCACTTGTCAACTGCCAGTCTGGGATTTGTAGCAATGGGACGGATCATCTTCAGACAACTGAAAAGAAAAACGCAATAAATGAAATTGCTTTTACACAGTTAGTACACTTAAATACATTCTCTGGCTATTCATGTATTTGTTTCAATTTATTCAAGGCCTGGTCTGACCCCAGCTCAGTCACTGATGGATTAGTCGGGTACCTGTATACATGTGCAAATAAGATAAGATAAGATAATGTTGCTTATAGCCCAGCCGACCGCAAAGGGCCACATCAGGGCTGACACGTGCAAATATACCTGGAACTAATCAACATAGAAAAAAAGAGTAAAAATGCATCTCTGTTTATGAAAAAGTAAAAAATGAAAGAGGGTGAGCTGACAGGAATGAAAGTATGAATAAGCTGAAACAAAGAAAATGACAATAGCGCCAACAAGATAATAACAATACTGAGACATTATGTCCCATACATTTAACCTTTTCATCATTACAGTAGTCCCAACAGCTATGTGCAGTGGCCTTAGTAATAACAGAGACATTTTGTCCCATACACTTAACCCTTTCATTGTCAGAGTAGCCCAACAGCTACTTGCAGTTGAGCTAGTAATAACACAAAGACAGTATATCCCTTACACTTAACCCTTTATTGTCACAGTAGTCCAGCAGTTACTTGCAATCGTTAGTAATAATACGGACACATGTCCCATACATTTATAAAACCCTTTCATTATCACAACAGCCCAACAGCTGCTTGCATTCAGAATGCCAATGTAGCCACTTGGCAATACAAAAATGCTGGAGTGATTCAGTTTCTGTTTGTGTGTTTTATATTTCACAATACTATTGGAATAAATTTCATGTATCACCTTCAAGATACTGCACAGATGGTAACAACTGGTGTGATGGTCCACATGTACATGCAGCAGCCCTGTAAATCTACCCCCCCCCCCCCCCCCCCCCCCCAAGTTGATAAGAAAAAAGTTCAGTAAGATGTCCCTGGATCTGAGGGATTTCCAAAGCCTGGCAACATACATCACAAGAAATTTTGGAAATGAGGAATGATGAACAGTTAGCCAGTTTAATTTGTCTCTAGTCTGAATTTGGGCAACACAGAGTCACAGAGTATTATTACTTTCCAACTATTCCAGCACCATTATTGAAAATGTAAAGGCAATTATTTGATTTTTTTTTTTTACCTTTTTTTTAAATCATCTTTCCAACTGCAATGACTTTAACATCTCAAGACCATGACTCCCAGATTGTTGTTTTCACCACAGTTTTTACAGAAAAGATTAATGTCTGTTTGATTGTCTGTCAGTCTTTATTCTTTTCATGTATTGGAAATATGAAAGTTTGATTATCTGCTAAATTTCAACTGCAGATGCCTTTAGCATTTATGGGAGCTTTTTTTTTTCATCAATAACATATAACCTGTTTTGGGAGGGTATGGGAGATTTTTTTTTATCAACAGCATAAGATTAGAAGAGAGTCACAAAAAGGTGCTAATACAGCATTTATTTTTCTGATGTGGAATACTGAACAAGGAATTCCAGAAACTAATACTGTGAAACTTGCCACATGTTCTCTATTTTTAGACTGTGTGACTTTCACCCTTTATCAGAAGTCATATGTGCACAAATGCACCCTTTCCCATCCTCCAACCTTTTGTGACTGACAACTTACATAAGAAGGCATTAGAAGATTGACAACTGACTGGATTTCTCTCTTTTTGCCTCAAACGCCTTAACTGTTAAGGTGCCTCTTAAACAGGTAAGACACAGTCAATGGTCCATTTGTCAAGTAAAGCAAAATAAATCTTACAGTAAAGTATTTCATTGGGTAGTGTCAGAGCTCATGCCTCATGAGATTGCTTCTTCAGGATATTTCACGCCGGCTCTGATCTGGGGAGTGTTTTATGCATTTTTCATGTCTGAAGAAGACATCTTTGTCAAAAATTGTTCTCTTTCGTATTTTGCATCAAAAGAATTGTTACACAGCTCCTTCCTTTTGGTCTTGTTACACAGCTGAGCTCCTTCCTTTTGGTCTTTTGTATGGGTTTTGGTCGGTTTGTTTTCAGGAACACTTCTCTATGTTTCAGTCACCTGACCCTCCTCATGTCTTGCCAAAAATGGCAACTTGTTCTGCTTTTTTTTTTCTTTCAAGTCTATAGCACATAAACTAAACTGGCTACATGATCCCTGGAAGTGGGTGTTCATTACTCTCTCTCTCTCTCTCTCTCGTGAAACTCTGTTTTAATGTGAAAACTGTACCATTTAAAACTGTTTTAATGTGAAAACTGTACCATTTAGTACTCATTTCATTGAATAGAAATGACTAAGCCAATACGTTCAGTTTTTACCATTGTAAATTAATGAAACACCGTCACTGTCACTGTCACTGCCACTCTCTCTCTCTCTCTCTCTCTCTCTCTCTCTCTCTCTCTCTCTCTCTCTCTCTCTCTCTCTCTCCACACTGGGTACACACTTAAAAATCTATCTCCAGCAAACCTTTCAGGGGACCTGAAACTAAGGAGGGGGGGGGGGGGGGGGGGGGGGGGGGAACTTTCTCAAATCCTGATACTTTTTTGAAAGCTATGGTGAGGGTACAATTTTCAAAATGTCTAAGAAAGAGCGAGCCCATCCCTTACACTATCAATGAACCTGGACTCCTGTGTTATAAATACCAGAATAAATGATTCTTCGAGGATTCTTTCTTTCTGTGACAGCATGATGTAAATTCAAACATCTTCCCACTCCACAGTAATTTCAACTGGGTTACAAAATATCAATGGATCATTTTTCATGATCTGTGGGTCAGTATATATACACAAAAGTTTTCTTAAATTGTACCAGTGATGAGTCACAGTGTAAAATTATTAAAAAAAAATTATGAGTCAATGCCCAAAGTTTCATATGTTAGGTAAGTTATAAATGTACTTTTATCTGGTACCAGTCAAGTTTGTATGCAATTGCAAGCAAAAAAGAATACACAGTAATGTGCAGTGTGTGTATGTGTATAGATTCACGTATGAGCCCACACATGTATGCGGAAAAATGAAGAGTAGAAACAGAAAACTGCAAGGAGTGATGATAAGGTAAGAGTGGACAACATGGGTGAGAGGGTCTAGGAACAGACCAAGACAATGACACATGGCGTGACATGGAGGAAGAGGCATACACAATGAAAATGACTAAAAAAGCCATCAGAATGCAAAGATTTTCAACATGAGTTTAATTACAACTAAACAATTAAACAAGGCTTTTTCAGGGCTCTACCCACAGAAAAATGCTGTGTCCTCAAAATGAAACGTAACGACAAAATGAACTAGACCCACAAAATTCAAACCCAATCAAAACATAGTAGCTAAACTATTGTCCTGACAGCATATAAAACAAGGCCATGCTGCAGGCATCAGCCATTCTGTTTACCGACTACAGTAGTTAGTAAAACAATTAATGAAATACATTACAGTGCTGCAAAAAACCTCACAAGGTTAGACATATGTAGTAACAGACAGCACACAATGGACAGCCAGTGTCCAGTCTGGACAGTGTGTTTAGTCTCTATACATGATAATCACCTTATTGCAACAACAACAAAATGGCATTGTGACAAAATCAACAAAAAAGCGCAGACTTTTAAGAGTAATGTCAGGTGAAAGAGCCACAAAGACAGAAATGCAATGGATAACACTAAAGAAAATTAAACATGTCCAAAAAAATAAATAAATAAAAGACAATGCACTATTGACAGCAAAAGAAAATTATGCAAACAAAAAAAATCAGGGTATTGCAGCTAATATTGAGACATGTATTGATAGGCAAGGTGGAAAAATACATCTTTTTGCTCTATTTTTCCCTCACATCATCACTGTGATCCCAACAGTGCTTTCCCCTGAAAGAATCTGAAAAATTAAGAGTTCCGAGTTCCGTTCCATCATTGTTCCTAAACAACCATCTTTCTCTGTGTGCTTTTTTCCCAGCAACTAGAAAAAAGTTAAGGGTCAGCAGCTAAACTTAGGCTGTCAGATGACAAGAAACAATTTTTTAGGTTTTGTTTTTGTTTTACATGGAAATACCACAATGCAGCTCTAGATATAATTCATGTGAAGAATGAAAGAACCCCCTGTATCCCCAAAGAGTTTGAAAATTCACACTAGATGATACCAACTGGTAATAAGAAACAATATAAGAAGTGCACATTATCATGCAGCTGATTCATCTATTGTGGTAAATATTTGCGGTCTGCATACAATAATACAAAAGACCTTCCTTATTCAAGTGTGTACAAAGACTGGTACGGTTCCAGCAGACTGGAAAATAACACTGCTCACCCTCACCTTCAAGGAAGGAAAGAGATTCAAGGCACAAAGGAACAAGCCTACAGGTCTTTCTGATGAGCATCGTCAGCAAGACCTTGGGACACATCAGTTTGAAGAGCATCATCAGTTATGCTGAAGAGAATAAGATTCTTTGTCCCCAACAACATGAATTTTGAAAAGGCCACTCCCACGAATCCCAGCCCCTGAGATTTGTCAACCAGGCTTCTTAAATACGGAAAGCAGCTTCCAGGGAAATGTAATTGTGCTTACTTCTCCAAGACCTTCGACAAGGTCAGCCAGCCCTCCTAATCTACAGGCTGCGGCACTATCGCATTCCTGAGAGGACATGTATATCAAGTGGATTGACAATTTCCTCACTGAACAAACACAGGGTGTAGTTGTTGGAGCAGTGAAGTCTGGCCCATACCTGTCCAGTATATATAGGCTTTGTTCTTGGATCATCTCTCTTCCTAGTGTCAATCAATGACCCACTATCTGATCTCAAGTCCATGGCCCTCTTCTTTGCAGATTTTACAATGTGCCAGAATAAAATCAATACTTCACAGGATCAGAATAAACAAAAAAAAAGACCCATAGTAACTTGAATGCCAGAAATGAAAGTGGATGCATTCGTAGAACTTGACTTTTACTAACTTCTGTGAGAAGGCTGCTAGCTCTATTTTCAAACCCGTTTGCCTTTACGGATTTTGTTGTGCTGATTTTTAAAGTTACAAGCACAATCACTGTTTAAACAGATTACACTCTATGAGTTAAAGTATGTTTTACTACCTATCATCATGCTCCAGCCCATACTGTTCTCTCTCTCTCTCTCTCTCTCTCTCTCTCTCTCTCTCTCTCTCTTTAAAGTTACTGCTTTTGTTAAACTGAATCATTTTTGATTTAGCTTATCACCATCTCTTCATTTATAAATGTATGCAATTCAGTCCTTGTTTTACTGAGTGAATTCTTCCCAACATGAAAAATATATTAAATACAGCAAAAACTTTGGCAGTTTTAATTCACTAATGACAGTGATGAACCTCTGAATGAAACTTATGCTGTGAAAGTTTTCTTTTTATTTTAAATACTTTTTGCAGTAAATTCAATGTTTCTAGTTATAGAAATTTTGCAATGGAAGACAATGTTCTGACAGGTTGTCAATTTTCAGAATTTTACTTTTTATATAATCAAGAGGGCAGGGATAGCAAACCACTGTTGCTTATTGCATTAGTGAGCCACAGTACAGTATACATGTCATGTGTAATTAAACTATAAAATGCTACTGCCTAACTCCAAAACCAATACAAACATCCTAGTTTAATATCACATTTTTTAAAGACGTAAAATGATAGATGAACTACTACTATAACAATTATCCATTCAAGTTGATAATCATTTAAAAGATCTAGAATCAATGGTAGCACAATCAGAAGAAAAATCTGCAGCCAACCTCTCTTACGTTTCTACCAATGTACTACAGTTGTACTACTACTAGCAGTACCGATCTCCACACACACACACACACACACACACACACACAAGCAACATTCAGTGAAAACCTAAGACAATATCTGATCTCTATGACAATGGTTTGTTTTTTTTCACCCTTTTTCTTTTCTTCTGTGACTCACTGTCACATCCTCAAACGGATCAAATCAATTTTAAACAAAAATGGCGAACAATAAATGTAAAGAGAATAAACAAAAAACTGGTACCGATAGGAGGCACATGTGAGTTAACTGAGAATAAAATAATAACAACAGGAGCAAGTGCACTCAAATAACATTTTAATCTACGCTCTTGCCGAATCAAATATTGCACACAAAAACTTACTTTCAGCAACGGACTTGAAAAGTTGACAGACAACGAAATGCCAGCAGCATAATTTAGTCTCTGCTGGTCAAGCTGCGAAAAATGCTTCACAAGCTGCACCGGCGTCGGATAACTCTGATTATTGCTGCATCTGAAATCTTCTAAACGCACTGGCTTCAGTGAAATAAAGTTCTCTATCTTGTGTCTATCTCCCGGCATGTTGAAAGTCCCCCTTTCCTTTCTTATCGCGAGCGCGCGACGTGCTTGACTGAGCACACAGTGGTGACTTCCTCAAACGGCACGATTCAAACTGAACCGACTAGGAAAGAGAACCATTGGATCCGCGATAGCCCCCGTTAGTTACGTAATCGTTGTCATGGCCGCCAAGATCTAGTGAAAAGGATAGATCGTTTGACTTGCAGACAGATATCCTTTAGCTTTTTTAAGTTTCCATGATGTTATTTATGTCTTTAGACAATCATATCACGACCGACGACTTAACAGCTGCTCTTTTCTTCTTCATGTTTCTTCTTCTTCTTCTTCTTCTGTTTGTTTGTTTGTTGTTGTTTTTTTGTTTCTGTTGTTCTTTTAACTGCTGATTATTATCATGCCCGCAAATGAACAGTTCCCTACCCATAACACTGATAATTATAAACAAAAACAAAGCAAAAATATTCTATATTGTGCATGGTGTTGCTGAGCTCTTACAAGCTTCACTAGGAATCAAGTGCCGACCTTCAGGAGAACGTCGCCGCCCGTCATTCACGACAGACAGTGACTGTGCTCCTCCTGTGGCCTCTCATTGATGACACACACAGTGACTGTGGCCTCTCATTGATGACACACAGTGACTGTGGCCTCTCATTGATGACACAGTGACTGTGGCCTCTCATTGATGACACACAGTGACTGTGGCCTCTCATTGATGACACACAGTGACTGTGGCCTCTCATTGATGACACACAGTGACTGTGGCCTCTCATTGATGACACACAGTGACTGTGACCTCTCATTGATGACACACAGTGACTGTGGCCTCTCATTGATTACACAGTGACTGTGGCCTCTCATTGGTGACACACACACAGTGACTGTGGCCCTCATTGATGACACAGTGACTGTGGCCTCTCATTGATGACATACACAGTGACTGTGGCCTCTCATTGATGACACACAGAGACTGTGGCCTCTCATTGATGACACACAGTGACTGTGGCCTCTCATTGGTGGCACACAGCAGCCTCTCATTGATGACACACAGTGACTGTGGCCTCTCATTGATGACACACAGTGACTGTGGCCTCTCATTGATGACACACAGTGACTGTGGCCTCTCATTGGTGACACACAGCAGCCTCTCATTGATGACACATAGTGACTGTGGCCTCTCATTGATGACACACAGTGACTGTGGCCTCTCATTGATGACACACAGTGACTGTGGCCTCTCATTGATGACACGCACAGTGACTGTGGCCTCTTATTGATGACACAGTGACTGTGGCCTCTCATTGATGACACACAATGACTGTGGCCTCTCACTGATGACACACAGTGAATGTGGCCTCTCATTGATGACACACACAGTGACTGTGGCCTCTCATTGATGACACACACAGTGACTGTGGCCTCTCATTGATAACACACAGTGACTGTGGCCTCTCATTGATGACACACAGTGACTGCGGCCTCTCATTGATGACACACAGTGACTGTGGCCTCTCGTTGATGACACACAGTGACTCTGGCCCCTCATTGATGACACATAGTGACTGTGGCCTCTCATTGATGACACGCAATGACTGTGGCCTCTCATTGATGACACACAGCCACTGTGGCCTCTCATTGATTACACAGTGACTGTGGCCTCTCATTGATGATACACAGTGACTGTGGCCTCTCAGTGGTGACACACCGTGACTGTGGCCTCTCATTGGTGACACACAGCGACCTCTCATTGATGACACACAGTGACTGTGGCCTCTTCTTGGTGACACACAGCGGCCTCTCATTGGTGACACACAGTGACTGTGGCCTCTCGTTGGTGACACACAGCGGCCTCTCATTGGTGACACACAGTGACTGTGGCCTCTCGTTGGTGACACACAGTGACTGTGGCCTCTCATTGGTGACACACAGCGGCCTCTCATTGGTGACACACAGTGACTGTGGCCTCTCATTGATGACACACAGTGACTGTAGCCTCTCATTGGTGACACACAGTGACTGTGGCCTCTCATTGGTGACACACAGCGGCCTATCATTTGTGACACACAGTGAATGTGGCCTCTCATTGATGACACACAGTGACTGTGGCCTCTCATTGATGACACACAGTGACTGTGGCCTCTCATTGATGACACACACAGTGACTGTGGCCTCTCATTGATGACACACACAGTGACAGTGGCCTCTCATTGATGACACACAGTGACTGTGGCCTCTCATTGATGACACACAGTGACTGTGGCCTCTCATTGATGACACACACAGTGACTGTGGCCTCTCATTGGTGACACAGTGACGTGGCCTCTCATTGATGACACACAGTGACTGTGGCCTCTCATTTGTGACACAGTGACTGTGGTCTCTCATTGATGACACACAGTGACTGTGGCCTCTCATTGGTGACACAGTGACTGTGGCCTCTCATTGATCACACACAGTGACTGTGGCCTCTCACTAGTGACACAGTGACTGTGGCCTCTCATTGATGACACACAGTGACTGTGGCCTCTCATTGATGACACACACAGTGACTGTGGCCTCTCATTGATGATACACAGTCACTGTGATCTCTCATTGATGACAAACCGTGACTGTGGCCTCTCATTGATTACACACAGTGACTGTGGCCTCTCATTGATGACACACACAGTGACTGTGGCCTCTCATTGATGACACACAGAGACTGTGACCTCTCACTGATGACACACAGTGACTGTGGCCTCTCATTGATGACACACAGTGACTGTGGCCTCTCATTGATGACACACAGTGACTGTGGCCTCTCATTGATGACACACACAGTGACTGTGGCCTCTCATTGATGACACAGTGACAGTGGCCTCTCATTGATGACACACAGTGACTGTGGCCTCTCATTGATGACACACAGTGACTGTGGCCTCTCATTGATGACACACAGTGACTGTGGTCTCTCATTGATGACACACAGTGACTGTGGCCTCTCATTGATGACACAGTGACTGTGGCCTCTCATTGATGACACACACAGTGACTGTGGCCTCTCATTGATGACACACACAGTGACTGTGGCCTCTCATTGATGATACACACAGTGACTGTGGCCTCTTATTGATGACACACAGGACTGTGGCCGCTCATTGATGACACACAGTGACTGTGGCCTCTCATTGATGACACACACAGTGACTGTGGCCTCTCATTGATGACACACAGTGACTGTGGCCTCTCATTGATGACACACACAGTGACTGTGGCCTCTCATTGATGACACACAGTGACTGTGGCCTCTCATTGATGACACACACAGTGACTGTGGCCTCTCATTGATGACACACAGTGACTGTGGCCTCTCATTGATGACACACACAGTGACTGTGGCCTCTCATTGGTGACACACAGCGGCCTCTCATTGATGACACACAGTGACTGTGGCCTCTCATTGATGACACACAGTGACTGTGGCCTCTCATTGGTGACACACAGCGGGCTCTCATTGATGACAGACAGTGGGCTCTCATTGATGACACACAACGACTGTGCCCAGTCACTGATATTACACAATGACTCTGGCTCCCCATCATTGATGACTCAAACGGCACATACACGCATGTAACACATACTGTGTGCATGCGCGCGCACACACACATACATGTGCATGCGCGCACATGCACACACGCATACACACACATACACACCTACCACTGGGCTTTATTGTGATGGAGAGAACACACACACACACACACACACACACACACACACACACACACACACACACACACACACAACTTGCTCGCTTGCACACACACACACACACACACACACACACACACACACACACACACACACACAACTTGCTCGCTTGCACACACCACACACACACACACACACACACACACACACACACACACAAGCACACACACAAATGCACGCACGCACACACACACACACACACACACACACACACACACACACATGCACGCACGCATGCGCATGCGTACACATGCATACTCCCATACACACACACACACACACACACACACACATACACACACACGTGCAAGCATGCAAGCGCGCACATAAACACACACACACACACACACACACACATTTCAAGATGGCGGAGATAGCTCAGCTGAAGTAATTTCGCCTGCTAAAGTTTCTACTGATCTGAGGCACTATGCCTATGCTGACAAGATCAACAAGTTTGGGTGATCGCCTAACGAGTGTTGTTAAAAGAAAAAGAAGAGACGGCACCAAAAAAGGCGTGAGCATTAAAAATGCAAGCAAAGATGTGCTGGGGCCGTTGGAACGCCAGGACCAGGCCCAGAGCTCCATGACAGAGGTACAATCTTCACCTCCAGATAAACTGAAGACAGAGACAAAAGAAATCAGCACCCAGACGGAGGTTAGTGAGTCTGTTTCGCCAATGATGCAATCACTTTTCGAGCGTATTGAAAGTCTAGAAAAGACAGTTATAAATTGCAAACCGATGCGATTAAAAACTTAACGCCGAGTCTTAAAGTCTTACAAGAAGAACCGAAGAAGACTGAAGCATGCCCCTCTGCTGAACTCCCTAGTTTCCATACGAAGCGGGAAAAACTTTCGCGGGTGCTGCAAGAACTGCTCCACTGACCCCTGCACCAAAAACATCGGGCAGAACAACAATAAAGCAGAAAGAAAACAAAACGAAACAGAACAAAAGCAAACTGGAGAAATGAAAACTGACGTCAATGATAGTAAGTCCACGCGTGACGTCAAAGCAGAAAAGAACGTTCGAAAACCACGTCTCAAAAGTTCACAAAAGTAATCAAGAACATCGCTGCTGACCATCCGAACCTCAAAATTGTTGTCAGCAAAATCATCCCCGTGCGTGACTCCCAACTTGATGTCAAAAGAGAACTTTTTAACGCATTTCTAAGTGAAGGGTTACAATCTATGCAGAACGTCTCTTTCATCAACCACTCTAACTTCTCCACCCACGGCAAATTCATGAGGGATGACATCCACCCCAACCCCCGTGGTTCCAGCTTCTTGGCGGGCAACGTGGGCCGACATCTGAGGGACATTTTCTGGGAGAGACCGCGAAGAACATCACGCCCTCCTCCTCCCATGTACCACCAGCACTGGCATTCACCCCAACAGCCTAGCCTCCACAGATGCCCTCCTTACCAGCACTGGCATTCACCCCCAACAGCCTAGCCTCCGCAGTTGCCCTCCTTACCCACGATATGGAAGATCATGGAACATGTTCGAACTTCTTGAGCTTGAGGATTCCTCTAAAATCACATTTCCATAAGAAATGTGGTCTAGGCTTAGTACTTGTCTTAGCTTTGTACAAGCTTCAACAGTGCAATGACTGGCTATTGACTGTCTTTGTATTATATTTTTGAGACTTTTGCCATCGCGAAATATTGTTATCACAATTTGTTGTTTAGTTGATTAACAACCACCCCCTCCACCTCCCACTCCCCCCTTTTTTATTATCTAAGTGTATTTTTCTGCGTTATATTTATCATTTTTACGTGAGGTTTATTCGTGTTATTTTTAAAAAACAAACAACCGAAATTCTTCACATTTTCCCTTTTTCCTTATCATGACAAAGTCAGTTCCCATTAAGGTTTTACAATGGAACTGCAGGTCTGTAAAAACAAACCTGTCTTATCTCACTCAACATCTTGCTTCTTCTAACTACCAGGTTCTGATTTTACAATCTTTGAATGTAAACCAAAACAGCCTACCTATACTGGTAAATTATTATTATCCACCAGTGCATGAGATAGTAAATAAAACAGAAAATATTAAGACAGCTATATACATTAATTTAAAAATACAGTATACAGTGGGCGATTCCCAGCCCCAAAGAATGATCCTAAGATTCTTTCATGTGCTGCAAGTGTAAAGTTTTATTGATCAACTTATAATAAATGTTGTTTCTGTCTACTTACCAAAAGGCCCAACAGAAATTAACACGGAATGGATTCGTGCAATACAAAATACAAACAAAAAGTGGCTAATTTGTGGAGACACTCCCCTTCTTGGGAAAAAAAATTGCACTTTTATCACTAGTCACAGATTTTTAGAAAACATAGTAGACTCAAATCTTTACCTTTTAAACGATGGAAGAGTGACTAGAATTCCAGACAATGCAAATCATAGAGCCACTGCCATTGATCTATCTTTGATATCCCCTGCTTTGGCCCATGATTGCACATGGGAACCACTTTGTGACACGCTTGGGAGTGATCATATACCCATTGTTACCACTGTCAATGTTCAACAAACATCTAGCGATAGAGATGAAGATGTCAATCCTAAATATAATTATAACTTTGCTGACTGGGAAACATTTAGAGCTTTTTTATGTGCACAAAACATAGATTGCATTAAAGATGATGACATAGACATTTATTACTCAAAATTTACGGAAACAGTACTAAATGCTGCTGATGATGCCATTCCTAAATATGCAGCTCGCAAATCAGATAAACATGCAGGGAAACGTATGGTGGAATGATGAATGCCAGAAAGCAGTTGACAAGAAAACAGAAGAACATAAATTATACCTACAAAATCCTGGACCAAAACGCATGCTCTAATAAAGAAAGCAAATGTCATGAGTAATAGAACGATTCCAAAAGTCAAGCGGGAATTTTGGTCTAATTTCTGCACCAATGAAACACATACCCATAAAGACTTACAGAGAGTGTGGAAAAAGTTTAATGAAATGAGAAATGGTGTTCATTTGCCACGCTGTCCAATCAAATTTGATGGTAATGAATTACCAAGCAATTCGGAAAAGGCAGAATCATTTGTAGATATGTTTGCTGATATAATGAATGCAAGCAAACTACCAAAAGATCATAAAATTTTCAGGGAAAATGAAGAAAGAAATGATGACTATCAAGATCCACAGTGTAAAAGATGATCTTTATGTCAATGCTCCAATTACTATACGTGAGTTGAGAGAAGCTATACTTTCCCTGACGAATAAAAAGTCATCAGTGGGCATGGATGCAATTTCTAATATCTTACTTAAACATTTGCCAGACAGTTGGATACTGTTGCTCCACGACTTATTTCAAAAGTGTTGGGAACAGGGACAAAACCCTAAAATATGGAAACATTCTATCATAATACCGATTCCTAAAGAAGGAAAAAAACGAAAAGCAATAAGAGTAATTACAGACCTATATCATCAACTTCGCATGTAGGCAAACTCATGGAAAAGATAGACTAATATTCTATTGTAATAAAAATAAAGTGATCCAAAAAACCAAGCCGGTTTCCGAAAGGGTAGGTCAACCATTGATCATCTTGTCAAATTGACTACACAGGTAAAACATCAATTTGCTCGCAGAAAGAAC
>CM031605.1:16362105-16436884 GCA_018398815.1 Conus ventricosus
TGGACACTAAACTGGATGATGTAACAAACAGAAACAGCCAGCATTATTGGTAGCATGTATTTTTTTTTTAGATTGAGCGGATTCAAACAACACAGTGAAGTGGCAGCTCTAGGTGTGCCAGGACAGATGTGACAGTTATACAGCTTTGGACGCGCCGAGACAGATGCGACAGTTATACAGTTTGCGATGCACCAAGACAGACGTGACAGTTACCGCACAGCTTTGGATGCGCCAAGACAGATGTGACAGTTAACACACAGCGATTGGTGTGCCAGGACAGATGTGGCAGTTAACACACAGCGCTAGGTGTGCCAGGACAGATGTGGCAGTTAACACACAGCGATATGTGTGCCAGGACAGATGTGGCAGTTAACACAAAGTGCTAGGTGTGCCAGGACAGATGTGGCAGTTAACACACAGCGCTAGGTGTGCCAGGACAGATGTGGCAGTTAACACACAGCGCTAGGTGTGCCAGGACAGATGTGGCAGATAACACACAGCGCTAGGTGTGCCAGGACAGATGTGGCAGTTAACACACAGCGCTAGGTGTGCCAGGTCAGATGTGGCAGTTAACACACAGCGCTAGGTGTGCCAGGACAGATGTGGCAGTTAACACACAGCGCTAGGCGTGCCAGGACAGATGTGGCAGTTAAACACACAGCGCTAGGAGAGCCAAGAGAGATGTGGCAGTTAACACACAGCGCTAGGTGTGCCAAGAGACAGCTGTGGCAGTTAACACACAGCGCTAAGTGTGCCAGGACAGCTGCGGTAGTTAACACACAGCGCTAGGTGTGCCAAGACAGATGTGGCAGTTAACACATGGCTCCAGGTGTGCCAAGAGACAGATGTGGCAGTTAACACACAGCGCTAGGTGTGCCAAGACAGATGTGGCAGTTAAAACAGCGCTAGGTGTGCCAGGATAGATGTGGCAGTTAACACAAAGTGCTAGGTGTGCCAGGACAGATGTGGCAGTTAACACACAGCGCTAGGTGTGCCAGGACAGATGTGGCAGTTAACACACAGCGCTAGATGTGCCAGGATAGATGTGACAGTTAACACACAGCGCTAGGTGTGCCAGGACAGATGTGGCAGTTAACACACAGCGCTAGATGTGCCAAGACAGATGTGGCATGGCAGTTAACACACAGCGCTAGGTGCGCCAAGACAGATGTGGCAGTTAAAACACAGCGCTAGGTGTGCCAAGAGACAGATGTGGCAGTTAACACACAGCGCTAGGTGTGCCAAGAGACAGATGTGGCAGTTAACACACATCGCTAGGTGTGCCAAGAGACAGATGTGGCAGTTAACACACAGCGCTAGGTGGTGCCAGGACAGCTGTGGTAGTTGACACACAGCGCTAGGTGTGCCAGGACAGGTGTGGCAGTTAACACATGGCTCTAGGTGTGCCAAGAGACAGATGTGGCAGTTAACACACAGCGCTAGGTGTGCCAGGACAGATGTGGCCGTTAACACACAGCGCTAGTTGTGCCAGGACAGATGTGGCAGTTAACACATGGCTCTAGGTGTGACAAGAGACAGATGTGGCAGTTAACACACAGCGCTAGGTGTGCCAGGACAGATGTGGCAGTTAACACACAGCGCTAGGTGTGCCAGGACAGATGTGGCAGTTAACACATGGCTCTGGGTGTGCCAAGAGACAGATGTGGCAGTTAACACACAGCGCTTGGTGTGCCAGGACAGATGTGGCAGTTAACACACAGCGCTAGGTGTGCCAGGACAGGTGTAGCAGCTAACACATGGTTCTAGGTGTGCCAAAGAGAAATGTCGCAGCTAACACACAGCGCTAGGTGTGCCAGGACGGATGTGGCAATTAACACACAGTGCTAGGTGTGCCAAGACAGACGTGGCAATTAACACACATTACTGGGTGTGCCGAGAGACAGATGTGGCAGTTAACACACACACATCTCTAGATGTGCCAGGACAGGTATGTATGGCAGTTAAGACAAAGTGGTAGGTGTGCCAAGACAGATGCATCAGTTAACACACACCACTAGGTGTGCCAAGACATGTGGTATTTAACACACAGCTCTAGGTGTGCCAGAACAGATGTGACAGTTAACACAAAGTTCTAGATGTGCTAAAACAGTTGTGGCGGTGAACACACGACCTTAGATGTACCATGGAGTTTGCTCTTTCAGGTTCTCATGGTTGCAGATCGACAACAGGGCTGCAGCTGAGAACAATTCATTCCTCGCCATAGGAGCACTGGTCAACTTTTCTCACGGGCCGACAGTTCATAGTGGTATCTGGTGGTGTAGCTGAAGTCTACAATGCCTCTGGGTTACAAGTAATGTTCCTGTTGAATGTGGACTACTCTGATGGATGGCCCTCACTGGGTGTTGGTCAACTAGTTGGACACCCGTGGAATGGGTTGACCAAGACTAGTGCATAAAACCTGGCCACCTGGTGTCCCTGAATACAGCCTAATGTTGTGGATTCCGGCTGCGATCAACTTGCTGTTGCGAATCCTGCATGCCGAAAATGACCATCCTCTTATGGACCAACCACGACAGAGGTTTCGGTCTTGGAACGACCACCAACTACGTCCTATTAGGGCCTACGCCTAATAGGACGTTAATCACACCATCTATGCAATACGCTCAGAACACACACACACAGACACTGAACATGCACAACACACACACACACACACACACACACAACACACACACACACACACACACACACACACACACGCGAGAGAGAGAGAGAGAGAGAGAGAGAGAGAGAGAGAGAGAGAGAGAGAGAGAGAGAGAGAGAGAGAGAGAGAGAGAGAAGTGTTTGCACCAGGGATGTCTGCTTGTGGTATGCCAGAGGCAATGTAGTGGATCGCTCTTGAGGGACATCGAGGTGACAGATTGATGACAGGGTAGCGCTGACTTCCTCTGCCGTATGAGTGCATGGTGGTCTGCTCTTCTTATGGGTGGACAGATGGTGTCCTGGGGATATACCACTGTATGTCACTGAGCTTCAGTGTTTCGCGAGTCTGCTTGGCTGCATTCCATTGGGGTTGTAACTCTACATAGGTGTTAGGGCAGTAACGCCATCTTCTGTTGCGATCCAACGACACCGTCCTCATTACAATTTTTCTCTGTCTGTAAACACAGCAGAAAGAAACCCTGGGGAGAGCAAAAGGTTTCAGGACAAGAACCTCCCCCCCCCCCCCCCCCCCCCCCTCAAACAAGCATTTTGGCCCTCCGGACTCCTTACCCTCTGAGGGCGCCGGCTGCATCCATATCATGACTCCTGGGTACCCTGCTGCCATCAGATTTTTTTTTCTTCCAGGATTCGAACCAGCAACGTATCTCAAAGCGTTGCCTTCTTAGGCGGGAGTCTTTCCCACATCGCTACGGGACATTTTTTCTTAGTTTGGAAATTTAAGCCTTATGAAATTCACTTTTGTTCCCGATAGATACAAATATCCGCTGTGAGTCTGTACGGGTATGGAGCTGTAACGCTGGAACGCGTGGTTTAGGACAGCCCAAGTGAGAGGCTTTATTTCAACAATAAACTGAAACTGGGTCTTGCATGCTATGGCCGGTCCCTTCTGAACTCACCAGGCTTCTCACGCAGGATATTGCCGGCTTTGCCGGATGTGGCCCTTTGCTATGTCATCTACAATGTGTTCTAGAACTTTCATGCCGACATGACCTGCTGGAGATGGGAAAGGGGCAGTATAAAAGTTCTCAGGTTCAAGTGGTGCCTCCCTGTCTCATAAACAAAAACCAGTAGGATGTTTACTATCTCCTCTGTTGGTTCGATAGAATTAGAGCACGGGCAAAATAGCATCAGAGCAAGAGAGAAAAATAATCAGCGTATCGCGTTGATTCAGCATCATGGTTTTAACATTCCAAGTTCATGTAGAAAATGTACGATAACTGTGAACAAACAAAAAAAAAATAAATAGAAAGAAAAAAAAAACTTTGAGATTAAAACTGATTTTAAACTACATTTCAAACTCTCCTGCAAGTTTGAGTTAAGTGCACTAGGCTAACATGGTAATTGTGTTGCTGTTTACAGCGCTGTTCCTGCATGAAAGTCAAGTTGAACTGGTATATGAATGCACTTTTTTGTGATGATCTACATTGACACACTGTTCTTCTAGAACAGAAGCACATATTTGCATCGGCTGGCATGCCTGCTGCTTAACTAAATACGTTTTTTTTTTAAAAACAAAATCCAGTCAGCACTTTCATAAGTTTAAAAAACACTACCACTAGCACCACCACCACCCGTATGAAACAACAACAAATCAAGAAATTTAGTTGTTTATGCTTATCGTGTGTTCGTGGTGCCTTCTTTTTTTTTCTTTTCTTTTTTTTTAAACAACGCAGAACTAAAATAATCAGCGTGAGAACTGTAACCTTTCAAGGTTTTCACGGTTTTTTTTTTTTTTTTTTTTTTTTGTCTGGAACCGTACACAGCAGCGACAGAACGGGAAGAACTTGAACTACACATCCCGTTCAGTTCCTTCACTCTACAGCTGTTGTCAGCAGAAGCAGCTGCTAAAGACATGGCACGTGTTTGTGCCGACGAGTGGCGAAACACCGGCTGTGGTTTCCTATCAGTATGTAAGTTACTCTATTGGCTATGTCCTGATCCTTCTCCCCTCAAGGAGTTCGAGACTTTAGATCCACTTGCTGATGACGATATACGTAAATGGGACGGTAACCAGAAAAAATTCTGGAATCATATCAAAACTTTGAGAACAGATGTCATGGAGTATCCCCCCTTATAACACCAAGACAAACTTTATTCATCAGCGAAGGATAAGGTCAGTACACTGAACAGTCAGCATAACAATTAAGGAAGAAGACACTTCAAATATCTCCACTCCAAGCGGCTCCTCATTTTCATGTATGGATACATTATTGTCTTTGAAGAAGGAATGTTTAAACTTCTGAAGAAAAAAAAAATCACCCCGTTTTAAGCTCAGGAGCAGATGGGATACCGGCCAAAGGTCTTAAAGTATACACATACGAATCAGCACCTTCCCTTGCCCACATATTTCGCAAGAAATAGAATGATGGAGCAGTGCCTGAGGAATGAAGAATGCAAAGAGGACAGCTGTTTTTAAGAAGGTAAGCAGAAACATACCAGCAATTTACAGCACAGTCTCTCTCCTCAACCTATGCTGCAAACTTCAAGAGGAATCCTGGCTAGTAGCATCATGGGCCACTCAGCGCCCACATCTTGACTGATGCTCAACATGGCTTTAGAGCGAAAAGAAGCTGTGAGACACAACTCCTGACCCTTGTTCATGAACTAGCAAGCAGCTTAGATAAGGGAAAACAGACAGACCTGGCGCTGCGTGACTTCTATCAAGCCTTTGATCGTGTTCCACACAAATGCCTCCATCAGGAATTAAAGCATTGTGTCATCCGAGAAGGCAGGCAGAGAAAGAGCTGGTGGGAGAATGTGACGGAATGGACAGAACTCTTGCGAGAAGCAGAGGACAGACAGACCGCTGTAGAGAAGAAGATTGGCGGAGTTGTCCCTCATGTCCCCCATACGACCACTTAGGTCATGGGAATGAGATGAGATGACATGATCTGTGGAGCTTAATTCCGATGGACTGAAGCCTTCCTGATCAAGAGAACACAAATTGTACTAGATGATTATCATACTAGGTGCCTGTTGTAAGCGGTGTTCCACAGGGTACGTTTCTGGGACAACATCTCTTCCTTGTTTTCATTAACGATGTTACAGAGAATCTTCGCTTCAAAGTACGACCGTTCGCTGACGACTGCATCGTATCTAGAGTAGTTCATGACATTACAGATTGCAGACTTTTGCAGACGTAATCTTAACACCTTTGTCACGAGAGAGGACGGGGGGGGGGGGGGGGGGGGGGGGAATGGAGTTTCATTCAGAAGAATGTAATCCACTATCTTGTAGCGGATCAAAGAAACCAAACCTCTTTGATTACCAGTTTAAGGGGTTAACACTAGAGCGTTCAACCAGTTTCACGTTCAGTTTCAGTTTCATCAAGGTGTTACTGCGTGCGGATTAGTCCATATACGCCACATCTGCTACGTATCGAGACAACATATACTGCGCAGACATCAGACATCTGCAAAGTCGTAGCCATGAGACCCTCTTCTGAAATTCTCTCATCTTAGTAGTTCATTTATCCATCAGTGTGGTCTCAAAACTTAGCAGATGTGGTGAAGCGTACATGGACTAGTTTGCATGCAATGACATCTTAAACTGCTCAAGTAGGATTGTTGCAGGCAGGAGCTGTGGCGGTCTGGGTTTAACCCTGCGGGCTGCTTCGACAGCCGAATTGGTGAAACTGAAGATCTGAAAACAAGCATCTGTTTGTTTGCAAACTTAATATAACATTACTGTTCCACCAAACGAAAGAGACAAACAAATTACAAGAAGTTTCAAAATGGAGTAACTGACGGCGGCGAACGAAGCAAAATTTAGAAATAGAGTTTGTTACTTACCGCCAATGACATTGACAAACAAAGCACATGACAAGACACGATGCATTTCAACCACTTGGGTCTTCTTCAGGCGAAAAAAATAAATCACATTTAACATTTGGGACAGTACAAACAAAGAACGAAAAATGACTCATCTGTTGTTGTCCATGTGGTGGGGACATGGCGAAGAAGACCCAAGTGGTTGAAATGCATCGTGTCTTGTCATGTGCTTTGTTTGTCAATGTCATTGGCGGCAAGTAACAAACTGTATTTCTAAAAATTACAAGAAAAAAAAACATGACGCATTTTGACCACTTCGGTCTTTTCTTTTTTTTTTTTTTTTTTTTTTACTCAGGACAAACATCATTCAAGACAATGAAAACGAAGAACGAACAATAACTTATCTCCTCAAATTGGGCGCAAAGTGGATGTGTCCTTGCGCCCAATTTGAAGAGATAAGGGATTGTTCGTTCTTCGTTTTCACTGTCGTGAATGTTGTTTGTCTCGCCTGAAGAAGACCAGAGAAGTCGAAGGGCGTCGTGTCTTGTCTTGTAATTTGTTTGTCTGTTTTGTTCGACGGAACAACATTTTGTTTTTGTTTTTGTTTCATTCGGCCTACCGTCACCTCACTTGGAAGCTGTTTGTAGTCCAAAATTATTTTGTACTCACGTACAGGAACAGGACCTACTCCACAGGACGCATTCCCTTCGTAATTACACACAACCCCGCCCACCCTCCATTGCCCAGTGGCTAAGGAAGCTCCTGCCCACGCTTCGTACCAGCAGAAGGATGAGAATGGCCATCCCCCAAGCCCCCATGGTAGGAGAGCGGAAGTGCAGAAACCTGCGCAGTCTGCTCATGCCCTCCCAGCCTCCCCTGTGCAGGTGGCAGTGTCCCCAGGGCCTGCAGGCTGCTACAGGTGCCAGTCAGTGTCCCCAGGGCCTGCAGGCTGCTACAGGTGCCAGTCAAAGAGCTGTGTCCTCTGCGCTGAACATCTGCAAGACACCACACAGTTCACCAGTGTCCGCACCGGTGTGTTCCAGGTACGCCATAGACTGACGTGCACCAGCAGTGATGTGGTGTACCTCATCAATTGTGCACGCTGTGGGGACACGCAGTACGTTGGGGAGACGGGACAGCCACTAAAGAAACGCTTTTATAGCCACGGGTCAAGCATAAAAAATGAAGGGACCAGAGAAACGGAAGGCTGCCGTGCTGAAACCCTGGTAGCCAAACACTTCCAAGCTAACAACCACTCCATGGCGGACATGAGGGTTATTGCAATAGAACAATGCCACTCCAAGAATGCGTGCAAACGCAAAGTCAGGGAACGATTGTGGCACCACAAACTGAAAACAAATTACCTTGACGGCCTAAATGTATGGGACTAGAGCTCAGGTGGTGTCCACGATTCTTTCCCTGCTGCCACTCGGAAAAACTGTTGTTTTTTTGTTTGTCTGTTTGTTTTTTGAAAGAATGAAAAGAAAGAAAGAAAGAGAGAAAGGGAGAAAACAGAGAAAGAGAGAGAGAGAGAGAGAAAGGAAGAAACAGAACAAAAATCGTCCAGGTTTGACGACATAAACGAGAGACCAATAAATACGTATAGGTCATGACGTATGACAAGACAGACGTCAAGGGAGGACTACTAGGTGTTCCAAGGTGACAGTCCTGAAGAAGTCCATTAACGACGAAAATTTGACAGAGAACAATTGGTGTTTTTGTTTTGTTGTTGTTGTTGTTGTTTTTGTTGGGTTTTTGTGTGTGATCTTCTTCTTCTTCTTCTGTTATGTGGCCACAATCAACACTCTGATTATTTTGCCACAGAATGAAAGGTTTCCTTGAACCGGCTGCCCGACTTAAAAAAACAAATCCTTTTCTTTTCTTTTTCCTGTGTAGGCTTGAAATAGCTCTTCAAGTTGCATAAGTAGATCACAACATTTACTCCAGATAACATTTAAACACTCCCTGCCACTAACTGGATCGGTGGGGGACGAGAAGTGACGGGCAGGCATCCTAGTGACGGCCCCAGCACCCACCCCCCCCCCCCCCCCCGCCGCAGCGGCCCTCCTACCAGCACACCCCTACCCACTACCTACCTAACCTTGCACTCTCACATTCATACAGGACAGTTTGTGTTTGCGTTCGTTTTAATCTTACTCCTGAAGTTTCGCAGCAGCGAGACTGTCAAGTGTCAGCAATGAGGTGGGAGGTGACTCTATTTTTTAAACTGTCAGGGGAGTCTGCCTCTACAATGTGTGCTGGGAGTTCATCCCACTCACGGATGGCTCGGGGAAAAAACAAGAGAAGAGCTATATTGCTGTTTATGATTTACCAAGCGTTTTAAACTGTTGGTCATGTGACATGTCTCTTACAATTGTGTGTGTGTGTGTGTTTTGTTTTGTTTTGGTTTTGTTTTTTGGTTTTTTCAGGACACTTTTGTTGATCTGCACCAGGTCGTTGTGGATCTTGTACAACATGGTGACCCTTGACGCTTGGCGGTGCTTCTGGAGAGACGGCCACTTGAGCTTCTCAAGCATGTCTGTTACGCTTGCATGCGGTGGTAACGGTTCAGGAAGAATCTGGCTGCCCTTCTCTGGATGTTTTCCATTTTCTTGATGCAGCCTATTTTGTGGGGGTCCCATACTGAGCTGGAGTATTCTAACAGAGGTCTAACGAAGGTTAGGTACGCCTTTTCTCTCAGCTCATTGGAAGCAACTTTCAGATTACGTCTCAAGAATCCCAGGGCTTTGCTTGCTTTCTTTGTGGTGATGTCAGTGTGTTCCGCCCCTCTAGGTCTGTCCTCAAAGTGACCCCAGGTACGACGCTAATTGTACTGTCGCTAGCGTGTGTCCGTGCATCTGGTATTTGTCGCTGATGGTACTTTTGCAGCGAGTGACCCTTAGCGTAACACATTTGCCTGGGTTGAAGGCCATCTCCCATTTCTGCTCCCAGACCTTGAGACGTTCTAGATCTTCTTGTAGGTGGGCGTGATCTTCTCTGGACGCTATTGTGCGGTAGATGGCAGTGTCGTCTGCGAACATTCTTGTTTTGGAGGTCAGTTTCTCAGGAAGGTCATTAATAAAGACCAGGAATAGACATGGTTCAAGGACCGACCCCTGCGGGACTCCCGACTTGACGTCGATGGAGTCTGACTGAGCCCCTCGACGACAACTGCTTGGCGTCTGTTGGATCAGAAGCTGGAGATCCATTTGTTGATCTTGCCTCTCACGCCATAGCTGTGAAGTTTGTGCAAAAGGAGTGAATGGTTCACCTTGTCAAAAGCCTTGGCGAAGTCCAGCACAAGGATATCTGTTCGTTTTCCTGAAGCCATGTCAGAGGTCAACTCTTCCACTAACTCAATTAGCTGTGTTTCACAGGACCTCTGCTGCCTGAAGCCATGCTGCTGGGGACACAGGATTTTATTCTGTTCCAGGTGCGTCATTGTGGTATGTACGATGATGTGCTTTAACACTTTGCAGGCAATGGACGTCAGCGAGACTGGGCGGTAATGTACGGGGTCATGTGTTCGCCTTTTAAAAAAAAGAGAAAAAAAAGGCGACACTAGGGCGTTTTTCCAGTCTGTGGGGAACGCATCCAGAGATGGCTCTTCTACTGTATCGGATGTACAAAGGAAGGAATGTTTTAGAGGGATACTCGCAGGCACACGAAAACAAAGGCAGACGATTGTTGTTGTGTTCCAACCGGAAGTCTCTCGACTTTCGTTTATTACCCAAAAGCCAGTGAATGAACATGCTACATCTCCCTCTTTCAATGGATCGAACCGGAACGAGCGGAGTCGAAATCGAGACCGATCACCTATTCAAATGGACACAACTTTCAACTGAACTAAAGTCCATGTTTGACTAGAAGAGTGGGTTATGGACTAGACCGTTCTGAGCGTACACGCGAGTTAATAGTATAGTCCTTCAAATAGGCTGGTGGTCTCCGGTTTCGGGTTGGCCTTCGGGGTGTTGCTTCAAGTTGGGTCAAGGGCAGGTCCCGTTGGCTTTGGGCAGGTGTTGAAAACTGGTCCCTGGGGTGGTATCGTTGACGTTCCCTCTGCTGCAGATCTGCTTTCCCCAGGTTCAGGAGGGTCGGTGCACGTGGTACGGGCGATGTTGTGGCACAGGGTCGGGCATCAGGAAAGGGGGGTGAGCGGGGGACAGGCATGAAGCACCATGGATGGGCGGTGCATCAGGGACAGGGGGTTGTTTGGCAGATGCATTTTCCGGGTCATCCGCCGATTTCTGCGGACAAGTCCCCATCAGAGGTCTTGTGATGAAGCTTCTGGGAGCCTCATGCTGCTTGATGACGGTGCCCTCTTTCTGCAGGTCAGGGAACCACACATTAACGCCGGGGAACAAGTCTTCAGGAACAACAACGTTGTGTCGTCTGTTATAGTCCGCCGTCATCTTCTCCCGGTATCCTTCTCCTTCCTTTTCAGGATGTCGATGTCAGGGGTCTGGGGCAGGAGGGATCTCGAGGTGCAGGGGACACGAGTTTTGAGGCGGCGTCCCATGCTCAGCTGAGCAGGGGAGAAACCATTGGCCAAGGGGTGTTGCGGTACATGAGGAGGCCAAGGTATTCGTCGTCACACTTCTTCATGAGGTTCTTGATGGTCTGCACGGCACGTTCAACTTCGCCGTTGGACTGGGGTAGTGAGGTGAGGATGTCACATGATCAAATCCCCAGGTTGTGGCGAAGGATGCGAAGTCGGAAGAGGCGAACTGGGGGCCGTTGTCCGTGACAAGGATGTCTGGGATACCGTGGCGGCTGAAGACTTTCTTTAGCCTGGCAATTGTCACCTCTGCTGTGGTGCTGTTGGGGATCAGAGTAATCTCGACGTCTCTCGAGTAGTAGTCAATTACAGGAGATATATTTTTCCGTCATGGTGGAAGAAGTCAGCAGCAGCTCTCTGCCATGGTCGGTCTGGAAACGGGGTCCCTTCTGGGTTTGTCTGGCTTTGCGATGTTTGGTGCATTCTGGGCAAGTTTTGACCATCGCTTCGATGTCCTTGGTTATGGACGGCCACCACACGCTGTTGCAGGCGTTCTCCTTTGTCTTCAGTATGCCCTGGTGGCCGTCGTGCAGATGGCTCAGGATATCATGCCTCAGGGATGACGGAATCACCAATCGTTGTCCCTTCATGAGCAGTCCATCATGAACAGTCAAGTTTCCGGCTTCAGCCTTGTACTGCTTGGTGGCTTTGTTCAGCTGCTGCTTGTCGGGCCAGCCGTTGGTGACGTAGTGCATCATGATGCGGAGAGTGTCATCCTTCTTCAGTTCCGCTCTGATCTGTGCCAGCCTGTGGTCCGAAGCAGGTATTGTATATAGGACGGCTTTGAGGTACACCTCGACCAGTTCTGTGAGTCACCATCTGGCAAGTCGTTGGCATCTTGAGGTGCTCTGAACAACGCATCAGCGGTGTGAAGTTCCTTGCCCGGGACATGGGGATGGTGAAGCTGAAACGTAGCAGAGCATCCGGGAAGCGCTGGACACGAACGGGCAGTTCGTCAATGAGTTTGGTAGAGAGCAGTGGCACCAGGGGTTTGTGGTCGGTCTCTACATAAAAGTCTTTGCCGATCAGGAGGTCAGCCCAATGTTCTAGGTCCACCAAATTGCCAGGGCTTCTTTCTCTATCTGGGCGTATCGTTTCTCCATCTTTGTGAGAGATTGCTGGCATACGCGACAGTTTCATGTGTCCATCGTTCTGATGCTGTAGTAGGACTGCGCCGAGGCCGAAACTGCTGGAGTCTGCTGAGACAACTGTGTCCCGCTCTGGATGGTAGAGAGCAAGTGTCTCAGATGAGGTCAGGTCCTCCTTGAGGGCGTCGAAGGCCTGCTGATGGTCTGGGCCCAGGTCCATGCAACGTCTTTGCGTAGTAGGTCCCTCAGCGGTTTGGATTTGTCGGCAAGGTTTGGCACGAATTTCATAAGCTGGTTGCCATGCCCAGGAATCGCCTGACATCACCAACGTTCTCTGGCTGTCTATCTCCACGATGGCCTTGACTTTGGCAGGGTCCTTCCTCCGCCGTTTGAGTCGATGATCTTTCTTTTCTTTCTTTCTGCGTACGCAGGCTGATACTCCTGCGGACACTCCCTGTATAGCCAGGCAGTGGAGTTTTGTGTGTATGACCCTTTTTTATCCGCCATTAAGGCAGCCATACTCCATCTTCGGGGAAGGTGCATGCTATGTGTCACGTGTCATCCATACCAACGGCCAAACTGGCCTTCTCTTCCCAAAGTTGGTGATGGGATTTTACGTGTGTGCAAGATGTTATGCGTGCGTTCACACACGGAACTCGGTTTATAGTCTCATTCGAAGGACTATATGGGGAAATGGAGTCAGAACCAATGTTAACTCGAGGGAAAAATCCCCCTATACGAAATTCGAACCCGCAACCCAGGATCACGAGTCCGGCGCTCTACCAACTGGCTATCCGGCCCCTACAGTCGATGATCTGACCCAAGTATTCAAGCTGTGTTTTTGCGAACTCAAACTTCTTGGGTTGAGGGTGAGGCAGCTTGGGACAGCCTGTCCAGGACCTTCCGCAGTCTTGTATCATGTTCTGACTTGTCCCTACCAAACACAAGAATGTCATCCATATGGCACACAACTCCGGCAAGTCCCTGCAGGATTGTGTCCATCTTCTTTTGGAAGTATTCTGGAGCTGAGGAAATCCCATATGGTAATCTTAGGAATTTGAAGCGTCCGAAGGGTGTGATGAATGTTGTGAGCTTGGACACTCTCATCGTCCAGTGGATCTGGTGGAAGCCTGAATTGGCGTCGAGTTTGGTGAAGACTTTCCCTCAGATATCTTGCTGAGTGTCTCTTCCACTGCTGGCATGGCATAGACTTCCCTCTTCACGTGTTGTTGGTGAGTCAAGTCCACGCAAATACGTACATTGCCGTTGGTCTTTGGTACGACGACGATTGGGCTACACCAGTCCGTCGGGTGGTCCACTGGTACAATGACGTTGTTCTCAACCATCTTGTTCAGCTCAGCTTCCACCTTCTTTAGTAGTGGGACGGGACACGACGAGGAACTGACTGTGAGAAGGGCTTTGAATTGTCTTTGAGGAGGATGGTCTGTTCTCCTCAAGCTCCCAGTCTCTGAAGAGTCTGGGGAACTGTCGTCGAACATCGTCGATAGATGTGAAGGTGGTATGTGTAGGATCAGTGGCTGCCGAGTCAGGCTGCTCCTCCGTGATGAATGTTGCCGTTCTGCTGTGGGTGTTGTACGTATGGCGCGTACGGTAAAGGCTCCATGGATGTCATGGATCAATCCGAGTTTCTGGATTGCTGGCATCCCGAGGAGGAGTTTTGAAGTCTGGGCGACGTACACCTTCTCCTATATCTGGGTGCAAACCATGGGCAAGTTTGATGTAGGCGAATCTATGACATCCAGTGGCTGGTCGCCTGGGCCAAGAAGACGGCGATCTGGAGGTCGAAGCTGACCGAAGGCTGGTTTTTGAAGACGTTGGCTGGCATCACAGAGACCTGGGCGCCAGTGTCGATGCACCAAGTAAAGTCCAGCGAGCCAATTTTTCAGCTTGATGTGCCATCCTGGGTCGGTGCCAGATGGGTGCTTGTCATGCACTCCACCAATGAAGTATCCATCTTCATCCTGGTCCGACAGCTCATCTTGTTGGACTTCCTTCACGGTCGCCGAACTCCTGCAGATGACAGCGAAATGTCCCTCTTGTTGCACTTTCTGCAAATGCTTCTTGCTGCTGGGCAGTTGGCTTTGCCAATGGGGTGTTTTCTGTCGCAGTATCCGCAGTTGTTTAGGGGTGCTTTGGCCTCCAGGAGTTGTTGCCTGGCCACTTCTTTGTCGTGGAGGCCCGCGTCTCTCTCCATCCAGACCAGGTCTCGCTCTTGACACTGCATCAACTGCGGCGGTTTTTAGAGCTAGCAAGCTCGCTTTCTCGTCATCTCTCTCATTGACAGTATCTCAACTGTCTTTTGTAGAGTCAGGCTTGCACCTATATCATACAGCTTCAGTTGGCGGTGTCATCATGACAAGTGAAAACAAGCTTGTCCCTCACCATCATGTCTACCTCTCGAATTTGCAGGCAGCCGCCCTTTTCTCTCACCACTCGTTGCCAGGACTCAAAGTTCTGCCTGGTTCCCTCTGCAGGTGAAGCCAGAACTGTTCCCTGAGCATCAGCTGGGGATCGCGTGGTGAAAATATTGGTCGAATTGGCTAGCACTGTGGTGTAGTTGGACTTGTCCTCTGCTGGCAGAGGTTGTCTACATCGACTGGATTAGGTCTTTCCCCCAAGAAACACAAAGTTAGAGTAGATCTCGAGGCCGTCATCGCCAATATGATGAAGCAAAAGGCCTACCTTGATACCGTCCGTCTTCTCTGCTGCTCCTGTGGCTTGCAGGAAGATGTCAAACTTAAGTTTCCACTTTTTCCACGCCGCACTCGGATTACCGCCGCCAACGCTCAACGGGGTCGGGCGATCGAATGTATAGATTATCTGCCATGATGTAGAAGAGGTTCGTTTTAGCTTCTGACACCATCTACTGTATCGGATGTACAAAGGAAGGAATGTTTTAGAGGGATACTCGCAGGCACACGAAAACAAAGGCAGACGACATTGTTGTTGTGTTCAACCGGAAGTCTCTCGACTTTCGTCTTATTACCCAAAAGCCAGTGAATGAACATGCTACAGCTCTGTAGACGGTGGTGAGGATAGGGGCGATCTCAGAAGATAGTTCCTTCAAGAGCTGGCACTGATGTTGTCGGGCCACTTGCTTTTGCTGGGTCCAGCTTCATCAGCAACCGCCTTACGCCTTCTTCTGTGATATCTACAGAGTCCAGCACAGGGTAGTCCCATCAGCCATCTCGCACTTCTCTTGGAACTCTTCTGAGAGTAGGTCTTCCCTCGCTGAATGCAGACTGGAACTGGTTGTTAAATAGTTCTAATATTGCATCCAAAGAACTTGATAGTTTACTGAATGTTCGATGTTGTATAGTAATGCGGATGGATTTCTTAATAAAAAGGATGAAATGTTAACATTAGTGGAAAACAATAAACCAAGCATAATAGCAATTACAGAGGCAATAGCTAAAAATCAAATCAGCTGTCAACCTAGAAGAATATTCTATACCTGGTTATGATATATACTTCAACTCAAACCCTAAAAGAGGAGTAATTATATATGTGAGTCTCTAAACTCACAATTAAACATTGAGATGAATGGAAATAACTTTGAAGAAAGTGTCTGGATCCAATTTGTCACAGAGGATGGGCAGGAAAACACTAGCTGGATGTATTTTATACAGTCCAAATGGAAAAGCAGAAAATGAAAAAAGAAATGATTAAAAATCTTAAAAAGAGACATTTTAAATAAATTTGATGTGTGTGCATCATGGGGACTTTAATTTTCCAATATAGACTGGAAAAGGGAAATGGGCTTGAGAGAGTGAACAAGAATTTATAGAATGCCAAAGAGATGCATATTTATCACAAGTTGTGTCAAAGCAACAAGAAGAAAAGGACAGAGAGCAATATTCTTGATCTAGTGATTGTAAATAATGAAGAGTTATTTCAGATGTGGAACACTTGACACCCTGGGAAAAGTGACCATGAATTTAGTTTTGAGTTTAAAAATATACTTGGCTGATAAGCATGAAAGAGTTAAATAACGAAATACATTTTTAACATGAAAAATGGAAAACTTCAGACAAATGAGGAGTGAGTTAAAGGACTTAGATGGTCCATGCTTCCCGGAATGAGATGTCGAAAACAGCTGGACCTTGATAAAAAAAGAAAATTCACGAGGCTATTTCAGAGGAATATCCACAATGTAAAGAAATAAAAATGGAAGTGTGAAACAAAATGGTGGATAGAAAAAATGATGAAAATCATAAAGGGAAAAAATACAATCTATATCAGAAGTCTGAGGACAAAAAAAGGGAGAGATTACCAAGTATATATAAAGATAAGAATGAATGTAGTGGACAGGTAAGGACAAGTAAAAAGGAGTTGAGAAAAAAAGGTCCAGGGAATGTAAATCAAATCCAAAAGCTTTTTGGAAGTACGTCCAGTCAAAAACCAAGGCGAGGGTAGGCATAGGTCCTTAAAGGCACAAGATGGAAATACTATGACAAAGGATGAGGACAAAGCTGAGGTTTTAAACAACTTCTTTGCTATTGTATTTACACGAGAAGACAGATTAATATACCAGCTATAGAACCAAAATGTAACTCTAAAGGGAAAGCAGTCTATGATGTAAGCATCACTCCAGAAATAGTTAAAAGAAGCTTGAAAATCTAATCCAAATAAAACATAAGGGCCAGATGAAATTCCATCTCGAGTCTTGAGGGAGTTTAGTGCAGAGTAGCAGCCCTCTTAGTGTACTTTTTAATAAATCCATTGAAGAAGGAATTTTACCTAGTGACTGGAAGGTTGCAACAGTAATTCCCATTTTTAAAAAGGGAACTAGAAACGATCCGGAAAATTACAGACCCGTAAGCTTAATAAGTGTGACTTGCAAAACATTTGAATCAATAGTAAGAGATATTATAGCGAACCATATGAAAGAAAATGAGTTGTATGCAAAGTGTCAGCATGGCTTTCGTCAGCATAGATCTTGTGTTACACAGTTTACTTGAGTTATGGAGGATTTTACTAAAGTAATAGAGAGTGGTGAAAATATTGATGTTTTATACTTAGATTTTCGCAAGGCATTTGACTCTGTACCTCACGCGAGATTACTTAATAAAACTTAAATCATATGGGATATTAGGGAAAATATTCGTTGGATTGAAGATTTCTTAAGAAATAGAATACAATATGTTAAAGCTGGATCATCTGTTTCCAATAAGGCTGATGTCATAGATGGAATCCCACAAGGTAGCATTCTCGGGCCAGTATTGTTTACAATATCTATTAATGAAAAGTATGCTGATCTGGCAAACAGCCTGAGGAGAGAAGGCTATCAGGTCAAAGTCCTCACTGCAGAAATTGGAGTAGGGGATTTGTAGGAACGTCTGCATACAGCCTCATGACACAGCTCTCAGTTGCAGGGAAGGAAAAAAACAGAGCCCTGAAAGCAATGGCAGAAGCGGCAGAGAGGGGTTTAAGCTGGATCTGGTCAAGGAGGAACAAAAGTGAACTTCATAAGGCTTTTAAATTTTTCCCCACGAATATCAGGTGTCCCCTGTGGCCATTTCCGAACGGATACAAAAAATTTTTTTTTTGTTTTTTTTTTCATTGGGGCCTACCGTCACCCTCATTTGGGAACTTTTTTTGTATTCCAAAATTTTTTGTACCCCACTACAGAACGGGCCCTTTCTCCACGGGACGCTTTCCCCTTTCTAATTACACCAACCCCCCCCACCCTCCCATTGCCCATTGGCTAAGGAAGCTCCGGGCCCCACGTTTGTCCCAAAGCAGAAAAAGAATGGCCCCCCCCCAAACCCCCCATGGTGGGAAAAGCGAAGGGGCAAAAAACCTGCGCAGTCGGGCTCTTTCCCCCCCAGCCTCCCCCTGTGCAGGGGGCAGTGTCCCCAGGGGCCCCAGCGCTACAGGGGGCCCAGTCATGTCCCCGGGGCCTGCAGGCCTGCTACAGTGCCATTAAAAGACTGTGTCCTCTGCGCTAAACATTTTTGCAAGACACCACACATTTTCACCAGGTCCGAAACCGGGTGTGTTCCGGGTTACGCCAAAACCCGCCCTGCACACAGCAGTAAAGGGGGTTAACCCCATCAATTGTGCACGCGGGGGGACCGCGTACGGGGGGAGACGGGACACCCCACTAAAAAACGCTTTTATACCCCCGGGCAAGCTAAAAAAAAAGGGACCAAAGAAACGGAAGGTCCGTCTGAAACCCGGTAGCCAAACACTTCCAAGCTAAAAACCCCTTCCATGGGGCATGGGGGTTTTGGGTTTTTAAAAAAACAATGCCACCCAAGAAGGGCGTGAAAACCCCCCGCAAATCAGGGAACATTGTGGCACCACAAACTGAAAACAAATTCCCCTTAAGGCCAAAATTGTAGGGACTTGAGCCCGGGTGGTGCCCCCCGTTCTTTCCCTCTGCCACCCCCAAAAACTGTTTTTTTTTTTGTTTGTCTGTTTTTTTTTTTTGAAAGGAAAAAAAAGAAAGAAAGAGAAAAGGGGAGAAAAAAGAAAGAGAGGGGAGAGAGAGAAAAAGGGAAGAAACAGAACAAAAATGGGCCCGGTTTTGACGACAAAACAAAGACCAATAAATACAAAGGAAATGACTAGGCCAAACAAAACTCAAGGGGGGACTACAGTGTTCCAAGGTGAAAAGTCCTGAAGAAGTCCATTAACAAACAAAAATTTGACAGAGAAAAAATTGGTTTTTGTTTTTTTTGTTGTTTTGTTTTTATTTTTGGGGTTTTTGTTGTAAACTTTTTCCCCTTTCTTCTTCGTTAGGGGGCCACAATAAAAACACCTGTTTTAGTTTCCCACAGAATAAAAGGGTTTTCCTTAAACCCGGCTCCCCGACTTAAAAAAAAAAAACCCTTTTTCTTTTTTTTTTCCTGTTAGGCTTAAATAGCTCTTCAATTTGCATAAGAAAAATCCCCAACATTTACTCCAAAAAACTTTTAAAACACTCCCGGCCCACAAAACCTGGATCGGTGGGGACGAGAATGAGGGGCAGGCATCCAGTGACGCCCCACCCCCACCCCCCCCCCCCCCCCCCCCCCCCCCGCAGCGGCCCTCCTACCACAAAACCCCCCCTTTACCCACAACCTACCAAACCTTTGCACTCTCACTTTCCCTACGGACATTTTGTTTTGCGTTCGTTTTAAATCTTACTCCTGAAGTTTCGAAAGCAGGGGAAAACTGCCCAAATTCACAATGAGGTGGGGAGGTGATTTCTTTTTTTTTTAAACTGTCAATCTGCCTCTAAAATTTGGGGTGGGGGATTCATCCCACTCACGGATGGCTGGGAAAAACAAGAAAACCCTATTTTGCTGTTTATTTTTTCCAAGCGTTTAAACTTTGGTAAATTAACATGCCCCTCTTACAATTGTTTTTGGTGTGTTTTTGTTTTTTTTTGGGGGGTTTTGTTTTTTGTTTTTTTCAGGACACTTTTTTTTAAATCTCCCCGGGTCTTGTACCCTTGAAAACAGGGTGCCCCTTTGACGCTTGGGGGTGCTTCGGGGAGAGCCCGGCCATTTGAGCTTCTCAAGCTTGTCTTTAAACGCTTGCATGCCGGGGGGTAAGGGTTCGGGGAAGAATCTGGCTGCCCTTCTCGGGATTTTTCCATTTTTTTTTGATGCAGCCTATTTTGGGGGGGTCCCATACTGAGCGGGAAAGTATTCAAACCCGAGTCAACGAATTGGGTACCCTTTTCTCTCAGCTCTTTGGGGAAGCAACTTTCAGATTACTCTCAAGAATCCCGGGTTTTCCCTTTTTTTCTTTGGGGGAAATTCAGTTG
Organism: Conus ventricosus; assembly: GCA_018398815.1. Lineage (NCBI taxonomy): Eukaryota > Metazoa > Mollusca > Gastropoda > Neogastropoda > Conidae > Conus > Conus ventricosus. The sequence continues at coordinate 16,381,987 of CM031605.1, forward strand.
TTCCCCCCCCCCCTAGTCGGTCCTCAAAGGGGACCCCCAGGGACAGCAAAATTGTACTTTTCGCTAGCGTGTGTCCGTGCATCTTTTATTTGTCGCTGAGGGTACTTTTGCACAGTGCCCCTTTAAAGCGTAACACATTGCCTGGGTTAAAGGGCCAATCTCCCATTTCCCCCCCAGACCTTGAAAACGTTCTAATCTTCTTGTGGGTGGGCGGATCTTCCCCTGGCCTTTGTGCGGTAGAGGAAATTCGTCTGCGAACATTCTTTTTTTGGGGTCTTTTTTCCAAAATTCATTAAAAAAGACCGGGAAAAACCCAGGGTTAAAGGGACGACCCCTGGGGACTCCCGACTTGACGTCCGGGGAGTCTACTGACCCCCCTCGACGACAATTTGTTTGGGCCCGCTTTGGATCAAAGCTGGAAAATCCATTTTTTGATTTTGGCCTCTACCCCAAAGCTTTTAATTTGTGAAAAAGGGAGTGAAGGGTTTTCCCCTTGTCAAAACCCTTTGGCGAAGTCCACACAAATATCTTTTTCTTTTTCCCTGAAGCCGGTCAGAGGTCAACTTTTCCCCCTAACTCAATTAGCTGTTTTTCACGGGCCTCTGCTGCCTGAAGCCTTTGCGCGGGGGACACGGGAATTTTATTCTGTTCCAGTGCGTCATTGGGTTTAGGGAAACATGAAGTTTTTTCCCATTTTTGCGGGGAAAAGGACGTCAGCGAGACTGGGCGGTAATTAGGGGGCCAATTTTTTTTTCCCCTTTTAAAAAAAAAAAAAAAAAAAGGCGAACTAGGGTTTTTTTCCAGTCTGTGGGAACCCCATCCAAGACCCTTCTACTGTATGGGGAATTAAAAAGGGAAGGGAAATTTTTTTAAGGGGGATACTCGCGGGCCACACGAAAAAAAAGGAAACGACATTGTTTTGTTTCCCAAACCCGGGAAAGGGTCCTTCGATTTTTCGTCTTATTCCCCCAAAAACCAAAGTGAATAAAACATGCCCCTTCCCCCTCTTTCAAAGGGCCCCGAACCGGAACAAACGGATTTCGAAATCGAAAACCGGGTCACCTTTTCAAAGGGACAAAAACCCTTTTCAACTGAACTAAAGTCCTTTTTGACTAGAAGATTTGGGTTTATGACTAGACCTTTCCCGGAGCAAACAGGGCATTTAAATTTCAACCCCCTTAAAATAGGCGGGGGTCCCCGGGTTTTGGGGTTTGGGCCCCTTGGGGGGTTGGCTTCAATTGGGTAAAGGGGCAGGCCCCTTTGGCTTTGGCAGTTTTGAAACGGGGTCCCGGGGTGGTACCCTTTACTTTCCCTCTGCTGCAGATCTGCTTTCCCCATTTTCAGGGGGCCCGGGTGCCGTGGTACGGCAATTTGTGGCACGGGGTGGGGGCTTCGGGAAAGGGGGGGGGAGGGGGGGGACGGGCATGAAGGCACCAGGGAGGGGCGGTGCATCCGGGGACGGGGGTTTGTTTGGCAAGGGCTTTTTCCCGGGGTCAAACCCCCCGTTTTCGCGGAAAAGGCCCCCTTTAAGGGGGCTTATGATGAAGTTTCGGGGAGCCCAGCTGCTTGTTAGGGGCCCCCCTTTTTCTCCGGGTCGGGAACCACACTTTAAGCCGGGGAACAATCTTCGGGAACAACCCGTTGGTCGTTTTTTTTAGTCCGCCGTCATCTTCCCCCGGTACCCCTTCTCCTTCCTTTTCGGATGTCGATGTGGGGGTCTGGGGCAGGGGGGATTTCCAAAAGGTGCGGGGACACGATTTTGAGCGGCGTCCCTTTCCCTACGGGGCGGGGAAAACCTTTGGGCCCAAAGGGGGTTTTGTTTGGGGTACATGAGGGGGCCAAGGATTCGTCGCCCACACTTCTTCATGAGTTCTTGATGGTCTGCACGGAAACTTTAAAAAACTTCGTTTTTGGGACGGGGGGTAGTGAGGTGAGGAGTCACATGATCAAATCCCCAGTTGTGGCGAAGGATCCAATGGGAAAGGGGGAACGGGGGGCCCTTTGTCCGTAAAAGGGGTTGCGGGATACCGGGGGGCTGAAGATTTTTCTTTGGGCCGGAAATTTTTCCCCTTCCTGCGGGGTGCGTTGGGGATCGAGTTTTCCCCGGGGTCTCCCCGAGTATTAGTCAATTACCGGGAAAGAAAATTTTTTCCGAAAGGTTTGGAAAAGCAGCAGCAGCTCTCTGCCAGGGTTCGTCGGGAAAACGGGCCCCCTTCATGGGTTCTTTTCCCGGGCTTTGCGTTTTTGGGCATTCGGGAAAATTTTTAAACCATCCTTGGGATTTTCCCTTTTTTTGGGACGGCCACCAAAACCTTTTTGGCGGGCGTTCTCCTTTGTCTTCAGTATGCCCGGGGTGGCCTTTCGTGCGATGGCCCCAGGATATCATGCCTCGGGGATGAGGGAATCCCCCAAAACGTTGTCCCTTAAATGAGCAGTCCATCATGAACAGTCAAGTTTCCCCCGGCTTCACCCCTTGAAACTGTTTGGGTTGGCTTTTTTTTCAGCTGCTGCTTGTGGGGCCACCCCGGGGTGACTATGCATCATGATGCGGAGAGGCCCATCCTCTTCATTTCCCCCCTCTATTTTTGCCAGCCTGGGGGCCAAATCGGGTATTGTATAAAGGACGGCTTTGGGGAACACCTCGACCTTTTCTTGAAGTAAACCATCGGGCCCAATCTTTGGAAATTTTGGGGTGCCTAAACAACGCATCAGGGGTGTGAAGTTCCTTCCCCGGGGAACATGGGGGAGGGTAAAGGGCGAAACTTACAACGAAATCCGGGAAGCGCTGGACCGAACGGAAAGTTCGCCCCCCAATGATTTGGGGTAGGAGCAGGGGCACCGGGGGTTTTGGGGCCCGGTCCCCCAAACAAAAAAGCTTTCCCGACCCAAGGTCACCCAATTTTTCTGGGCTCCACAAAATTTCCGGGGCTTTTTCTCAACTGGGCGTATCTTTTCTCCATTTTTTGTGAGAAACCCTGCGGGCTTTACGCGACGGGTTTTTCATGGTCCATCGTCTATCCCTGTAGAAACTGCGCCAAAGGCCGAAACGGCTGGATCGCGAACAACTGTTTCCCCTCGGATGGTAGAGAGCAATTTCCCCCAGATGGGTCAGGTCCCCCTGGGGGCTCAAGGGCCCCGGGGCTGATGGTCGGGGCCCCAGGCCCAGGGAAAACGTCTTTTGGGGAGTAGGCCCCCCAGGGGTTTTTGGTTTTTGTCCAAGTTTGGCACGAATTTTCAAAAAGCGGGTTGACCATGCCCGGGAAACCCGCCGACAAAACCAACGTTTCTGGCTGTCCCTCTCCACAGGGCCTTGACTTTGCGGGGTCCTTCCTCACGGCCTTTGAGTCGATGATCTTTTTTTTCTTTCTTTCGGCGTACGCAGGCGAACTCCTGGGACACTCCCTGTATAGCCAGGCAGGGATTTTTGGGTGTGTATGACCCTTTTGTCCCGCCTTTAAGGGCACCATACTCCCCCTTGGGGGAAAGGGTCCCATCTATTGTTTTGTCACCCATCCCCAAACGGCCAAACGGGCCTTTTCCTTTTCCCAAAAATTTTGGGAGGATTTTACGGTGTGCAAGATGTTTGCTGGGGTTCACACACGAACCTGGGTTTTTATAGTCTCATTCAAAGGGACAAGGGGGGAAATGGAGTCAGAAAAATGTTAACCCAAAGGGAAAAAATTCCCCCTAAAACCCAAAAATTCGAACCCGAAACCCCAGGATCACGATTTCCGGGGGGCCTTACCAACGACTATCCGGGCCCCCTACAGTCGGGGAACTGCCCCAAGTTTTTCAAGCTGTGTTTTTTGCGAACTAAAACTTCTCGGGGTTGAGGTGACCACCCTTGGGACACCCTGCCGGGACCTTCCGCAGTCTTTGTATCATTTCTGACTTGTCCCTACCAAACACAAAAATTGTAAATCCTTATGGCACCCCAACCCCGGGCAAGTCCCTGCGGGTTTGGTGCCCAAATTTTCCCTTTTGGGAAGTATTCTGGGCTGAGGAAATCCCATATGGTAATTTTGGGAAATTTTGAAGCGTCCGGGGGGTGTGATGAATTTGTGATTTGGAACTCTAAATCGTCCAGCTGGATCGGGTTGGAAAGGGCCTGAATTGGCGTCGATTTTGGGTGAAGTTTTTTCCCCCTCAGATACCCTTCCCTGATTCTTTTTCCACTGCGGCAGGGCATGCCCTTTCCCTTTTTCACGCTGTTGTTGATCGAGTCAACCCCACGCAAATACGTAATTTTGGGCCGTTGGTCTTTGGACGACGACGATTGGGCTAAAACCATCCTCGGGTGGTCCACTGGTACAATGACTTTTTCTAAACCTCTTGTTCAGCTCACTTCCCCTTTCTTTATAGGGGGACCGGGACCGACGAGGAACAAACTGTGAGAAGGGCTTTGAATTGTCTTTGAGGGGGAGGGTTCTTTTCCCCCTTTTCAAGCCCCCCCAAGTCCCCCTGAAGAGTCGGGGGAACTGTCGTCGAACATCGTCGATAGGTGAAGGGGGAAATTTGAAAGGTTTCAGGGGCTCCCGAGTCAGGCTGCTCCCCCCGTGATGAATTTGCCTTTTCTGCTGGGTGTTGAAACGTAGGGCCCCCGGTAAAGGCCCCCAGGGAAAGTCATGGATAAATTTCCGAGTTTCGGGTTTGCGGGCATCCCAGGGGGATTTTTGAAGTCTGGGGGGACGTACACCTTCTCCAAATATCTGGTGAAACCCATGGGAAATTTTGGGATGGGGCCAAATTTCCCTTTAACATCCAGGGGCGGGTCGCCGGGGCCCAAGAAGAGGGCGATCGGGAGGTCGGGGGCTGACCAAAGGGCGGGTTTTGAAACTTTGGGGCTGGCATCACAAGACCGGGGCGCCAGTGTCGATGCCCCAAAAGAAAAGTCCAGCGAAACCAAATTTTCAGCTTGATGTCCATCCGGGGTTTGGGTGCCAGATGGGGGGCTTGTCATGCACTCCACCAAGAAGTATCCATCTTCATCCGGGCCACAGCTCATCTTTTTGGGATTTTCCCAAAAAGGGTCGCCGAACCCTGCAAATTCAGCAAATGCCCCCTCTTTTTGGGCCACTTTCTGCAAAGGGCTTCGCTGCTGGGCATTGGCTTCCCAATGGGGTTTTTTTTGTGGGCATATCCGAAATTTTTTTAGGGTGTTTTTGGCCCCCGGGAGTTGTTGCCGGGCCATTTCTTTGCCCGGGAGGCCCGCGTCTCTTTTCCCATCCAGACCAAAATGTTTTCGCTTTTTGACACTTGAAATCAACTGCGGGGGGGTTTTTAGAGCAAAGCAAGCCGCTTTCTCGTCATCTCTCTCTTTGGGACAGAATCCAAAATTTCTTTTTGGGTCGGGCTTGCACCTATATCATACAGCTTCAGTTTGGGGTGTCATCTGACAAGTGAAAACAAGTTTGTCCCCACCATCATGTCTACCTCTCCAAATTTTGGGCAGGCACCCCCTTTTTTCTCTCACCACCCCTTTGCCAACCCCAAATTTCTGCCCGGGTTTCCCTCTGCAGGGAAGCCAAAACCTTTCCCTGACATCAGCGGGGGAAATCGCGCGTTTGGTGAAAATATGGTCAAATTTTGGGCCCTAGCACTGGGGTTTGTATTGGACTTGTCCCTCTGCAAGGGTTGTCTACTTCGACTGGATTAGTCTTTCCCCCAAAAAAACCCCCAAAGAAAAGGTAGACCGAGGCCGCATCGCCCAATAGATGAAGCAAAAGGCCACCTTGATACCGTCCGCTTCTCGCTGCCCCTTTTTGGTTTTGCAGGAAGAGGGTCAAATTTTAAATTTTTCCCCATTTTTTTTCCCACGCCGCACTCGGATTACCGCCCCCAAAAACCCCAAACCGGGGGCGATAAAAATGTTTAGATTATCTGCCATAAGTAGAAGAGGTTCTTTTGGGCTTCGAAACCATCTACGGGGTATCGATGAAAAAGGGAAAGGGAAAATGTTTTAGAGGGGAATACTGGGAAAGGGAAACACAAAACAAAGGCAACGATTTTGTTTTTTGGGGTTTCCAACCAAAAGTCTTTCTCGCCCTTTTCGTCTTTTTTAACCCAAAACCCATTAAAATGAACATGCTACACTCTGTAAAAGGGTTGGGTGGGGATAGGGGCGATCTCAAAAAATTTCCTTCAAGACCTGCACTGATTGGTGGGGCCACTTGTTTTTTTCCCGGGGGCCCCGCTTCATCGGGCAAACCCCCTTAAACGCCTTCTTCTGGGGATATCTACAGGGGTCCAGAACGGGGTTAGCCCCCAATCGCCATCTCGCATTTCTTTTGGAACTCTTCCTGAGATTAGGTTTTCCCCCCTCGCTGAATGCGGGACTGGAACTGGTTTTTAAAATATTCTAATTTTTGCACCAAAGAACTTAAATATTCTACTAAATTTGGTCAAATGTTGATAGAAATGCGGAGGGTTTTTCTTAATAAAAAGGATGAAATTTAACTTGGGAAAACAAAAAAACCAAAGCATAATAGAAAAAATTTTTAAAAGAGGCAATTTAGCTAAAAATCAATCACTGTAAACCTAGAAAAAAACCCTAAACCGGGTTATGAAATATACTTCAACCTAAAAACCCAAAAGAGGAGTAATTAATATGTAGTCTCTAAACCACAATTAAACATTGAATGAATGGGAAAAACCCTTTGAAGAAAATTGGGCCCGGATCCAATTTGTCACAGAGGAGGGGGCAAAAACACTAGCGGATGAAATTTAAAAACAGCCCAAAATTTGAACAGCAAAAATAAAAAAGAAATAAATTAAACTCTTAAAAAGAGCCCCATTTTAAAAAAAAATTTGACTGTGTGTGCATAAAGGGGGTTTTTAAATTTTTCCAAATATAGACGGGAAAGGGGGAAAGGGGCCCTTTGAGAGAGTGAACAAAAAATTTTAAGAATGCCAAAGAGAGGGCATTTTTTTATCAAAAATTTTCCAAAAGCCCCCAAGAAAAAAAAAGGACAAGAGAAAATTTTCCCTAGATCTAGTGATTGTAAATAATGAAGAAAATTTTTCCAGTTTGGAACACTTAAAACCCCTTGGAAGATGCCAGGAATTTTTTGTTTTTAAAAACAATACTTGGCTGATAAGCATAAAAGAGTTAATAACGAAATACATTTCAACATAAAAAAATGGAAACTTCAGAAAAATGAGAGTGTTTAAAGGACTTAGACTGGTCCTGCTTCCAGACGAGATGTCGAAAACAGCTGGACCTTGATAAAAAAAAAAAATTCACGAGGCTATCAGAGGAATTCCCCAAAAGTAAAAAGAAATAAAAAAAGGAAGTGGAAACCAAAATGGGTGGATAGAAAAATGATGAAAATATAAGGAAAAAATAAAAATCCCATATCAAAGTTTTCCCGAGGGCAAAAGAAGGGGGAGATTACCAAGTATAAATAGAGAAAAAAATGAATTTTAGGACAGGAAGGGCAAGAAAAAGGAGTTTTAGAAAAAATGGGCCAGGGGAAAGTAAATCAAATCCAAAAAACCCTTTTTGGGAAATCCCTCCAGGTTTAAAAACCAAGGCGAGGGTTTGGGATATCCCTTAAAGGGACAAGATGGAAATATATACAAAAAATAGGAAAAAAGCTGAGGTTTTAACAACTTTTTTGCTATTGTATTTTCCAGGGAAAAACAGATTAAAAATACCACTAAAGACCCCCCAAAAGTAAATCTAAAGGGAAAGCAGTCTATGATTAAAAACCCTCCAAATCCAGAAATTTGTTAAAAAGAACTTGAAAATTCCCAAAAACCAAAAAAACATAAGGGCCAATTTAAATTCCATCTCGAGTCTTGAGGGGGTTTAGTGCCGGGGCTATCCCCCCTCTTAGTGTAAAATTTTTAATAAATCCATTTAAGAAGGGGAAATTTTAAACCCATGACCCCGGGGAAAGGGGGGGAACAGTAATTTCCCCTTTTTAAAAAAGGGGAAATAGAACCATCCGGGAAAAAAAGACCCGTAGCTTTAAAAAGTGTGACTTTCAAAACATTTGAATCAAAATAAAAAGATATTAAAAGGAACCCCTATGAAAGAAAATGGGGTTGGGATGCCCAAATGTCAGCAAGGCCCTTTTGTCAGCAAAGATCCTTTGTTACACAGTTTCTTGAAGTTTGGAGGATTTTTTCTAAAGTAATAGAGAGTGGTTTAAAATTTGATGTTTTATACTTAATTTTTTGCAAGGCAAATTTGGGCTCTTTTCCCCACGGGGAGATTAAATTAAAAAACTTAAAACATATGGGGTAATTTGGGAAAATATTCCCCTGGATTGGGAAAATTTCTTAAAAATAGAAAACAATATGTTAAAGCGGGGTCATCTTTCCAAAAGGCTGATGTCATAATGGAATCCCAAAAGGACTTCTCGGGCCAGTATTGTTTAAAAATTTCTATTAAGAAAATATGCTGAAACTTTTCAAAAAAGCCTAGGAAGAAGGCAAACAGGTCAAAGTCCTCACTGCAGAAAATTTGGGGCTAGGGGGTTTGTAGGGGAAAGTCGCATACACCTCATGACACAGCTCCATTTGCAGGGAAAGGAAAAAAAACCAAAAGCCCTGAAAAAACAATTTGGGAAAGCGGCAGAGAGGGGTTTAAGCTGGAAACGGGCCAAAAGGAACAAAAGGGAACTTCATAAGGCTTTTAATTTTTCCCCCCGAATATCAGTGTCCCCTGTGGCTCAGGGGGTTAAAGGGGCCAGTATTAATTTGAAAATGAGCATGTCCCCAAAGGGGCATGGGGGCGAATCCCAAACCTGGCTCCCTCCCAAGATGGGGGAAAAAAAAGGGGCACAAGGGGCAAAACCGGAGTCTTAACCGGGGGGGCCCAACCCCCCTAGAATGCAGGGGTAAGGGCCAAAAACACTTGCTTGAAAAAGGGCTTCTCTTCGGGGGACTCCCCGCTGCCACCTTTTCCACGAGGTTTTCCTTTTTTAAATTTACGCAGGGGAAAACCATTGACTTCCCGGAAAAAGGGCCGGGGGACGTCCGGGGAAAAACCGGGGGACACTGGGAAAACCAGAAACCCAAAGGGCTCGGTGGGCGGTCCCCACTTTGCCTTAAACTTTTGGGCCCACTAAAAATAAAGGAAAAAAATGCTCCCCCGGATTCACCGAAAAGGGGGGGAGAATGATGGAAAACCATCGGGGCTCAAACCCAAACACGACTGCAAAAACCCAAAACGGACCCAAAGAAAATGGGGCCCAAAAAATATCCAAGTGCGGGAAAACGTTTGCTACCCCCCGTGGGAAGAAGATACACAAAAAAGATGGGGTGTTGAAAAACCATCTGAAGCGAGCAGCGCACTGCATCACAAAATAAACGCGGAAGACCAAGGCCAGGATTTAAACCCCAGTGCCAAGGAAAATCCACGCTGTTGGTTCGAAGAGGGAAATTTTCACAGGCCCTCATGCCAGGCGCCAAAAATCAACCCCCACGAGCAAACGAAACCCGAAGTTGGGGGAAACGGGGTGCAAAAATTTGGCCAAAGACCGATGCACTGATAGGGAAAAACACCCTTGGGAAAAACAAACTTTGCCACATATGGGACATTGTGGGGAGCCACATGTAAGACGCCCTATGGATTTAAAAATAACCAAAGAGAAAACCCCCCTCCAAAAAAATCCAGACGCCAGGAAAAGAAGGACAAATAGAGTCCAAAAGAACAACCCAAGAAGCAAATGAAAAACCGCAAATGCCAGCTGAAAAACAAGGGGTTTGGGAAAAAATGTGGGAAAACCTGAAAGAAAAAACACAGCGGCCCCCCCGCAAAACGGGAATTTTTGCAAAGGGAAAAGGGAAAACAAAAAAAAAAGACACAAAGAGCGCTTTTTTTTAGAGACTCCTTTTCCCGTTTGCCAGAACACTGTTTGAGCCCGGGCCCAAAACTTGGGGCCCTAAAGGGGGGGGGGACAAAGAGTTCTTGAGCAGCATCTGAGGAAAACATACTCCGAAACCCCAAGAAAAACCCCCACTTTGACATTCAAGGCTGGTGTGGCCAACCCAAACCCCGAGGGAAAAGTTCAATGGCAAACCCCAACGTTTGGGGGAAAACAAAAGGTGGTCGACAAAGCCAGAGCCAAACAACACCAGGGGCCCCCAATACCTTACCACTTTACAAAAATGCCCAAGGTGCTGGAGTGGCTCCACAGGCCCGGGTGCGATCGGGGTTGGGAAACCAGAAGATCAGCGGGCCCGTGGATACGGCAGATGGGTGTAACATCCCCAAAAAAGCAAAACTCAATGACATCAGCCAGTTCCGGGGCCAAAATCACTAATGAAGTCCCAAGGGAAAAAACTTTTTCTCTGTCCTTGGGAGCAAGGCTGACCAAGTACCTGATGGGGGAAAAAAAGGACCTTTGGGTGTTCCCTTTTCCCGAAAGGTGGCAACCCCCGGCTGGGTGGCTGTGTTAAAAACGCCCCCCAATATCGGGGGCGCAATCCCAAAAAAACAAAAACAGAAAGAGAGACCCGGACGTAGTGTGGGGTTGATCTGGGGAAACGCATATGGGTTTTGTGCCCCAAAAAGGAAAAAATACAGTTGGGTTCCTTGAGATGTACCATGTTTCCAAAGAACATCCGGGGAAAATGCTCAAGAAGTACTTCAATGCTTCTCAATGCGGTTTTTCACCAAGGAGTACCCAATGGGTTTGGGTCAACTTGGGAAGTGGGCATTGCAAAGGGCTGTCAAATTTTTTCCCCATTCTGTTTTGTGCTGGCAATGGGAAATCATCTTGAAAGCAGCAAAAAACAACGCGAGACAAACAAAACCCTTTTGGGGATGGATACAAATGCCTCCTCTCAAGGCCCTTTAGGATGACACTAAAAGTGATTTCCCTCCCGAGAAAACGAGACACGTCATGTGCTGGAGAGGCCCGGGCGACATAGTTCCTCATCCAGAATGAAAATTCAAGCCAAAAAAATCACGGAGTCCCCCTCACTGAGGGGAAAAAAAAAAGTGGGCCCAATCTGTGGGCTTCAGTTTGGCCCCAAAACCCGGCCTTTCCCCAACATGCACCGAAGGAACCAGTCAAGAGCCTTGGAAGATGGTATGATGAAAACGCTGAAAACCACAAAGAGCAAAAGAAAACCCAAACAGATGGCGGGGGAAAAAGGCTTGGAAAACCTTTTTAAACCCGTGTGGGGCCCCGGGGAAATTTCAAGGTCTGGTGTCCCGCAGTTCACGCTGATACCCAAAAATCCCCTGCCTCTGAGAAAACACATCTGCAAAACCCGCACAGTGGAGGCAATGGGGAAACCAAAATCAACAAGTTAAAAAGGAAATGGCTTGGGGTCCCACCCTGTCCCGACTGACATCGCGCTGGGCTGGGCGCCAAGCAAAGCTCAAACTACCACTGAAAAACCTCCTGGGGGAAAACAAAGCAGGGGAAAATCAGACTTTTAAAAACTTTCGGGAAAGGGCTCAGGGACCAAAGGGGGAGAAGCAATCAAGCCCCCCGCGGGAAAACAGGGGAAAAAGGAAAGTTCAAAAAGGGGAAGGGTTCTGCAAAAGAAATTTTCAAAAAACAGAGAAATAACGGGGCACACCCAGACCAAAAGACAAGGACTGGGGGGGACCAAAAATTTAATGGTGGTCAAAGGCCAAAAAGGAAAAACCCAAAGAGACATGCTGATTCAGGGAAAAAAAAAAGGAAAACCAAAAAAAAACTCCAAAAAGCAGTCCAGTCAAGCCAGCCCAAGGGGAATGGACAACCCTGGGAGAATGCACTCCAAAAAGGCTAATTGGGAAAACCCTTTGGCACATTGGGCCCCCCCAGGATCAGCTTCATTTTCAGATCTGCAAAATGACCTTCTTTCCCTCAAATGCAAACCTTGGGGAAGTGGGGGAAAAAAGACAACCGCCCGCCCCCTCTGCCATAAAAACAAAAATTGGGGCAGGTTTTTAAGCCATGTAAAATAGCCCCCGGCTCAAGGGAAGGGACCCATGGAGGGACAACCCCAAATGCTCCCAAAGAAATTTTTACAAGTAGTCTGGGCCTTTGTACCCAACACCACAAAAGGAAATCAGGCCCAAAAGCACCCCAAAAATTCTTCAGCAGGAGCACAAATCAAGGCCAAGAACAACATGCCAAATCGAAAACATGCAGGCAATCTGCTGGATGGGCAGATGACTGGGGGTGCACTGCAGACCTCCCGAATGGAAAGTCACCCAAGATCTCAGAAGAGGGCATGAGACCAGACATAGTAGTCCACTCTAAGCAACCAACAGCTGATCAGGATCGAGCTCCCCGGTGCCCAAAAAGGGAAAAGAAAAGGGGGCAGCTTTAAATCACAAGACCCGAAATTCGACCCGGGGAAACAGCCCCGAGGGGAGAAGGCTATCAGGGCAAAGTCCTCACTGCAGAAATTGGAGCAGGGGGGGTTTTAGGGAAAAACCCGCAAAACAGCCTCCCTGACACAGTTTTTTCAGTTGCAGGGAAAGGAAAAAAACCCAAACCCTGAAAGCAATGGCAAAGCGGCAGAGGGTTTCAACGGGGTTAGGGCAAGGAAACAAAAGTGAAAATTCATAAGGGGTTAATTTTTCCCCACGAATATCCGGTTCCCTTTGGGTCAAAATGGTTTTAAACGCGATCATTAAGTTTGAAAATGAGCAAATTTTCCCAAAGGGTTTATGGGGGCCCAATCCCCAAACCCTGGGGCCCCCCCAAGAAAAGGGGAAAAAAAAGGGGGGGAGCAAGGGACATCCGGAGTTTTGAACGGGGTTTTTGGGCCCCAAACCCCCCCAGAAAGGGGCGGAGATAAAGGGGGCCAAAACACTTCTTTAAAGGGGCTTCTCTTCGAGGACCCCTCTGCTGCCAAAGCTCTCCACGAGTTTTCTTTCTACTAATGAAATTTCCAAATGGGGTTAAAAAAACCGTCAAGACTTTCAGAAAGGGGAAATTAAAAAAATTTTCTTTTTACCATCTGAAAACCAAAAAAATCAAAAAAGGGGATTGATCGACTCCCTTTTTGGTCCAATAAAATGGAAACCCATATTTTAATGCCACAAAAAGCAAATAAAAACCTTGGTAATAAAAACCCCAAAAATTGGGGGGGGGGGGGGGCAATATTAAAATTGGAACTCAAGATGTTACCAAACCTCATGTGAAAAGAAAAGGATTTGGGAGTAACTTTTTATAAGGCTTAAAAGTTTGACAGGGACAATTACCATGTTTTTAAACAAAGCTACTCGGGTGAAGGCATTATAAAAAGAACTTTACAACCTTTAAAAAAAACCTTCCTTTGATTTAATTTAAGGGAATGGGAAAAACCCTTTTCCTTTTGAAAACGGAAATGTAATATAGTTGTCCAGATTAAAAAGGGAGTCAATAGAAATTGAGAAAGTGCAGAGGGGGGCTACAAGTTAAAAACATAAAAAACACAATTTATACATACGAAAAAGACTGGTTTGAGATTCCCAAAATTTTCCATCCCTCAAAGCAAGAAGAATTTGAGGGAATTTTAAACCAAACTTTTAAGAATTTTTTAAAAACCATGAGAAATTGGAAACCGTCATGTTTTTTTTTCCCGGGTTGCCCAACCCAAAAAAACACGTAGCCAAAGTTTGTGTAAAATACAAATTCCACATGCCAATACTAACAAAGGAAAAATCATTTAGTCAGAGAGTACACCCATTTGGGAAAAAACTAAAAACCCAAAAAAAGTTTCACCAAATATTAATTCATTTTTAAAAAACTTATCGACAAACATCACACCTTAACTGAAAATTAGTCGTTTTTTAAGGGTTTAAAATTGAAAAAAAACAAAAAAATCCCTTTTTTTTAAAAAAAAAAAAAAAAAAACACTATACGACAATGAAGGGGCCAAAACCAACAAAGCTGGAAAAAAAAAAAAGGGGTAAATTGGAAAAGAAATTTCATCGCCCCTATTTTGAACTTGAACTTGAGCGCATCTGCCTACTTCCCGTGACTTTTCCCCCTCTGCACCACCAAAAGGGTGGGGTGTGTAGGGGGGATAGAAAGACTGTAAAGTGTTTTCCCCATTTGAACCCCAAAAAATGGGGCCCCTTCAAACGCGGGCAGCATAAGCATTTGGGAAAAACCCGAACTAACCGTTCTTTTTTTCTCTTCAACCCAAAAACTTCAAGCTACCCCCTTCCGTTTTGAAAAGGGTGGGTGACCTGCCTCCAAATATCAAAAACTTGCGTCTGAAAATCCAAGGTACAAATTTAATTTAGACCATTTTTTATCTCCCAAAGCTTTTATCCACTTTTCCCTTTTAGATTTGATTTCAACTTGGGATGCGGGAACAGGGGACTCTGAATCTCAAAAACGAATTTGGGAAATTTTTCCATCGGCCCCACCCCCCAAAAACAGAAAAGCAGCAACCGAATTATGAATCCATGGGGGAGCCCCAGTCTGGAATATGAAAAACAGGAAAAATGTATCGGGCCCTAAGAGAAAGTTATTTATTTAGGAAAGTCATTTTCAGAAATTTTTCGGTTTTTGCTTTTTTGTTTCCAATTTTAATATGACTTTTGGGGGTAAATTTTTGGGTGTAAAATGGCCAAAAATTTAACGCAAAACTGGCCCTTCAAATGCTTTCTCTGAGTGTCCATGTGCCAAAGAACATCCGCGACATGCTCAAGAATACTTCAATGCTTCTCAATGCGGTTCTCTACCAAGGAGTACACAACTGATTGGATCAACTTGGAAGTGGGCATTGCAATGGCTGTGCAATTTCCCCGATACTGTTCGTGCTGGCAATGGAACTCATCTTGAAAGCAGCAACAAACAACGCGAGACAAACAGACCTTGGCGATGGATACAAATGCCTCCTCTCAAGGCCTTCATGGATGACACTACAGTGATTTCATCCAGAGAAGACGAGACACGTCATGTGCTGGAGAGGCTGGACGACATAGTTGCCTCATCCAGAATGAAGTTCAAGCCAAAGAAATCACGGAGTCTCTCACTGAGGAAAGGAAAAGTGGCCGAATCTGTGGTCTTCAGTGTTGCCAACCAGGCCATTCCAACAGTCACAGAAGAACCAGTCAAGAGCCTTGGAAATGGTATGATGATACGCTGAAAACACACAAAGCAAAAGAAACCAAGCAGATGGCGGAAGAAGGCTTGGAGACCATTGACCATGTGGCTCCCTGGCAAATACAAGGTCTGGTGTCTGCAGTTCACCTGATACCAAAACTCCTATGGCCTCTGATGATATACGACATCTGCACCAGCACAGTGGAGGCAATGGAAGCCAAAATCAACAAGTATCACAAGGAAATGGCTTGGTGTCCCACCCTGCCCTGACTGACATCGCGCTGTACTGTCGCCAAGCAAAGCTCAAACTACCACTGAAATCCATCCTGGAGAATACAAAGCAGGGAAGATCAGACTTCAAAGCATGCTGGAGGACTCAGGAGACAAGGTGGTAGAAGCAATCAAGCCCCTGCTGAAGACAGGCAGAAAATGGAAAGTTCAAGAGGCGATGGATTCTGCAAAAGAAAGTCTCAAGATCAGAGAAATAACGGACACACACAGACCAACAGACAAGGACTGGGGGTGACCAAAACTGAATGGTGGTCAAAGGCCAAAGGAAAACCCAAAAGAGACATGCTGATTCAGGAGATGAGAAAAGAAGAAGACCAAAAAGACTCCAAAAAGCATCCAGCAGAGCCAGCAAGGGCAATGGACAACGTGGGAGAATGCACTCCAAAGAAGTCTAACTTGGAATGACATTTGGCACATGGCCCCTCTCAGGATCAGCTTCATTCTCAGATCTGCATATGACCTTCTGCCCTCAAATGCAAACCTGGTGAAGTGGGGAAAACAGACGATCCTGCATGCCCCCTCTGCCATGAAAAACAAACAGGGGAGCATGTTCTAAGCTAAATGTAAAGTAGCCCTGGCTCAAGGAAGGTACACATGGAGCACAACCAAGTGCTCAAAGAAATTGTACAAGTAGTCTGGGCTAGTACCAAACACCACAAAAGGAGAATCAGGACTCCAAAAGCACCCGCAACATTCTTCACGCAGGAGGCAGCAAATCATGGCCAAGAACAACAGTGCCACTCGAAACATGCAGGCAGAGTCTGCTGGATGGGGCAGATGACTGGAGTGCACTGCAGACCTCCCAGAATGGAAGAGTCACCCAGAGATCATCAGCAAGAGTGGCATGAGACCAGACATAGTAGTCCACTCTAAGTCAACCAAAAGCAGCTGATCATGATCGAGCTCACGGTGCCATATGAGAACAGAATGGAGGCAGCTCAAATCTACAAGACTGAAAAGTATGCTGATCTGGCAAACAGCCTGAGGAAGAAGGCTATCAGGTCAAAGTCCTCACTGCAGAAATTGGAGCTAGGGGTTTGTAGGAACGTCTGCATACAGCCTCATGACACAGTTCTCAGTTGCAGGGAAGGAAAAAACCAGAGCCCTGAAAGCAATGGCAGAAGCGGCAGAGAGGTTTCAAGCTGGATCTGGTCAAGGAGGAACAAAAGTGAACTTCATAAGGCTTAATTTCCCTACGAATATCAGGTGTCCCTGTGGCTCAGTGGTTAAAGCGCGAGTCATTAAGTAGAAAATGAGCATGTCCAGAGGGTCATGGTTCGAATCCCAACCATGGCTCGTCCCAAGATGGGGAAAAAAAAGGGGGCAGCAGAGGGACATCCGGAGTCATGAACCGGGTGTGGCCCAACCCCCCTAGAGTGTCAGGAGATAAGGGCCGAAACACTTGCTTGAAGGGGCTTCTCTTCTGAGGACTCTCTGCTGCCACGCTCTCCACGAGTTTCTTCTACTAATGACTTGCCAAATGGGTTAAAAAGCACGTGCAAGATCTTTGCAGATGATACTAAATTATATATTTCACCATCTGAACACCATAAAATGCAAAATGATATTGATCGACTCATTGATTGGTCCAATACATGGAACCTATTTTTTTAATGCCACTAAATGCAAAGTATTACACATTGGTAATAAAAACCCTAAACTAGATTACAATATGAAAATTGGAACTCAAGATGTTACCATAACCTCATGTGAAGAAGAAAAGGATTTGGGAGTAACTTTTGATACAGGCTTAATGTTTGACAGGCACATTACACATGTTGTAAACAAAGCTACTCGGATGATAGGCATTATAAAAGAACTTTTACATACCTTGAAAAAATACCTTCCTTAGATTATATTAACAATGTAAAAACCGTTTTCCCCGAAAACGGAAATGTAATATAGTGTCCGAGATTAAAAAGGCAGTCAATAGAAATTGAGAAAGTGCAGAGGAGGGGTACAAATTAATACATAACATACACAATTATACATACGAAGAAAGACTGGTCGAGATTCCTAAAATTACCATCCCTCAAAGCAAGAAGAATACGAGGGAAATTTAATCCAAACTTATAAGATTTTCAACAACCTTGATGATATTGAACCAGTCATGTTGTTTTTCAGCTTGCACTAACCAATATAACACGTAGCCTAACAGTTGTGATAAAATACAAATCCAGCATGCCAATACTAACATAAGGAAATATTCATTCAGTCAGAGAGTAGCACCCATTTGGAATAAACTAACACCTAATATAAAGTGTGCACCAAATATTAATTCATTTAAAAATCTTATCGACAAACATCACACATTAACTGATATTAAGTACGTTTTTGATGGTTAAGATTGAAAAAATAACAATAAATCCCATTTTTTAAAAAAACAAAAAAAAACACTATACGACAATGAAGGGGCATACAAAGCTGAAAGGCTATGATGAAGATATTTCATCGCCCCTATTTTGAACTTGAACTTGAGCGCATCTGCCTACTTCCCGTGACTTTTCCCCCTCTGCACCACGCATGGGTGGATGTGTAGGGGCATAGACGACTGTACGTGTTCCCGATTTGAAGCCAAAGAATGGGGCCAGTTCAAACGCGGGCAGCATATGCATTTGAAAAAGCCCGAACTAGAGCCGTTCTTTTTGCTCTTCAACACACAAGAAACTTCAAGCTACCCACTTCCGTTTTGTAGGATGGCTGACCTGACGTCCAAATATCAAAAACTTGCGTCTGAATATGCCAAGGTACAATTGAATTTAGACCATTTTTATCTCAATGCTTTCAGTCCACTTTCCTTTGAGATTTGATTGCAACTTGCATGCGGTAACAGTACTCTGAATCTCAAAGCGATTGGAATTTGACCATCGCCACACCCCCAAAAACAGAAAAGCAGCAACTGAATAGTGAATGACCAGTGAGTGAGCGAGTCTGTGAATATGAGAACAAGGTAGATGTATCGCCGTAAGAGAAAGTTATGTAGTTATGGAAAGTCATTTTCAGAATTATTCGTTGTGCTTCTTGTTGCCAAGTTGAATATCGACTTTCGGGAGTAATTATGGATGTAACTGGCCAAACAGGTCAACGCAAAACTCGCGAGGCTACGGGATGAAGCTGTTGAATCGTTGCTTATAGAGACACAGCATTATAAAAGCAAGCGCAATTTTGTTGTTGTTGAAATCTTCATATGTATCACAAAGCCAAGGCAAATGATCACCACAACTTCTCCAAATATCGAACCAACCATCATCATATGTTTTACTTGTGAAGTTGAATAATGAATGGCAGTTGAACATGTTGTCACAGAGTGAGCTTCACATATATTGATATAAGAATTGGTAGCAATTTATGACAACGTTTTTAGCTACCATGTGGAATCTGCCTCAGAGTTTGACTGTGTGCAACTCACCCAATTATTTTTGCGCATATTACTAAAGTATCGGCAAGTAGCCCGACTTTCACTAACAGTGTAATCTTATATTGATACATGATGTATTGGTAGAATAAAAGACAAAAGTTAACACCATTGAAAGGAATGCAGTCTTCACCAGTATCTGAACATGAAGTCTGACATTCGCTGCCACTCTGTTAAATATATATATGATATATAGTATACGAAAGAGTAGTATACTAGTAGTATAACCCACATTGATCGATGAACAGGACTTCATACTACAAGACCTCAAACATCATAAACTTCAAGTTACAAAAGATGAGTTAGCAGGGAGGCTAACCTTTTTTTTTTTTTCACTCTGTGTCCCATTGATCAAACTGATGCTCCAAATTTTCAACCTTCTGCAAATGACAGGATGTTAGCCATTAAGTTGAAGAAGAAAAAGAACCCAAGTTTCAGCTCTGACGAACAACAGATCATGTAACCTTCCGATCCTGGCATATTTTGGCTGTTGAAAGGCCAAAACTGCTTTATTCAAACTTGCAACTTGCATGCGGTGCATAAAAAGGACACTCAGCCACAGAAATAAATGGGGAAAAAAGACAACAGAGTTTGAAATGTCCACTAATGCATGGTTCCTTTATAGATGGGGGTAGAATTTATCCTTAAGCTCTAACAAGTTGTATCATTATATTTCTTATAAAATGCAAATGAGACTGTGTCTTGGATCCATCTATAGATATACTCTGGAGTTATCAGTTTGATAGTAAATTGATACTTAAAGAGCTATTTGACAAGATAATCCACTGTACGTGACTTCATTTAAAGCTTAACTCACTGTAACGCTATTTCTTGGTGAAATTCAACAAGAAAAAATCAGTAAACCGTTCAAAATTTGCTTACTCAAATTAGCAAGAAGAAAAAAGTTTCAAAATACTCTCGCTGTTCTTATTCCTCATGTGTACAGTTACTGTTAAGCGTGCTAAATTAGAACTGGGATTGACACCAGATCTCTGATCAGGTGCAGGCAGCCATATGTTTTAGTGTGTACACGACCAGAAATTGAGTGACCTTACTGGCTAGAAATTATGGGACATGCCTCTTTTCCTGTTGCAGTTGAAGGCACAGTTCCTGTTTTGAAAAAGGCATACTTGGACGAGCAGACAGAATGCAGTTCCGCAAAGGTAAGTTAAAAATCAAGAACCATGCAGGACAGTCATTGTATTTTTATTATATACTGTCATTAGTGTCAGCAAAGAATTAGCTTGGGCGCTTGATATGAAAACATTCATGTTATAGTCAATAATGATCAATAGAGCTTTAGGATTAGATGTCCAGGATTGAATTTGGGGGAAAATAGATACCTTATTGGGGAAACAAGGAGGATGCTTTCTCTGTTACCTTACCCAAGCTTCATGCAGTGTGGTAGATGTTCTCTGATGAGAAGTGAATGAAAGAAAATGGTTTGAGGTGTTAAGTAGGGAATAAAAGAAAACAGTTTATGGTAAATGTTCATGGGCTGACTATTGGAGTGAAAGAAAACAAGTGTATGACAAATCTTCCTCTTTGAATAGAGGAATAAAAGAAAATGGTTTATAATAAGTGTTTTTCTGTTGAGTTGTGGAATAAAAGAAAATATTTTATGGTTAATATTTTGTTCATTAGTGGAATAAAAGAACATGGTGTGTGGTAAATGTTCTATTTAGGAGTTGAATAAAAGAAAACAGATCATGTAGATGTTGTTCTGTTCATAGTGGAATGTTCTTGACTGAGGAATGAAAGAAAACAGTTGTGGTAAATGTTCTTCTGTTGACTAGCGGAATAAAAGAAAACAGTTTGTGGCAAATGTTCTCTGTTGACTTGTGCAATAAAGTAAAATAGTTTAAATGCTCTTCTGTTGACTTGTGCAATAAAGTAAAATAGTTTAAATGTTATTCTGTTGACTTGTGCAATAAAGTAAAATAGTTTAAATGTTCTTTTGTTGACTTGTGCAATAAAGTAAAATAGTTTTAAATGTTCTTCTGTTGGTTAGTGGCATTGTGGTAAATGCTCTTCTGTTGACTTGTGGAATAAAGAAAATGGTTTATAAATGTTCTTTTGTTGACTTGTGCAATAAAGTAAAATAGTGTAAATGTTCTTCTGTTGGTTAGTGGCATTGTGGTAAATGCTTTTTCTGTTGACTAGTGGAATAAAGAAAATAGTTTATGGTAAATGTTCTTTTGTTGACTCGCAGAGTAAAAAAAAAAAGGTTTATGTAAATGTTTGTCTGTGAACTATTCGAGTAAAAGACAATTGTATGTGGTAAATGTTCTTCTGTTGACTACTGAAATATAAGAAAATGGTTTATGGTAAATGTTCTTCTGTTGATTATTTCAATAAAAGAAAATGGTTTATGGTAAATGTTCTTCTGTTGATTATTTCAATAAAAGAAAATGGTTTATGGTAAATGTTCTTCTGTTGATTATTTCAATAAAAGAAAATGGTTTATGGTAAATGTTCTCCATTAAGTAGTGGGTTAAAAGAAATTAGTTTGATGCAAAACATAACATAAAAAAAAGAAATATTGCTAAACAATTGAGAACAGTTCCCATGTGCAGCCTAGTTCACGTTACTATCTTGCCAGCGTCTCAACAGTTCAGGTGCAGTGTATAACTGGACCTAACTGAAATGCATATATCCACTTAATCATTGTTCTGAAAATAGTTTTTCTTCATACTTACTTGTCACACAAATGCTGTATCCCTACGATGTTTGGAGGAAAAGGATACAGATGGCACTTGAAAAAAAAAAAATTATAAAAAGAAAAATTTGCAGAAGATGATACTTTTCTTTTTCATTCTGTCTGTCTGTCTGTCTGTCTGTCTGTCTGTCTGTCTCTCTCTCTCTCTCTCTCTCTCTCTCTCTCTCTCTGTGTCTGTCTGTCTGTCTGTCTGCCTGTCTTGCTCACTCTCTTTCTCTTGCTACCTTTCTTTCATTCTCTGCCTCTCTCTCTCTGTCTCTCTTGTCTCTGTCTCTCTCTCTCTCTCTCTCTCTCTCCCCTCCCCCCCCCCCCCCCCCCCCCCCCCCCCCCCCCATCGTAGCTAAATTAATTGTTTGGGACATATAGCAAGATTGCGTATGTACTTTAAGAAAAATAAGCGCATCGTTGCTATCCTGATTTACTTTAATTTATAAACTCATTATCTTCAACGCCTTAAAAGGGTTGGAAGGATCATATGACACTTTGATGTGTACATTAACATATGTGCGTGAGTATGTGCATGCATGCACACACATCTGCATGCTTACATTCTGGTAACGATCATGATGGTTGTTTTATGAACAGGACCAGCTGAAGGAGAAGGAGCAGTCGATGCGGAAGTACCAGCAGGAGGTGGACAGTCTGTCGTTCCGCAATCAGCAGCTGTCCAAGCGAGTCATGGTGCTGCAGGATGAGCTGGAGGTGCTGGAAGCGCAGAAAAAGAAACACAAGGTGGGGGAAATTAAAACCTGACTATAGGGAAGAAATGAACTGTTGTTTCCAGAAGTGGAAGTTAAGCATGCAGGTGGCCTGTTAAGAATCTTAATTTTCCTACAAATTCTTTGAGAATCCTTACTGTGAGTATCTGAATATCAGAATTGTCTGATTTAAAAGTGTGTGTTCAGGACATTGCTTTTGATTGTTTAGGTTTCTGTGTACTTTTGGTCATGGTATGCTGTAGTGTTTAAAACTTTTGCAAGTGTGGTTTAGAACAGTGTAAGCAAGCCTGAAGGAAGTTCAAACTTTTGCAAGTGTGGTTTAGAACAGTGTAAGCAAGCCTGAAGGAAGTTAAAACTTTTGGAAGTGTGGTTGAGAACAGTTTAAGCAAGCTTGAAGAAAGTTAAAACTTTTTCATGTGTGGTTGAGAACAGTTTAAGCAAGCTTGAAGAAAGTTAAAACTTTTGCATGTGTGGTTGAGAACAGTTTAAGCAAGACTGAAGGAAGTAAAAGTTTTCTGTGTCAGGTTTGCCCATTTAGGTTTATCATGTTTCATGTTAGTCAAATAATGCTGCTAACACCATTCAGTCCATTCATGTTGATTTAAATTTGTGCATATTCATTTTGGTATAAAATGTACAGGGCTGTGATTGCTTTTCAACTCATATGTAGAACACCTACACAGTTCCTCAATATGTGATACATTGTGGCACATACAAGTCAAACTGAATGTCACTGGCCATTCCTTTCTCATACAAGAGTTTGTTTTTATGCTGTTCCAAAACCCAGTATCGCCATGTACCCTGCCTTGGTGTGCAGCACAAAGGAGGAGAAACTCCAAGCCCAGAGAAACTGCAGCACAACACGAGCGTTTATGGGGAGGAGTTGCAGAGCAAAATAGAGGAAAACGCCAAACTGCATAGTAAGGTATGGTGAAGTCATTTCGATAGACTGCGTTGTTGATGGTGAGGAAAAGGCAAGAGTGAGAAGGACTGAACAAGAGGAAGAATGCTGAGAGAGAAACAGAGGATGCTCGTGCTTCTACAGAGCCACACATGCACACACAAAAACACGCCAGCTTGTACATCTGCACACATACACATGGAGGCGGGAATACACACACATACAAGTACATACACACACACTACACACACACTCAGACACATGCACACACATAAATACGCATGCATGCAAGCACGCACGCATGCATGCACACATGCACGCACGCATGCACACACACGTGCGCGCGCGCACACACACACACATGCACACACACACACAGACACACACACACACACACACACACACACACACACACACACACACACACACACACACACACATACTTGCAGAGAGAAATGGAGAGATGGATGCTTTTCAACCCTGACCAGCAGCTACCCTGAGTTGAGTTTGCTATGGACTCGGATGAGAAGACTGGAATCACACAGTTGAGTTTCATCCGCACAATTGTTGTGTCTCTGTATATTGCTGAAACTGGCTGACCAATGCTGCAGTGTCTGTATCTCTCGGGTTTTGTTGACGCTGAAGTGTATAGTGAAAGTAGGCATAGAGTACTGTTCTGTCATGTAGTCTCTGACCAGAATGGAATTTCATAGCAGCATCGTCATCCTCATGATCGAAATAAAAAGAAAAGTCTCAACATGTTTTACCTTTCATGCCCTGTTCCCATGGTGTTCTCAGTTTCAATGGCCACTCCGTGTCGTTGTTTTGGCTGCTTCATGTTAAGGCTGTTGGTTTCAGCAAGTTCGTGTGGACTGTAGTTGGATGGATGTGGTGGCACCCTCTGGAGAGGGACGTTCTTACGCTGGCTCTGCTACTAGGCAGTTATTGTTGTCAGTCTGGGGCTAATTAGGTAGTGCCCTGTGTATGATCAGAACAGGCACCAAGTAGCACCACCAAAGTGACTGGGCAGCAGTTTGCTGATAGGCTGCCTCGTGATAACTTGATCATGACTGTTCCCTCTGGAATGCCGGTGCCCTAGCTGTGATGGGGAAAAAAGGCAAACCAGGGTGTGACTGAATGGACAGCCAGAATGAGGGGCATGGCTCTCCATGGGAATGCCGGTGCCCTAGCTGCGATGGGGAAAAAAGGCAAACCAGGATGTGGCTGAATGGACAGCCAGAATGAGGGGCATGGCTCTCCATGGGAATGCCAGCTGATGTTTCAGTTTTAAATAGCTCCTCTGCCATCTGGAAGTTCTGTGCTATTAACTTTCTCTTTTCTGTCGCTTTCTTTGATTCTGCCTTTGTGAAATAATTGTTGTTTTCCTGAGCTGTCTTCTTCAGTCTTTCTACTTTGTTGACCATTCTGCCATCTTTGTTCTGGAAACTCTTAGACTTTCTTTTTCGTACGGTAGCAATTTATGACATGCACAGCTCTTCTTATGTAATCTGGCAATTAAGTAATGAAAAGGAATTTTACTGCTAAAAGTAGTGTATGCACACACACATGCGCATGCACACACACGCACATACATACGCATTCACGCACGCACGCACGCACGCACACACGCACGCACGCACGCACACACACACACACACACACACACACACACACACACACACACACACACACACATACACACAGCACACACAGCACACACACACACACACACACACACACACACACACTTGCACACACATAGATGTTGTGGCATATGTTTGGCCTACGCTTCCTGTTTCTCACCAACACACACATTTTTTCTTTTTCTTTTGTTTGATTAATTTATTTTTATCAACTGTGAAGTGCTGCACTAGAAAATCAAGTTCTCCATGGTCGGTGCAGAGTGTTCCTCTCACCTCTTCAATCCTTAGAAACTTTTCCCCCATTCCAGCTGCAGGAAATGTCGACATCTTACGAGCACAGGATCGTGGATCTGGAAGAGCGCATCAAGTCCTCAGAGCAGGACCGCACCCAGCATGAGGATGTGGTGGCCAACCTACGCCAGAACAGCAAGAGCCACATCGAACACCTACAGCAGGAGAAAGCCATGGTTGAGGTCCGACTGCAGTCGCAAGAAAACGAAATCAAAGATTACAGGTCACGAGCGGAAATGGCGTGAGTTGAGTTTTCTCTGCTGATGATGGTGATGTTTGCTGGTGTAGTGGTAGGGAGAGGTCTAATGATGATAATGGCTGTACTTGGGAAAAGTAGTGATATGATCATTAATAATTATTATTATTATGATGATTTTGTGTGTGTGTGTGTGTGTGTCTTTGATATCTCGTTTGATGCTGACATTTTATTCACTAGATCAGAATATGAAATCACAGAATTTGTTTGAAAGGGATTTACGTGTTTTATTTCATGTTCTTAACTAGGAATCATACGTATTAATAGAGATAAATGGTCCCATTTATATGCTTTGATATTGTCAACAGTTTCTGTGTGTTTTTATTTAGGGTAAGTTAAACTCTGTTTATGAGTTTGTTTGGGGGAGATGGATGAGCATGGGTGAAACTTCTTCAGTCTGAGGACGAAATCCGTATTATGAAATTAAAATTATTCGAGACGGAATTTTCCGTTTTTCGTAAATCTGAAGAAGAAAAAAAAAGGTTTTCAAAACAGTCTCTAAAATTGCGCAAATCACGTATCGAGTGCGTCTTACCATAGGCCTAAAACGGAAGTGCCGAATCGGAAGTACTCCATATTTTAGGGAACAAAGATAAAGCAACATTTGCTGAAATCTAGATTTCGAGTTTGGAGTTCGTTGGAAACCATGAGAATGTCCTATCTTAAAGAAGGTGATTCAGTTGAGGAGATCGACGCTGGCATCACTAATAAGTGGCAGTGGGCTTGGCTGAACGAAATAGATGATGAAAAACGACAACATCGTGTTTGGTGTTTGAAAACGAACAAACCTGGTGTAGCGTTTTGCCGCGTGTGCAACTCGGACCTCAGGTATGGATCCAGTGGAAAATCTCTGCTAGCAAAGCATGCCAGAAGTCCGGACCATATTAAAAGCATGAAGGTAAGAATTTCAGTAAAATCTTTTTCAGCAGCCCTCCATGCCCCGCCCCCCCCCCCCCCCCCCCCCCCCTAGTGTCACACTCACACACACGCACACACACACAAAGATGGATGTAAGGCACAGAGAGAGAGAGAGAGAGAGAGACATAATAATATGAAAAAAGTATTTAAAGAAAGGAAAAAAAAACATAAAAGAAAAATAAATATGAGGGTTAGTTTTCTGGAAAAAGGATGGGGAAAACTACTAAAGGTTCTATTTCTTCTGTGTAATGAAATGGGTTAGTTCTGGAAGTACAGTGGAAACTCTCTATTAAGACCTTAGAAAATTCACAGATTTGTGATCTTAACATGAAACATGGATTTTTTTTTTTTTTAAGATAAGAAGAGAGGTAATTTAACACAGTTTGATGGAACCGTCACAGAATTTAGAGTCACTTTAGAGAGGAAGTCTTATTAGGAAGGTTTAAATAGAGAGGTTTCACTGCACTGTATTTCACACACAAACACACACACACACATACACACACACACACACACACACACACACACACACACACACACACACACACACACACAAACCCACTTCATGTATGGGAAACTGTCATATAAGCAATAAATATGTGTTTCAAACAAGGCCTCAGTTCCAAATTTCCTTTCACCAGAGGCCACGAAAACTATCTGAATTTTTCAAAAAATCAATTTCGGCCGGGGGGCTTCGCCCTCCTGGGCCTCCCACCAGGGGCGCTGCCCCTGGACCCCACCAGGGGCCTAAGCGCCCCTGGACCCCGACCTTTAAGTTTTTCAATTTTTTTTCCAGTTTCACCCATGTGAATGTCTATGTAGGTACATGCTTTGCTTATTGCATGCAAGGCTGATGTATTGTACATACATGTTAACGTATAATATGTATTTGGAGAAACTTATTTCCAGTTCCTAGGTAAGGACATTGGTTCAATGAGAAAAAAAAATTCTGCCAGAAAAAAATGACACCACTGTTCATATTGTTGTTATGGATTATGATCAGTATTATTTTGTGATTACAGTTCAGAATTATTTTTCAGTGATATTGTTTTGTAAGTTATGCTACAATTCAACATTATTTTTCAAAGATGGTCTTTTCCTTTATATTATCAATAAACCACTTGAAGACAAAACATTTTCTTCACAGCCGAGATTTCACAATGGAAGTTATGGATCTTGAACTGGGGCAGCAAAATAGATGACTGGTAACAATTACCAAGATTTTAAATTCTGTAGGGAGATCACACTTTACTGCATTCAACATTAACTTGGGGAGGGGGATGGGGGTGGGAGCAAGTGCATGTATTACAGTTGTGGAGGGCTTGTGGCTTGCATGCATACCACTGCATGGTGAGATGCATTGTGACAGCATGTGAGGATGGGCCAGTAAGCGGCTGGCAATGGGTTTTCAGGGAAAGAAACTGAATGTGGTCAGCCAGGATTTGTCCAGTCGCTTGTCCAGTGCCAACAAGATCATATCTGACAAACTGCCCTTCATAGACACCAGTGAGTGTTTGCCCTTTTGTTTTAGTTTGGGTTTAGTTGGTATTTTGTTGGATATGGCAGATAGTTTTATTTTTCCTCTTCAGTGACGGATGCATTTGAACCGTTTCAGCTGGGAGACAGGAGATAATAATAATAATAATAATGAATACTTATATAGCACCTATTCTCGGCTAGAGGCCAAGCTCTAAGCGCTTTACAATCAACACTCGTTTACACAACGGGCTGCCTACCAGGGTAGTGCCGACTGAAGAGCTGCCAGCTGGCGCTTCATTCAGTCATTTCCCGTGTCATCCAGTCAGTATCGTTCAATATCGATCACTCATTTTCCTTACTTCCTTCATTCTTTCCATTTCTCACACAGGGTGCATGCTATGTGTAACGTGTCATCCATACCAACGGCCAAACTGGCCTACTCTTCCGAAAGTTGGTGATGGGATTTTACGTGTGTGCAAGATGTTATGCATGCGTTCACACACGGAACCTCGGTTTATAGTCTCATTCGAAGGACTGTAAGGGAAATGGAGTCAGAACCAATGTTAACTCCGAGGGAAAAATCCCCCTGTACCGAAACGCCCCGGCGGAGGTTCGAACCCGCAACCCCAGGATCACCAAGATTACGAGTCAGGCGCTCTACCAACTGAGCTATTCCGGCTCCCAGATAACAGAAGAAGAGGCTTCAAACGTTTAAACTGCTGTGGTGCAAGATGGTAGGGAAGCATAAGGAACACTGTCGCTGTTTTCACTTTGTCTTGGTGTTTGATTGGGATCAACATCTCTTTATGCTGCACAGGTGTATGTTTCACACAAGGCAGGAGTTCATAAACATGCTGGGTCTACATTGGTGAGCCACGGTAAAACGCTGGGAGAAAATACTCTTTTAATTGCACATTCTTTAGTGACTCAGTGATAATGATCTGGCATGGATTTGGATTCCTGTTTCTTTCCAAATTTGTGTAAGTTTGCATATGATAGAGATCAAGACTTGTATGTACTCATGGGACATGAAAGAAAACTAATAGCTTTGGATTCTTGGAACAGTTGTAAATGCTGAGTTATGACTATGGATTCCTGTCCCATGTTCAGTAACAGTTTCCTGTCCCATCTGAAATGAATTTGTGTGCAGCGTTAAAGGATTACATGTTTTACTTATCTTAGGAAAAGGAAAGAGAAAAGTAATGATTTTTTCTGTTAGGGACTCTATCCCAACCAGAGTGAGGAAAAGTATGTGAAGAAATATGTATGTATATGTCATGCCATTGCGCATGCACATGCTTCAAATGTCAAATGTACTATAAAGTTCGCATTCATAAAACATTGGGTGGTATTTTGTGTGGGCATGATAGCTATGCTCTTAAAATGAAGTGCTTCTGGCTCCTCCAAAACGAGAGAGGAAGGTGGGCAAAAATGACCCGCATTTGTACTTTATCATGGTCAGTCAAGCGTGGGTGATATGAACAGATGTTGGACCCAAGCTATTAAAGCAGCTTGTTCAGATATGATATCTGTGCATTTGTCGATAAATCGTTTGATTTAGTTTAAAAATTGCAGGAAAAGTGCAATGTTCTTGAACAGAATTATCTGCATGTCTGTTTCACAGTGATTATTTTGCCTTCTTTTGCTCTGTGGTTTTTGGGATGTTTATGTTACCAGTCGTTCATTTGCCTATTTTGATTTTCAATTTGTTCTTTTTCATAAGCATGCTTCCTTACATCTTCCTGTTTTCTTTCTTTTGGGGTAATCAGTCAACAAAATCTTGTACAGGACACAGAGACCTAAACAGGTTCAACCTGCCGACTCATGATCGCCGGCACCAGCTGCGTGCTCGCGAGTTGATTGGTCAGGCGGCCAACCTTGTGGGGGAGCTAACTCAGGGCCTGTCCAATTTCTTCACCTACAGTGAACAACGCTCACGGATCTACCCTGCTGATGGGGTCACCGAGCTTTTCAGTCCTACCAATGTAAAGGTAAAACAAGCATTATTTCAGAGAGCTAATTAACCTGGTGACTCCTCACCAGACAGATATAAACGTCCTTCTGAGGCTGCTGCTACGGCGCTAAAGAGATGAATGTACCTCTGTCAGGAGTTCTGCTTTTTTCCACAAAACAGAAGTCGTATGGATGGATGATGCGGACCAGTCCCGTAGAGGAGTACTGTTGACCCACTGAAACTGAACATGGTTATAATTCTTTTGCTCTTGACATTGAACATTTGAGCCAGCAAGCAGATGAAATGCAACAAGATAGTAAACAACAGGGTGAGCAAGCTGAGCTTAAAGCTCAGGCAAGGGAAGCAGAACATAGAGGAATTACATGGATTCATACACACCGGAACAGGTACTTTGGGTGCTATATGGTTCACACTCCAGTGAAAAGGAATGAGTATTTGAATGTTGGTTAAATAATGACAACAATTCATCAATATTCTGAACAGATGGTGTCACCAGTAAGTTCGGAGGACATGAGAAGAAGTCACAGTACGAATACAAAGAAAACAAATCATACTATGTACATTCAAAAACTTTTCAAATACCCGTGAAAAGAAGGCTCGTCTGAAGGAGACAGGGAGCTCAGCCCAGCTGGTGCTTGCAACAAGGGGCAAAACGCGTACAGTGTACAAACGTAGGAAGAGTGTTCATGAATACATCAGAGTATCTGTGTTGATGTGTTGTGTTTCACTGCTGTATGTATATGTCCATGAGAACCTGTTTTGATTTGGTGTGTATCAGTATTGTATATACATTCATGAGAATCTGTATTACTGTGCTATTGCTGTGTTTCAGCTCTGTAAATATCTCCATGAGATTTTATCTTTAAGTGCTTTCTTACAGTACCCTAAACATTTCCAGGTTTGTACACTTAATGGAATGGAAGGTTTTGAAAAGGTTTGGTTTTTTTTTTTCAGGATAGGTGAATTTTGGGTTAACCAGATTTCAGGGTAGCCTAATGCTGCCACTGAGCCCAACCAGTCCATTCGTTTGACCGACGTTTTAGCTTGTCTGTTTGGGGTAAAGTGTGTACCACTGAACACCTTTGAAAATCTGTGTTATGT
Organism: Conus ventricosus; assembly: GCA_018398815.1. Lineage (NCBI taxonomy): Eukaryota > Metazoa > Mollusca > Gastropoda > Neogastropoda > Conidae > Conus > Conus ventricosus. The sequence goes on from CM031605.1 coordinate 16,412,697, forward strand.
GCTGAGCCTCAGTGCTGTAAATATGATGCACAAGGGCCTGTCTTGTTTCACCATTTTTCAGTACTGTAAATACCTGCATGAGAATGCGGCGTACCTGCGTCCAGTGGACCAGTCCCTGAAGCAGTTTTCTGAAGAGCTGAGGGACGATTCCCTTACCATTCTTGTAAGTGTCTGTTCGCTTCAGCCATTTTGATCCATGCCCTTGGCTTCATGCGTTTAACACAGATGACTGTCATGGTTGTTGGTAGTCAGCATGATTGTATGTGACTAGGTGGTACTGTTGTAACTGTTCATTGTGATATATTTTGTGGAATTTATTTATTCATTCATTTATTTATTTATTTTGGACTGATTGATCTATTCGTGCACAGTAATTAAAAAAAATAATTTAAATGGTTTTGGATTATGTTTATCCTGGAAGGAAAAAAGACTTCTGCTTCAATAGTATGATCTGTTCACTTCCTACTTCCCAGTATTTTTCATTATTATTATTTGGTGGCTATCTGCTGAAAAAGTTTGGCTGACAAAAATGTCCAGTCATGATATGGCCAAAGAACACTGTGTCATGATATGGCCAAAGAACACTGTGTCATGATATGGCCAAAGAACACTGTGTCATGATATGGCCAAAGAACACCGTGTCATGATATGGCCAAAGAACACCGTGTCATGATATGGCCAAAGAACACAGTATCATGATATGGCCAAAGAACACCATGTCATGATATGGCCAAAGAACACCATGTCATGATATGGCCAAAGAACACCATGTCATGATATGGCCAAAGAACACCATGTCATGATGTGGCCAAGTTAAATGGCCAATGGATGCTGGCCTGGAAAGCTTTAAATCTTAATGGTATGCTCTATCACTCCTTTTTCAGCATGCAAAGTTTTCAAGAACAACTCTTCCCCCATCCCCCATCCCCCACCCCACCCTTCTTCCTCTTTCTTGTCCCTCTTGCTGCTTACAAAGATGTTGAGAACTCCCGGACTCCCCCCTCACCCCGCTCTTCCTCACAGAATTCTCCAATGCCCTGTACTGCCCTTAATCGATATTCCTTTTAGCACCGCATCCTTTCTCTTTTTTTTTCTTCCTGACCATTCAAGCCCTGATTTTTCAAATTCTAATGTTAGTGAAACTTGCTGCAGCTTGAAAATCAAGGCACTTTGAGCGATGTTGATTGTACGTTGCTGATGTAGTTGACTTGCTCTTCAGGAGAGACAAAACCCTAGAAAATCTGCTTGAACTTCAGGTGTAAAAGAGTAATTTTGACAATATCACACATTGCGTTTGCCCAGTTGTATTGTCTTAAAGCATGCAGAGAACATTCTTTATTTGTGATGTAAAAGCTCAGACCTTTCTTTATTTAGATCATATATGTTCAGATTTTCAATTTTGAGATGAGTTATCTGCTAATCAAATAGTTTGATGTTGCCAGTATAGAATGTTTCCTAATAAACAGATTTGATTCAGATTATGTATTTTGGTGATGCAAGAACTGTTCTTCATTTGATTACAGGAAACGGCAACAGATCTACAAGAATTTTCGAAAACTTTTCTCATCTGGTTGCCTACTGCAACAAACTTTTGCCATACCAGATACTAAGGTAAGTTCCCTCTGCCAGCTTTCCCCCCCCCCCCCCCCCCCCCCCCCCCCCCCCCTGATAGAGGAAGTGTTTGAAGGAATGGCTGATGCCAACTTTTGCCAGCTGTCTTGTACTACATGCGAAGCATTAGAGATTGTTTAGGAACAGTAGACTTCAGAAATGAGCAAGGATGCAACCGTTTTTTTTTCCAACCAAAGCTTACAGTATAAAATTTCCAGCTGCCCAACTCTGTAATCTTCATTACCCCTGTTTCTGGCCACCAAGAATATGCAGGAGATGGACAAGAAATGCCTTTTAGTGGTGATGATCATAGTTAAGTTCCCTGGGGAAGCTATGGCTGAGGGAGTCTGTACTATTCAGTTGAGAAAGTTTTTACAACTTTAATCAGCTATAGTACATTATGATCTGTCAGTGAAAATCATACCAAATGTGTTTTTTTCCCAGGATACAAGGAGAGGTATAACGTTTTTTTTTTTACTTCATTATTTGGAACAGAAATGAAGGATGCTTTAAACTTACATACACGAACTTCAGCGTTGAAATGGTTTGCATCGTTTTAATTAAATTAGCATGATTTTTCATGGTCCACGGAACTAAACGTTGATTTAACCAGATGTTTTTGGTCTCACCATGTCAGCCTGTTGTTTGTGGTACCGTCTTCCTTTGTCTTCAGAGAGCCTCTACTGATCTATGGATGTTTTGTATGCAAACATTAGTATTGGACCTGGGAGGAGACCTTTGTTTTTCTTTGTTTTGAATGAAGTGTATGAGGCTGTCAGAGAAACATTGTGGTTTGCAAAGATTGAGCAGAAGTAAATTGATTTGGATAAAAATTTACTGTTCTTGTTACTCTTTTGTGAAAATTAGGCTCGCGATAGGTATGTAGAATTGTACGTTCTTTGTATGTTCTTTGTATTTTCCCCGCCCAGAAGTGTTGCTAAGAAGTATGTTTTCCTCACCTGTCTTACTTTGTAACATTCTCACATTGTTTGGAAATAAATTAAGTCCTATATAAGAGAAGATATCAAACAACAGGAAATAGCTTTTTTTTTTGCAGTCTTATAGATTAACAATTTATTTATCCTTTTTTTTTTTTTTTTTTTTAACGGTGAGCTTTTTACTTTTCAGTCTGGAAGAGGAAAGCCAGGTTTCATCTTGCACGTCCACTCTGGCTGCCAAGAATCGGGAGCTGTTGAAATCCTTGGCCAGACTAAACGCCATACTGAACAGACTGGACACCTACATCACTATACTTGCTTCTCAAAGTAAGCTCCATGGAGACACTTGCATCACTGTACTTGCTTCTCAAAGTAAGCTCCATGGAGACACTTACATCACTGTACTTGCTTCTCAAAGTAAGCTTCATGGAGACACTTACATCACTGTACTTGCTTCTCAAAGTAAGCTCCATGGAGACCTACATCACTATACTTGCTTCTCAAAGTAAGCTCCATGGAGACACATCACTGTACTTGCTTCTCAAAGTAAGCTCCATGGAGACACCTACATCACTATACTTGCATCTCAAAGTAAGCTCCATGGAGACACCTACATCACTATACTTGCTTCTCAAAGTAAGCTCCATGGAGACACCTACATCACTGTACTTGCTTCTCAAAGTAAGCTCCATGGAGACACCTACATCACTGTACGTGCTTCTCAAAGTAAGCTCCATGGAGACACCTACATCACTGTACTTGCTTCTCAAAGTAAGCTCCATGGAGACACCTACATCACTGTACTTGCTTCTCAAAGTAAGCTCCATGGAGACACCTACATCACTATACTTGCTTCTCAAAGTAAGCTCCATGGAGACACCTACATCACTGTACTTGCTTCTCAAAGTAAGCTCCATGGAGACACCTACATCACTATACTTGCTTCTCAAAGTAAACTCCATGGAGACACCTACATCACTGTACTTGCTTCTCAAAGTAAGCTCCATGGAGACACCTACATCACTATACTTGCTTCTCAAAGTAAGCTCCATGGAGACACCTACATCACTGTACTTGCTTCTCAAAGTAAGCTCCATGGAGACACTTACATCACTATACTTGCTTCTCAAAGTAAGCTCCATGGAGACACCTACATCACTGTACTTGCTTCTCAAAGTAAGCTCCATGGAGACACCTACATCACTATACTTGCTTCTCAAAGTAAGCTCCATGGAGACACCTACATCACTGTACTTGCTTCTCAAAGTAAGCTCCATGGAGACACCTACATCACTGTACTTGCTTCTCAAAGTAAGCTCCATGGAGACACCTACATCACTGTACTTGCTTCTCAAAGTAAGCTTCATGGAGACACTTACATCACTGTACTTGCTTCTCAAAGTAAGCTCCATGGAGACACCTACATCCAGTACTTGCTTCTCAAAGTAAGCTCCATGGAGACACCTACATCACTATACTTGCTTCTCAAAGTAAGCTCCATGGAGACACTTACATCACTATACTTGCTTCTCAAAGTAAGCTTCATGGAGACACTTACATCACTGTACTTGCTTCTCAAAGTAAGCTCCATGGAGACACCTACATCACTGTACTTGCTTCTCAAAGTAAGCTCCATGGAGACACCTACATCACTATAATTGCTTCTCAAAGTAAGCTCCATGGAGACACCTACATCACTGTACTTGCTTCTCAAAGTAAGCTCCATGGAGACACCTACATCACTATACTTGCTTCTCAAAGTAAGCTTCATGGAGACACCTACATCACTGTACTTGCTTCTCAGAGTAAGCTCCATGGAGACACCTACATCACTATACTTGCTTCTCAAAGTAAGCTTCATGGAGACACCTACATCACTGTACTTGCTTCTCAAAGTAAGCTCCATGGAGACACCTACATCACTATACTTGCTTCTCAAAGTAAGCTCCATGGAGACACCTACATCACTATACTTGCTTCTCAAAGTAAGCTTCATGGAGACACCTACATCACTATACTTGCTTCTCAAAGTAAGCTTCATGGAGACACCTACATCACTATACTTGCTTCTCAAAGTAAGCTCCATGGAGACACCTACATCACTGTTCTTGCTTCTCAAAGTAAGCTCCATGGAGACACTTACATCACTGTACTTGCTTCTCAAAGTAAGCTCCATGGAGACACTTACATCACTGTACTTGCTTCTCAAAGTAAGCTCCATGGAGACACTTACATGACTATACTTGCTTCTCAAAGTAAGCTCCATGGAGACACTTGCATCACTGTACTTGCTTCTCAAAGTAAGCTCCATGGAGACACCTACATCACTCAGGGATGAGAACAGCTCCGCCGTTCTCCGCCGTTCCGCCGTCTTTAAAAAAAATCTCCGCCGTTCGAAAAAATCTCCGCCGAAAAAAAAAAAAAAGCTATCGCGATTTTTTTGCTCCCAATCTCGGCGAGACGCCTCCGGCGAGATTCCCAAATGGGCTGGTTTTTACTCGGTTGACTCGGCCAACCACTGCACATCCGCTTACAGCGCCGATCGACCGAGTGTCATTTGTGAGTCATGGCGTCGAACGAAATCGCAAAAAAAAGGAAAAAATATCCCAACCATTGGAAAGAAAACTGGCTCGAGGAAGAGGTGTGTGGGAGTAGAGTTAGAGATAGCATATGCAGAAGCAGTGAAGAGCAGGCGTTATGTGTTGCTTGCAACAAGAAAATCAGCTTCGGAAGTCGTGGCTTCATTACGATTACTGACCACATGAAACGCCCGGTTCACAGGCAGCGTGTCGCTGCATTGAAGAACAATTCAACTTTGGAAGGTAAGCTGTTGGTGATTTTGCTCTCTTCTTTGTTATATTTTATCATTCATTTGCAATGGTCAAACTATCTCAGTTAGCTGAAACATTCGTCTTTTGACTTTCAGTTGTGAAACAAAACCTAGACGTCTAGTTACTAATAATAGAACCAGAGCCAAGGGCAGGTAATTTTCGGAAAAACCCATTTCTTATGTAAATCGACGAGAGACAAAGCAGAGAGCCCTGTATTAAATCCATTTGCATGTTTGACAACAACAAAAAAACAACAACAACAACAACAAAAAACTCTGAGAATTTGAGGTTTGAATTGAAGGCTTTTCCATTCATTAATTCTACAAGTATTTTACACTTTTATTTCAAAATTTAGTTCAATTTAGATAAGGGCTAGAAACATATTTTGATGGTTTTAAATGTGGATTTTTCTTGTTTATATATTAAAAATGCTTCAGCTCCCAGACCCCCAACAGAAAAATCTCCTCTGCTTTTTAAAAATCTGTTCTCATCCCTGATCACTGTACTTGCTTCTCAAAGTAAGCTCCATGGAGACACCTACATCACTGTACTTGCTTCTCAAAGTAAGCTCCATGGAGACACCTACATCACTGTACGTGCTTCTCAAAGTAAGCTCCATGGAGACACCTACATCACTGTACTTGCTTCTCAAAGTAAGCTCCATGGAGACACCTACATCACTGTACTTGCTTCTCAAAGTAAGCTCCATGGAGACACCTACATCACTATACTTGCTTCTCAAAGTAAGCTCCATGGAGACACCTACATCACTGTACTTGCTTCTCAAAGTAAGCTTCATGGAGGCACTTACATCACTGTACTTGCTTCTCAAAGTAAGCTCCATGGAGACACTTACATCACTGTACTTGCTTCTCAAAGTAAGCTCCATGGAGACACCTACATCACTATACTTGCTTCTCAAAGTAAGCTCCATGAGACACTTACATCACTGTACTTGCTTCTCAAAGTAAGCTCCATGGAGACACTTGCATCACTGTACTTGCTTCTCAAAGTAAGCTCCATGGAGACACTTACATCACTGTACTTGCTTCTCAAAGTAAGCTTCATGGAGACACTTACGTCACTATACTTGCTTCTCAAAGTAAGCTCCATGGAGACACTTACATCACTGTACTTGCTTCTCAAAGTAAGCTTCATGGAGACACTTACGTCACTATACTTGCTTCTCAAAGTAAGCTCCATGGAGACACTTACATCACTGTACTTGCTTCTCAAAGTAAGCTTCATGGAGACACTTACATCACTATACTTGCTTCTCAAAGTAAGCTCCATGGAGACACTTGCATCACTGTACTTGCTTCTCAAAGTAAGCTCCATGGAAACACTTACATCACTATACTTGCTTCTCAAAGTAAGCTTCATGGAGACACTTACATCACTATACTTGCTTCTCAAAGTAAGCTCCATGGAGACACTTACATCACTATACTTGCTTCTCAAAGTAAGCTCCATGGAGACACTTACATCACTATACTTGCTTCTCAAAGTAAGCTCCATGGAGACACTTACATCACTGTACTTGCTTCTCAAAGTAAGCTCCATGGAGACACTTACATCACTGTACTTGCTTCTCAAAGTAAGCTCCATGGAGACACTTACATCACTGTACTTGCTTCTCAAAGTAAGCTCCATGGAGACACTTACATCACTGTACTTGCTTCTCAAAGTAAGCTCCATGGAGACACTTCACTGTACTTGCTTCTCAAAGTAAGCTCCATGGAGACACTTACATCACTGTACTTGCTTCTCAAAGTAAGCTCCATGGAGACACCTACATCACTGTACTTGCTTCTCAAAGTAAGCTCCATGGAGACACTTACATCACTGTACTTGCTTCTCAAAGTAAGCTCCATGGAGACACTTCACTGTACTTTCTTCTCAAAGTAAGCTTCATGGAGACAGTAAGCGTGGTGAAACCTTAGTTGGTTGTCAGTTTTCTGAAATTTGTTTTTTTAAGGTATGCTAAGATTATTTGCCTCCCAGTTATATACTGTCTTTCATTGGAGACCCAATTTATAAGGGATTTAAAAGGTGAGTTTTCTTTGATAGTTTCTTGTTTTTTTTGTATAATCTGTTTGCCACCCAGTTATAGATTCCCTTCTGGTTAAGACCCAGAGTCATTTAATTGTGATCATTCTGGATGTGTAAAGTTTGAGGAGACTGAAGGTAAAAGTCCATTCCTGGAAAAGAAGTTATCTGTTGTTGCTATGTGGAGGTGTCAGGTAGGTTTTTGAACAGGAAATTGATAAAAGGGAGTGGTAGGTTTGTTGGGGAGTGAGGGCTGGGGGACGGGAATACGTATGGGGAATTTCCATTTTGGTCTTATATACTCTACCATTTCAAATTGAATGCAAACTATGGGCAGTTTACTAGCTCTGTTAAACCAAATTTAATGGGTAGGACAGTACAAGGTGCACTAGACGATCTCTGTGCTGACAGTCTAATGCGCCCTTCCATTTTTGTTCCCTCGTTCTACAACCAAACTCTGAACAAAACCATTGTGTTAGTTTTTTCCTTTCGTGTCGCTATCACATCTTACGGTTGTTCTGGTGCCCAGTTTCAGTCCTTCATTCTGCAGCTAACAGTCTTCCTTTTAGCTTTACTGGTGGGTTCATTTTCTGTTGCCTGTCTTCTTCCCCCCACTTCTCTTGTGTGCCCCCATCTTGGCCATTCTTTGTTACTCACAGATCAGGGAGATTGAGGCTGATCTGATTTTGCAACGATGACATATGCTCATCCTCATGCTCACCCCTTACTCACAGAAATGATCAAGGATGGGAAAAGCTGTGGGAATCAGTTGACTCCTGTCCCAGCACCCGGTCATGAGGCAAGAAGACAGAGGGTGTGAGCCAAGGGAGACCTCAGGTCAATGCTTCACCTTCCTAGTTAGCCATCCAGGTAGATGGTGAGCGTGGTGCTTCATCGTGGAGAGGAAATAGAGGTTCCATAGTCCACCCACATGACATCAGCAACCTTTAATTGGCCCTTCCCACTCACAGTCTCCCCCTGGCTGTTCATTCCTGCGCTTGCCTGCCCCTGCCTGATGGCGACTCCTTAGTCATCATTCAGATGCAGCACGCCATACAGGACAGCTTTTTGGAGCTCCTGAATTGGAAGACAGAGGGGCAGCATGTGCCTTCCACTAAGACAGACAGCATCCCCCATAGGGCTGCACCTGCCTTCGCAGTGGCTCACTAGCTCCTGTCATTAGCAAGCAGTGGTGAGTCAGGCTGTCACAAGGATCCAGACCTTGGGGATGAATCGGCCGCTTGACCCTCAGCAGCCAGGTGTCCGGGAAGGTCACTCATGGCTGTCAGCAGGCAGATTTTGCCTCACTCTGTGGAGGTGAGGTAAAAAGGTGAGCCCTGGCACCTTGCTGTTAGGACCCCGAGTCTCTCCTGCCAGCCTCTCTGACAGTCCATCCCAGAGTGGTGGAGAAGAGGGAGGTATTAGGGGGTTTGGAGAAAACTGTTCCTCCCCAAGTCAAGAGTCGGCCTATTGGCTAATACGGGCAAGATTCGACGGAACTACTACCATTTTTATCACAGGGCCACAGCCGGCCTGTCCATTGGAACCTTCTGTCCCGGGGCTTCCCTTCTTCTCACCCTGTCTGTACACCTTCCGCAGACTGGTGACCACAGACGTTGCTGCCATGGTCTACGAATAAACTCTCATGTTTGTTCTGCGTCTCTCTGGTCATGCCAGCAACACTGTGACTTTGAAAGAGAGATGAGGGATCTGTTTGAGTGCAATGCCTGCTTATGAAGCATAATATACTCAAGCCAAGTAAAACTTTTCTGATTTTTGTGATAGTTGAATTTAGCTATTTAACCATCATTGAAAGAATGTTCCTTGGATTGTTTTGAAACGAAGAGTTTTAACATTTTTCAGAATGAAATGGATATTACTAGACAGGACTGAACACCAGTTTCTGAAGTTTTATTTGATGGATTTGTGCAAGTGAAGCATGAGAGTCAATGATGTCAAACAAATGTGGAAAGAAAATAAAGGCGTTTGTTGGTCCTATACTTGGGGTAAACACACCTTGAATGAGATTTTTTTTGAAAAGAGGAATTACCCTATGAAGATAAGTTCTTCTTAATACCTGGTAGTTAATATATAGATATGCCTTGCCACCATCCCCCCCCCCCCCCCCCCCCACCTCCCCTTCTTATGCTTGGGGAATATCTGAGGACAGGTTCAGACAATTTTTTCTCAGGATGTGTGATTGGAGCAAGGGGAAGTACAGTGCAACATAGCTGTTTTCCTTACTTTTTTTTCTCCTGTGGATGGTGTTCAGTGATTGAAGTGTTTCACTCTAAAAAGTTAAATGACAATTGTATAGATACATTGGTGTTAAAAGAAAATTCCTATTGATGATTGACAGAAGTACAGATGGAGTGTCTTTTTTTTCTGAATCAGGCAAACAGACTGAAGGTCATCCACAGTCCAGCCATCCAAGGTTTTTTGTGCTGCTTAGCTCTGCCTTGGAACATCTACATGAAGCCATCAAAGGTGATAGGACTTTGACAGAAAAATGTTTAGAATGGATGCCGTTGGAGATGTGTGCCAAAACATGTCTGTGTGTGTGTAGGCATGTGTATGTGTGTCAGCCTCTGTGTGTGTGTGTGTGTGTGTGTGTGTGTGTGTGTGTGTGTGTGTGTGTGTGTGTGGCATGTGTGTGTTGTGTGTGAGAATGTGTGTGTGTGTGTGCGCAAGACACCTGCATATGAGGCTGGAGAAAATCAAGAAGGAAAGGAGAGAGAGTGTTTACTTGTTAGTGTGTGCAAGGTAGATCATGTATGCATGCATACATTGTATTGTACTTTGAGTGTGTTGGTGAGAGAGAGAGCTTGTGTTTGTATGTGTGTGTGTGTGTGTGTGAAACTTACCATGTGTTTGTGTGTGTGTGTTTGAGTGCACTTTTCTCTCACTTTTACAGTGTGTGTGTGTGTGTAACTCATTTCCGGTAATATAATCCGTCCTCAAACAAGCTGTTCTTTCCCACATTCCAGAGGTGTCCAAACATTACAACTCTAAGGTATCGCTAGAGCATCAACTGCCAACTGCTACCCAGAAACTGAAGACAACGGATGAATGTGTGGTGTCCTCTCTCATTTCTCTCATCACCAGTACAGGCAAGGTAGAATCTACCATTATATTCTTTTCTTTTTTTTCCTATTTCTCTGTGTGTCCCAAGTTGGTTAACATTGTCTGACTGTGTTCAGTTGTTTGTTCGAAATCATTGAACAAATACATGTACAAATACAGTTACATCCTGTAGGATTATTCGTAATTGAAAATGAATGGAATTGATATATTGCATGACAGATGTATGTGGATTCATGTTTTAATCTGGATTTTTATTTTAGTGCTGTTGGGTGTTGGTTTTCCCATTATAACGGAATTTACAGCTCTGATAAGGCCCTCTAGGCAGTACACAGTAAAAAGTGAATTCACGCTGGATTCAGTCTGGCACACCCTGATTCTATGGACTCAGAGAGTTCAAATATGTTGAAAATAAATTGTTTGATGTATGTTTGTGTGGAAGGTATGCGATAAGGGAAAGGAGGGAAGGAAGTAGGGGGGTCAGGTGGTGGAGGGTCATATTCTGCGTGTTAAAATGTGGAGAACAGTGACATTTTCAGTCCTCACTAAATCATGGTTAATTTTGTTCCAGCCAGGGCTCTGTGCATTTTTCTGAGTGTGTGTGTGTGTGTGTGTGTGTGTGTGTGTGTGTGTGTGTGTGCATGTGTGTGTGTGTGTGTGTGTGTGTGTGTGTGTGTGCATGTGTGTGTGTGTGTGTGTGTGTGTGTGTGTGTGTGCATGTGTGTGTGTGTGTGTGTGTGTGTGTGTGTGTGTGTGCGTGTGCACGTGCAAATTGATGTGCAGGAATGTTGGGGAAAATGCCAGTTTATCATACAATACAGGTGCAGGTCATTTGCATGTTGTAAAGTGCACTGATGTTTGTGAAGAATCTGCTTAACCCCTAATAAAGTCTGTACTGTCAAAGAAGAAAAGATGCGAGAATGGACAAAGAGACAGCAGAAGGGGTGAAGTATGAATAAAAACAAAGACAATCACATAATAAAAGTAAAGAAAAAGAGAAATTCAAATATTTACTTTCACCTTTTCTGTCAGTCACAACAACAACAACAACAACAACAACCACCACCTGAGTGCAATGTATTCCATCACACCACACCAGCTTGGCAATTCTTCTTTTTCTTTCAGATGTCGGCATTCATGTCTGGAAACCTGGACTTTTTTACGGAGGGTGCAGGGTATCGTACCCGGGGAAGCAGCATAGGCACGGAGCCTTCGCTTGAAGGTCCACGCTCCCATCCGGCAGTCACGGAGTTCAGACACAGGACTGCTGGCTTTCTGTCATCTCTTAATTCCAGGGTAAGTGCAGCTGTTGTGTGTTTAGATCTGCATTGCTGACATGTGTGTGTGTGTGTGTGAGAGAGAGAGAGAGAGAGAGAGAAAAGAAATTGTGCGGAAAATTTTGTTGTCTCTTGGTTCTAGGGCTACATTGTACTCGGGTCTGTATTTGTTTTTCTTGTTTCTATGTTCTGAAGAAATTATTTGTTCGTAAAACTGTAATTTTTCTGATACATACCTGCCTAAACCAGTGAATGGTGCTAAGTATTGATGTAGGTGCAGAAAAGTAGAAAATGTGGAAGCAGAGTGGGGTAATTTTGCAGGTGGATGAATTTCCTGTATTTCAGTTACCTGAAAAGTCCCAAAGAGAGAATTGAAAGCTTGTGAGATTCATAACGGATCCATAGAAGAATACTTTCATCTGCACAAGATGTCTTTGTTTTCTTAAACATCATTATCGGTTTTCACTACCCTAATCACTACTCCGCAGAAAAAAGGATATACATGTATATGACAGACGGTTTCTTTGCCTGCAACAGCCACGCCAAGACTCCGTTCCTCACAGGGTGGCGGTGCAGAACCGGAAGACGCTGCTGAGTTCGGCGGAGAGCAAGGAAGGGCTGGCCAAGCAGATCACGGTGTTCCAGGAGAAAGTGGGCAAGCTGGAACAAGAGAAGGAGCACTGGGTGCTGGAACTGCAGCTGTTAAAGATCAAGTACGACAACGAGCAACAGGTAGGAAGGTGTCAGACAAGTTGAAGATCAAGTACGACAACGAGCAACAGGTAGGAAGGTGTTGGATGTGTTGAAGATCAAGTACGACAATGAGCAACAGGTAGGCAGGTGTTGTACGTGTTGAAGATCAAGTACGACAATGAGCAACAGGTAGGCAGGTGTCGGACAAGTTGAAGATCAAGTACGACAACGAGCAACAGGTAGGCAGGTGTCGGACAAGTTGAAGATCAAGTACGACAACGAGCAACAGGTAGGCTATGTGAGACATGTTGAAGATCATGTACGACAACAAGCAACAGGTAGGTTGATGTGAGACATACTGAAGATCAAGTTTGACAACAAGCAACAGGTAGGCTGGTATGAGAGATGTTGAAGATCAAGTATGACAACAAGCAACAGGTAGGCTGGTAAGAGAGATGTTGAAGATCAAGTATGACAACAAGCAACAGGTAGGCTGGTAAGAGAGATGCTGAAGATCAAGTATGACACGAGCAACAGGTAGGCTGGTAAGAGAGATGCTGAAGATCAAGTATGACAACGAGCAACAGGTAGGCTGGTAAGAGAGATGTTGAAGATCAAGTATGACAACAAGCGACAGGTAGGCTGGTAAGAGAGATGTTGAAGATCCAAGTATGACAACAAGCAACAGGTAGGCTGGTAAGAGAGATGCTGAAGATCAAGTATGACAACGAGCAACAGGTAGGCTGGTAAGAGAGATGTTGAAGATCAAGTATGACAACGAGCAACAGGTAGGCAGGTATCAGAGATGTTGAGATGGGACTGACAACAGCTGGTGGTCTAACGGTTCTGTGGAATACCCACATGGTCTGATTCTTTTAATCTGACGGTGGTGTTAGGAAGCATAGAAGGTGGTGCCCGGTGCCTATTTTATCAGAACAGTATTTGTGTGTCACAGTAGTGTTTCTTTCTTAAGGTAACATGTTTTAACATTGAATTGAGTAGAATCTTCAGTGCATGATGGGAGTAACAAACAAAAATTCCAATTGCCATAATAAACAACACTGAAGTGACTCGGCCATTTAAAGAAAAGAGGATTTTTAGAGTACAAAATGCATGAACAAATCTTAACCCACGTAGCTAGGCAAAGGAAACACCGTGATCAAGTGTCCGCCAAAGTTTTTCTGTTGAGAACTAGACGTCTCAAAACAGCCAGATTACGAATGCAACATATTTTCTGCAGCTTGTACTATGGAAAAATCAAAAACGATTTACATTCACAGAATTGTTTGTGTTATTCTATGCCATCTAATTGCTTTCGTTTCTTTCTTATGATGTATGTGAACATGCAGTTTCAGGCTTGAGTCATTATTTGTCTTTTTAGATGAAACCCACAAAATCCTGTAATTTCTGAGAGTAGTTGTGGCATATTTGCCCTCGTTTATAAAAATCAACTCCCACTAATGTGAGATTGAAAATTTTTTTTTTTCATTTATGCCCGTCGCTCCCGGTGGAGCATAGGCCATCAACGACTCTTCGCCATCGCACTCTGTTCTGGGCTGTTCTGGTCATTCCAGTCCAGTTGGTCCCTTGTTGTTTCAACTCCGCCTCAGTGTCTCGTCTCCAGCTGTTGCGAGGCCGGCCTCTCTTTCTCTTTCCTGCGGGTTCCAGGTCAGGGCTTGGCGTGTGGTGCTGGATGCTGGCTTCCTGAGGGTGTGTCCGATCCAGCCCCACTTCTTCGCAGTATTGCTTGGCCACTGGTTCCTGTCCCGCACGCTCCCACAGATCTTCGTTTCGGACCTTGTCCTGCCATCGGATTTTGTAGATGCGCCTCAGACAGGTGTTTAAGAATGTCTGAATCTTTTGTTGCATCGTCTGTGTTGTTCGCCACGTCTCGCATCCGTAGAGCAGAACTGATTTCACATTGGAGTTGAAGATGCGGAGTTTGGTTCTTATGCTGATTCCTCCAGATGCCCAGATGTTCTTGAGCATGACGAAAGCTGCTCTTGCCTTGCCGATTCTGGCTGTGACGTCTCGTCCGTGCCTCCCTGTTGGTCAACCACGCTTCCAGGTAGACGAAGACTCCACCTCCCTGATGGGCTCTCCATCGACTGTGACTGGTGTGTTGGCAGTGGTGGTTGATTTTCATCAGCTCGGTCTTCTTCCTGTTAATCTTGAGCCCTGTCCCGGCTGATGTGGTCTCCAAGCGAGTGGTCTTGTCCTGCATCTGGCTGTGGCTGTGTGACAGGACGCCAGGTCATCAGCAAAGTCAAGGTCATCGAGCTGCGTCCAGAGTGTCCACTGTATACCGTTGTTTCTGCTGTTGTAGTGGTCTTCATGATCCAGTCAATGACCAGGAGGAAGAGGAACGGCGACAGCAGGCATCCCTGCCGAACTCCGGTCTTCACCTTGAAACTTTCGGACAGGTGGCCGGCGTGGGCAATCCTGCAGTTCATGTCCTGGTAGGTGCACCGGATGAGGGAGATGATCTTCTCGGGGACTCCGTAATGCCTCAGCAGCTTCCACAGCATCTCTCTGTCCACACTGTCGAAAGCCTTCTCATAATCTATGAAGTTGATGTAAAGGGGGGAGTTCCACTCCAGCGACTGCTCCACGATGATGCGCAGGCTGGCGATCTGGTCGGCACATGATCTGTTCTGCCCGGAAGCCTGCCTGCTGGTCTCGGAGCTTGGGGTCGACGGCCTCTTTCATTCTCTCCAGTAGAACCCTGTTGAGAACCTGCCTGGCGTTGACAGGAGCATGATCCCTCGGTAGTTGCTGCAGTCCCTGAGGTCTCCTTTCTTCGGCAGCTTGATGACGATTCCTTCTTTCCACTGAGCCGGTACCTCCTCCTTCTCCCAGATCTTGCTGAAGAGGCTGTATAGCATGTTGACAGCTGTCTCTATGTCTGCATTGATGGCTTCTGCTGGTATCTCGTCCGGCCCTGCAGCCTTCCCATTTTTCAGAGTCATGATGGCCTTCTGATCTCTGCCTTTGAGGGTTTGTCACAGCTGATGGGCAGGTCTGTCTCTGCAGGTGGGATGTCTGGTGGTGCGTTAGGGGCGGGGCGGTTCAGCAGCTCCCTGAAGTGTTCTGCCCATCGTTTCAGCTGTTCTCGGTTGTTGTCAGTGGGTTTCCGTTCTTGTCCTTCACTGCTTGTCTGTCTGCTGGAACTTACCCGTCAGCTTCTTGGTCACCAGGTACAGGTCCTTCAGATTCCCCTGTCCGGCTGCTGCCTCTGCTTGGCTGGCCAGGTCGTCAAAGTAGTCCCTGTTGTCCTTCTTGATGCTCTTCTTTACTTCTCCGTTCGCTGCTGTGTGCTCTTCTGTGCCTTTGCCCTAGCTGCTCTTGTTCGGCTCGTGTTCAGTGTAGCTTTCTTCTCTCTCCTTGTTTCCAACTTGTGGATGGTGTCGGCAGAGATCCATTCTTTGTGCTGGGCCTTCTTCTTGCCAAGGATCTCTTCACATGTGTCATGCCAGAGCTTCTTGCAGTGTTCCCACTGTGTCTCGATGTCCGTCTCACTGTCTTCTATCAGCTCTTGTAGCGGCTGGAACCTGTTGGAAAGGCTGATCTGGAATGCTGCTTGTGTGTCCCTGTTCCGGAGCAGTCCGACATTGTACCTTGTACGTGTGTTGTTGGTGTTGGTGATCTCTTGAGGCGAAGTCTCACTGTTGTTAAAAGAAGGTGGTGGTCTGATGACACGTCAGCACCTCTCATCACTCGTACATCCGCCATGATCTCCTGAATTTGCGGCTAATGCAGATGTGGTCAATCTGGTTCTCCGTGACATGGTTCGGGATCTCCATGTGGCCTTGTGGATGCGCTTGTGTGGGAAGATGCTTCCTCCTATCACCAGCTGGTTCAGGGCGCACAGGTCTGCAAAACGCTCACCATTCTCGTTCATCTGTCCCAGTCCATGTGTCCCCATGATGTCCTCGTAGCCTGTGTTGTTCCCTTCCGATCTTGGCGTTAAAATCTCCCATCAGTATTGGTTATGTCCTTTGCTCCTCTTTTGTCTATCACTGTCTGTAGTTGCTGGTAGAAGTCATCTTTCTTCTCTTCTTCCGCATCATTGGTGGGAGCATAGCACTGGATGATGTTCAGCCTGATGTCATTCTTCTTCGTGGTAAACTTGGCTGTGATGATGCGGAGTGTTGACAGGTTCCCATCCGATGAGTGCCCCTTGTGCCTCGGTGCCAGCATCAGGGCCACGCCCTCAGTGTGGGGGCTCCATCTCTGTGTGTCCTGAGTACAGCAGCTGTTCTCAGATGAAAGTCTCAGCTGTCTGATTGTAGCCACCTTGTCTCACTCAGTCCTAGCACTCCGATCTTGTAGTTTTTCATCTCTCTCGCAACTTGGATGGTTTTTTCCTGTTTCAAACATCGTCCTGATGTTCCATGTGGCTACTTTCGTTGTTGTCCTGGGTGTTAGAAGGGAGTCGGCCTTGCAGCTTCCTTTCGGCTTTCACTGCACTGCGTCATAAGTCTCCGGGATGGAGACCTTCATTGCCAGGTGAATGCTTTGGTTCATTGTCGTCAATGCTTCTGTAAATCGTCTTTTTTACAGGCAGGGTTGTTAGCCTACGCAAAACCCTTTATCCTCGGGCGAGGTGGTCCTGCCTTTAGTCGCCTCTTACGACATGCATGGCAGGGCAGTGGGTCTATTCTATGCCCAACCCACAGGGCAGAGATTGAAAATGGGAGGGATTAATCAGAAATTGTGAAATACATCTGTCAGATTCAGGCTTCTTCCTTGCCTTTTTTTAAATTTTTTTTTTTTAAATAGTTATGCATTCGTGATTCCTGCAGAAAGTCAAAAAAATGGAACAGAGCTGGAGGTGCTGCGTGGATCCGTGGTGTGGTCAAACTCTGCACAAGTGTGAATGGCTTATAGAGGACAACATTGACCGCCTTTCTCTGCCTGCGTCTGCCGACCAACGCACCCACTCCGTGGGCTCCACCTCCAGCGGACCAGTGGATAGTATCATAGTACGTGAAAGTGCCTGTGCAAAACCCTACACTAATGTATCTGTCCAGCCTTTTTATGTTTACTGAGATTGTATTGTATCAAGCAGTTTCCCTAACGCAACAGACGTCATTGCATCATGCAGTTTCCCCACCACAGCAGAAATTTGCATCATGCAGTTTCCCCACCACAGCAGACTTTGCATCATGCAGTTTCCCCACCACAACAGACTTTATATCATGCAGTATCCCCACCACAACAGACTTTGTATCATGCAGTTTCCCCACCAAAACAGACTTTGTATCATGCAGTTTTCCCACACAAAAGACTTTGTATCATGCAGTTTCCCCACCACAACAGACATTGTATCATGCAGTTTCCCCACCACAACAGACTTTGTATCATGCAGTTTCCCCACCACAACAGACGTCATTGCATCATGCAGTTTCCCACCACAACAGACTTTGTATCATGCAGTTCCCCACCACAACAGACATTGTATCATGCAGTTTCCCCACCACAACAGACAATGTATCATGCAGTTCCCCACCACAACAGACTTTGTATCATGCAGTTTCCCCACCATAACAGACATTGTATCATGCAGTTTCCCCACCACAGCAGACTTTGTATCATGCAGTTTCCCCACCCCAACAGACTTTGTATCATGCAGTTTCCCCACCACAACAGACATGTATCATGCAGTTTCCCCACCATAACAGACTTTGTATCATGCAGTTTCCCCACCACAACAGACGTCATTGTATCATGCAGTTTCCCCACCACAACAGACATTGTATCATGCAGTTTCCCCCCCACAACAGACTTTGTATCATGCAGTTTCCCCACCACAACAGACGTCATTGTATCATGCAGTTTCCCCACCACAACAGACATTGTATCATGCAGTTTCCCCACCACAAACAGACTTTGTATCATGCAGTTTCCCCACCACAACAGACATTGTATCATGCAGTTTCCCCACCACAACAGACTTTGTATCATGCAGTTTCCCCACCACAACAGACTTGTATCATGCAGTTTCCCCACCACAACTGACGTCATTGTATCATGCAGTTTCCCCACCACAACAGACTTTATATCATGCAGTTTTCCCCACCATAACAGACTTTGTATCATGCAGTTTCCCCACCACAACAGACATTGTATCATGCAGTTTCCCCACCACAACAGACGTCATTGTATCATGCAGTTTCCCCACCACAACAGACTTTGTATCATGCAGTTTCCCCCCCACAACAGACTTTGTATCATGCAGTTTCCCCACCCCAACAGACTTTGTATCATGCAGTTTCCCCACCACAACAGACTTTGTATCATGCAGTTTCCCCACCACAACAGACATTGTATCATGCAGTTTCCCCACCACAACAGACGTCATTGTATCATGCAGTTTCCCCACCATAACAGACATTGTATCATGCAGTTTCCCCCCCACAACAGACTTTGTATCATGCAGTTTCCCCACACAGCAGACATTGTATCATGCAGTTTCCCCACCACAACAGACATTGTATCATGCAGTTTCCCACCACAACAGACTTTGTATCATGCAGTTTCCCCACCACAACAGACTTTGTATCATGCAGTTTCCCCACCACAGCAGACTTGTATCATGCAGTTTCCCCACCACAACAGACTTTGTATCATGCAGTTTCCCCACCACAACAGACTTTGTATCAAGCAGTTTCCCACCACAACAGACTTTGTATCAAGCAGTTTCCCCACCACAACAGACATTGTATCATGCAGTTTCCCCACCACAACAGACTTTGTATCAAGCAGTTTCCCCCCACAACAGACGTCATTGTATCATGCAGTTTCCCCACCACAACAGACATTGTATCATGCAGTTTCCCCACCACAACAGACTTTGTATCATGCAGTTTCCCCACCACAACAGACCGTCATTGTATCATGCAGTTTCCCCACCACAACAGACTTTGTATCATGCAGTTTCCCCACCACAACAGACGTCATTGTATCATGCAGTTTCCCCACCACAACAGACTTTGTATCATGCAGTTTCCCCACCACAACAGACTTTGTATCATGCAGTTTCCCCCCCACAACAGACGTCATTGTATCATGCAGTTTCCCCACCACAACAGACGTCATTGCATCATGCAGTTTTCCCCACCACAACAGACTTTGTATCATGCAGTTTCCCACCATAACAGACTTTGTATCATGCAGTTTCCCCACCACAACAGACATTGTATCATGCAGTTTCCCACCACAACAGACTTTGTATCAATGCAGTTTCCCCACCACAACAGACTTTGTATCATGCAGTTTCCCCACCACAACAGACTTTGTATCATGCAGTTTCCCCACCACAACAGACTTTGTATCATGCAGTTTCCCCACCACAACAGACTTTGTATCATGCAGTTTCCCACCACAACAGACGTCATTGTATCATGGCAGTTTCCCCACCACAACAGACTTTATATCATGCAGTTTCCCCACCATAACAGACTTTGTATCATGCAGTTTCCCCCACCACAGCAGACTTTGTATCATGCAGTTTCCCCACCACAACAGACTTTGTATCATGCAGTTTCCCCCCACAACAGACATTGTATCATGCAGTTTCCCCACCACAACAGACTTTGTATCATGCAGTTTCCCCACCACAACAGACTTTGTATCATGCAGTTTCCCACCACAACAGACATTGTATCATGCAGTTTCCCACCACAACAGACTCATTGTATCATGCAGTTTCCCCACCACAACAGACTTCATTGTATCATGCAGTTTCCCATCATGCAGTTTCCCCACACAACAGACTTTGTATCATGCAGTTTCCCCCCCACAGCAGACTTTGTATCATGCAGTTTCCCCACCACAACAGACTTTGTATCATGCAGTTTCCCCAACCACAGCAGACATTGTATCATGCAGTTTCCCCACCCCAGCAGACATTGTATCATGCAGTTTCCCCACCACAACAGACATTGTATCATGCAGTTTCCCCACCACAGCAGACTTTGTATCATGCAGTTTCCCCACCACAACAGACTTTGTATCATGCAGTTTCCCCACCACAACAGACTTTGTATCAAGCAGTTTCCCACCACAACAGACTTTGTATCAAGCAGTTTCCCCACCACAACAGACATTGTATCATGCAGTTTCCCCACCACAACAGACTTTGTATCAAGCAGTTTCCCCACCACAACAGACGTCATTGTATCATGCAGTTTCCCCACCACAACAGACATTGTATCATGCAGTTTCCCCACCACAACAGACTTTGTATCATGCAGTTTCCCACCACAACAGACGTCATTGTATCATGCAGTTTCCCCACCACACAGACTTTGTATCATGCAGTTTCCCCACCACAACAGACGTCATTGTATCATGCAGTTTCCCCACCACAACAGACTTTGTATCATGCAGTTTCCCCACCACAACAGACTTTGTATCATGCAGTTTCCCACCACAACAGACTTTGTATCATGCAGTTTCCCCCCACAACAGACTTTGTATCATGCAGTTTCCCCACACAACAGACATTGTATCATGCAGTTTCCCACCCCAACAGACTTCATTGTATCATGCAGTTTCCCCACCACAACAGACTTCATTGTATCATGCAGTTTCCCCACCACAACAGACTTTGTATCATGCAGTTTCCCCACCATAACAGACTTTGTATCATGCAGTTTCCCCACCACAACAGACTTTGTATCATGCAGTTTCCCCACCCCAGCAGACTTTGTATCATGCAGTTTCCCCACCACAACAGACTTTGTATCATGCAGTTTCCCCCCCACAGCAGACATTGTATCATGCAGTTTCCCACCCCAGCAGACATTGGGATCATGCAGTTTCCCCACCACAACAGACATTGTATCATGCAGTTTCCCACACCACAGCAGACTTTGTATCATGCAGTTTCCCACCACAACAGACTTTGTATCATGCAGTTTCCCCACCACAACAGACTTTGTATCAAGCAGTTTCCCACCACAACAGACTTTGTATCAAGCAGTTTCCCCACCACAACAGACATTGTATCATGCAGTTTCCCCACCACAACAGACTTTGTATCAAGCAGTTTTCCCCACCACAACAGACGTCATTGTATCATGCAGTTTCCCACCCACAACAGACATTGTATCATGCAGTTTCCCCACCACAACAGACTTTGTATCATGCAGTTTCCCACCCACAACAGACGTCATTGTATCATGCGTTTCCCCCCCACAACAGACTTTGTATCATGCAGTTTCCCACCACAACAGACGTCATTGTATCATGCAGTTTCCCACCACAACAGACTTTGTATCATGCAGTTTCCCCACCACAACAGACTTTGTATCATGCAGTTTCCCCACCCACAACAGACGTCATTGTATCATGCAGTTTCCCCACCACAACAGACATTGTATCATGCAGTTTCCCCACCCCAACAGACTTTGTATCATGCAGTTTCCCCACCACAACAGACTTTGTATCATGCAGTTTCCCCACCACAACAGACTTTGTATCATGCAGTTTCCCACCACAACAGACTTTGTATCATGCAGTTTCCCCCCACAACCAGACTTTGTATCATTGCAGTTTCCCCACCACAACGGACTTTGTATCATGCAGTTTTCCCTACCATAACAGACTTTGTATCATGCAGTTTCCCCCACATAACAGACTTTGTATCAAGCAGTTTCCCCCACAACAGACGTCATTGTATCATGCCCGTTTCCCCACCACAACAGACTTTATATCATGCAGTTTCCCCACCATAACAGACTTTGTATCATGCAGTTTCCTCCCACCACAGCAGACTTTGTATCATGCAGTTTCCCCCACAACAGACTTTGTATCATGCAGTTTCCCCCCACAACAGACATTGTATCATGCAGTTTTCCCCACCACAACAGACTTTGTATCATGCAGTTTCCCCACCACAACAGACTTTGTATCATGCAGTTTCCCCACCACAAAAGACATTGTATCATGCAGTTTCCCCACCACAACAGACTTCATTGTATCATGCAGTTTCCCCACCACAACAGACTTCATTGTATCATGCAGTTTCCCCACCACAACAGACTTTGTATCATGCAGTTTCCCCACCATAACAGACTTTGTATCATGCAGTTTCCCCACCACAACAGACTTTGTATCATGCAGTTTCCCCACCACAGCAGACTTTGTATCATGCAGTTTCCCCACACAACAGACTTTGTATCATGCAGTTTCCCCACCACAGCAGACATTGTATCATGCAGTTTCCCCCACCACAGCAGACAAATTTTATCATGCAGTTTCCCCACCACAACAGACTTGTATCATGCAGTTTCCCCACCCCCAGCAGACTTTGTATCATGCAGTTTCCCCCCCACAACAGACTTTGTATCATGCATTTTCCCCACCACAACTGACTTAGGAAAATTTATGCTGGGCTCCTTGGTGAAAATACATTGTAGCATCCCCAGTGTTTTTTTTTTGTCTGTTTATAGTAAAGTGCTGTTGTTTACCTGACATACTGTATTTTGTGTGTAGATTTGCCAGGGATGAATAAGTGATGTCTTTTTATTATGGGTTCTGTTGCATGTACTAGATGCATGTCAGCATCAATCAGGTCTGACAAGTGTCTGTTAGTCAGCAAAGTTGAGCAGCACTCTCAGAATTACTTTCATTGAAATGGTTGAGAATTGATTGTGTAGACCTGTCTTTCCTTCGAAGCCTGTAGTACACTAAGAAACTGAGAATAACGGGTTGGATCTGATTAAATCCCACAGTGATAGTGGTTTCAGCATGGTTAAAAGATGTATGACTTCCAACAGTCCATTATGCTAAGCACTTCAGCAAGGCAGCTGGTAGACAGTAGCATAATTGTCAGTGCTTATCTTTGTAGACTGGTTCAAGTGTGTTGATATTCAGTATAGTTATTTACCATTATCACCATCATCGTTACTGTGAAAACTCGTTGTAAAGATTCCATTACCCACCCAGTTGAGACACTCTTCAAGGGGTTTTGTTTTTCATGGTATATTTCTCTCTTTACCTATAGTTTTTTTTATCCTCAAAACTCCTTCTTGCTTTAGGACACCAATGTTGAAGGATTTTCTAGGTTGCTAGCCTCAGGATGACTTTAGGACACCAATGTTGAAGGATTTTCTAGGTTGCTAGCCTCAGGATGACTTTAGGACACCAATGTTGAAGGATTTTCTAGGTTGCCAGCCTCAGGATGACTTTAGGACACCAATGTTGAAGGATTTTCTAGGCTGCCAGCCTCAGGATGACTGTGTTTTGGTCTTACAGCTTGGCCAGATGGATGTGCAACGAGACTGGGGTCTGGCGACGCTGAACCAGGGAGCAGCTAATCAAGGATCATTTCACCCAGCGTATCAACGACATGACCCTGCAGCTGCAGCTGGCCGACAGCAAGGCCGTGCAGTTTCACGCTGAGGTTCTTACTCTGTGTGTGTGTGTGTTCATGGTGTGTGTTTTGTGTTCAGATACGTGAAGTAGCTACCATTCTAAACCTGATGAGAAACTATGGTGAAATGACATTATTCTTTCAGGATGGAAACAGTTCCAGTGTTTTGCTTTTAATTAAAGAGCATGAAAATATGGCACTTTCAATGCAAGACACTATGTGTAGACACAGTAGAAAACATGATTGTTCATAAAACATATATTAGGTGCATTGTGTACAACGTTATGTCAGCAGAAAATCGCATTTGAAAAGGCAGGTCATCTGC
>CM031605.1:16437884-16450950 GCA_018398815.1 Conus ventricosus
TAGAAAAAAAAAGGGTAGGCTGGTAGAGAGATGTGAAGATCAGTATGAAAACCCTATGAAAATGAACAAGAGCAACAGGTAGGCGTAAGAGATGTCTTGAAAAAAATGGGAAAGGGTTGAAAAAACCAAAGGGCTGGTGGTTGGCAGTATCAGGAATCTGGTGGAACTGACAACAGCTGGTGGTCTACGTTCTGTGGAATACCACATGGCTGATTCTTTTTAATCTGACGGTGGTGTTAGGAAGCATAGAAGGTGGTGCCGGGCCTATTTTATCAGAACAGTATTTGTGTGTCACAGTAGTGTTTCTTTTCTTAAGGTAACATGTTTTAACATTGAATTGAGTAGAATTCAGTGCATGATGGGAGTAACAAACAAAAATCCAATTGCCATAATAAACAACACTGAAGTGACTCGGCATTTAAAGAAAAGAGGATTTTTAGAGTACAAAATGCATGAACAAATCTTAAACCCACGTAGCTAGGCAAGGAACACCGTGATCAAGTGTCCGCCCAAAGTTTTTCTGGTTGAGAACTAGACGTCTCAAAAACAGCCAGATTACGAATGCAACATATTTTCTGCAGCATTGTACTATGGAAAAATCAAAAACCGATCTTACATTCACAGAATTGTTTGTGTTTATTCTATGCCATCTAATTGCTTTCGTTTCTTTCTTATGATGTATGTGAACATGCAGTTTCAGGCTTGAGTCATTATTTGTTTTTTTAGATGAAACCCACAAAATCCTGTAATTTCTGAGATAGTTGTGGCATATTTGCCCTCGTTTATAAAATCAACTCCCACTAATGTTGAGATTGAAAATTTTTTTTTTTCATTTATGCCCGTCGCTCCCGGTGGAGCATAGGCCATCAACGACTCTTCGCCATCGCACTCTGTTCTGGCTGTTTGGTCATTCCAGTCCAGTTGGTCCCTTGTTGTTTCAACTCCGCCTCAGTGTCTCGTCTCCAGCTGTTGCGAGGCCGGCCTCTCTTTCTCTTTCCCTGCGGGTTCCAGGTCAGGGCTTGGCGTGTGGTGCTGGATGCTGGCTTCCTGAGGGTGTGTCCGATCCAGCCCCACTTCCTTCGCAGTATCTGCTTGGCCACTGGTTCCTGTCCCGCACGCTCCCACAGATCTTCGTTTCGGACCTTGTCCTGCCATCGGATTTTGTAGATGCGCCTCAGACAGGTGTTGAAGAATGTCTGAATCTTTTGTTGCATCGTCTGTGTTGTTCGCCACGTCTCGCATCCGTAGAGCAGAACTGATTTCACATTGGAGTTGAAGATGCGGAGTTTGGTTCTTATGCTGATTCCTCCAGATGCCCAGATGTTCTTGAGCATGACGAAAGCTGCTCTTGCCTTGCCGATTCTGGCTGTGACGTCTCGGTCCGTGCCTCCCTGTTGGTCAACCACGCTTCCCAGGTAGACGAAAGACTCACCTCCCTGATGGGCTCTCCATCGACTGTGACTGGTGTGTTGGCAGTGGTGTTGATTTTCATCAGCTCGGTCTTCTTCCTGTTAATCTTGAGCCCTGTCCCGGCTGATGTGGTCTCCAAGCGAGTGGTCTTGTCCTGCATCTGGCTGTGGCTGTGTGACAGGAGCGCCAGGTCATCAGCAAGTCAGGTCATCGAGCTGCGTCCAGAGTGTCCACTGTATACCGTTGTTTCTGCCTGTTGTAGTGGTCTTCATGATCCAGTCAATGACCAGGAGGAAGAGGAACGGCGACAGCAGGCATCCCTGCCGAACTCCGGTCTTCACCTTGAAACTTTCGGACAGGTGGCCGGCGTGGGCAATCCTGCAGTTCATGTCCTGGTAGGTGCACCGGATGGGGGAGATGATCTTCTCGGGGACTCCTTTAATGCCTCAGCAGCTTCCACAGCATCTCTCTGTCCACACTGTCGAAAGCCTTCTCATAATCTATGAAGTTGATGTAAAGGGGGGAGTTCCACTCCAGCGACTGCTCCACGATGATGCGCAGGCTGGCGATCTGGTCGGCACATGATCTGTTCTGCCGGAAGCCTGCCTGCTGGTCTCGGAGCTTGGGGTCGACGGCCTCTTTCATTCTCTCCAGTAGAACCCTGTTGAGAACCTTGCCTGGCGT
Source organism: Conus ventricosus (assembly GCA_018398815.1). Classification (NCBI taxonomy): domain Eukaryota; kingdom Metazoa; phylum Mollusca; class Gastropoda; order Neogastropoda; family Conidae; genus Conus; species Conus ventricosus. The sequence goes on from CM031605.1 coordinate 16,439,979, forward strand.
TGACAGGAGCATGATCCCTCGGTAGTTGCTGCAGCCCCTGAGGTCTCCTTTCTTCGGCAGCTTGATGACGATTCCTTCTTTCCACTGAGCCGGTACCTCCTCCTTCTCCCAGATCTTGCTGAAGAGGCTGTATAGCATGTTGACAGCTGTCTCTATGTCTGCATTGATGGCTTCTGCTGGTATCTCGTCCGGCCCTGCAGCCTTCCATTTTTCAGAGTCATGATGGCCTTCTTGATCTCTGCCTTTGAGGGTTTGTCACAGCTGATGGGCAGGTGCTGTCTCTGCAGGTGGGATGTCTGGTGGTGCGTTAGGGGCGGGGCGGTTCAGCAGCTCCCTGAAGTGTTCTGCCCATCGTTTCAGCTGTTCCTCGGTTGTTGTCAGTGGGTTTCCGTTCTTGTCCTTCACTGGCTTGTCTGTCTGCTGGAACTTACCCCTCAGCTTCTTGGTCACCAGGTACAGGTCCTTCAGATTCCCCTGTCCGGCTGCTGCCTCTGCTTGGCTGGCCAGGTCGTCAAAGTAGTCCCTGTTGTCCTTCTTGATGCTCTTCTTTACTTCTCCGTTCGCTGCTGTGTGCTCTTCCCGTGCCTTTGCCCTAGCTGCTCTTGTTCGGCTCGTGTTCAGTGTAGCTTTCTTCTCTCTCCTTGTTTCCAACTTGTGGATGGTGTCGGCAGAGATCCATTCTTTGTGCTGGGCCTTCTTCTTGCCAAGGATCTCTTCACATGTGTCATGCCAGAGCTTCTTGCAGTGTTCCCACTGTGTCTCGATGTCCGTCTCACTGTCTTCTATCAGCTCTTGTAGCGGCTGGAACCTGTTGGAAAGGCTGATCTGGAATGCTGCTTGTGTGTCCCTGTTCCGGAGCAGTCCGACATTGTACCTTGTACGTGTGTTGTTGGTGTTGGTGAATCTCTTGAGGCGAAGTCTCACTGTTGTTAAAAGAAGGTGGTGGTCTGATGACACGTCAGCACCTCTCATCACTCGTACATCCCGCCATGATCTCCTGAATTTGCGGCTAATGCAGATGTGGTCATCTGGTTCTCCGTGACATGGTTCGGGGATCTCCATGTGGCCTTGTGGATGCGCTTGTGTGGGAAGATGCTTCCTCCTATCACCAGCTGGTTCAGGGCGCACAGGTCTGCAAAACGCTCACCATTCTCGTTCATCTGTCCCAGTCCATGTGTCCCATGATGTCCTCGTAGCCTGTGTTGTCCCTTCCGATCTTGGCGTTAAAATCTCCCATCAGTATGGTTATGTCCTTTGCTCCTCTTTTGTCTATCACTGTCTGTAGTTGCTGGTAGAAGTCATCTTTCTTCTCTTCTTCCGCATCATTGGTGGGAGCATAGCACTGGATGATGTTCAGCCTGATGTCATTCTTCTTCGTGGTAAACTTGGCTGTGATGATGCGGGAGTGACAGGTTCCCATCCGATGAGTGCCCCTTGTGCCTCCGGTGCCAGCATCAGGGCCACGCCCTCAGTGTGGGGGGCTCCATCCTCTGTGTGTCCTGAGTACAGCAGCTGTTCTCCAGATGAAAGTCTCAGCTGTCTGATTGTAGCCACCTTGTCTCACTCAGTCCTAGCACTCCGATCTTGTTTGTTTTTCATCTCTCTCGCAACTTGGATGGTTTTTCCTGTTTCAAACATCGTCCTGATGTTCCATGTGGCTACTTTCGTTGTTGTCCTGGGTGTTAGAAGGGGAGTCGGCCTTGCAGCTTCCTTTCGGCTTTCACTGCACTGCGTCATAAGTCTCCGGGATGGAGACCCTTCATTGCCCAGGTGAATGCTTTGGTTCATTGTCGTCAATGCTTCTGTAACTCGTTCTTTTTTACAGGCAGGGTTGTTAGCCCTACGCAAACCCCTTTATCCTCGGGGCGAGGTGGTCCTGCCTTAGTCGCCTCTTACGACATGCATGGCAGGGCAGTGGGTCTATTCTATGCCCAACCCACAGGGCAGAGATTGAAAATGGGAGGGATTAAATCAGAAATTGTGAAATACATCTGTCAGATTCAGGCTTCTTCCTTGCCTTTTTTTAAATTTTTTTTTTTAAATAGTTATGCATTCGTGATTCCTGCAGAAAGTCAAAAAAATGGAACAAGAGTGGAGGTGCTGCGTGGATCCCGTGGTGTGGTCAGCTCTGCCACAAGTGTGAATGGCTCTATAGAGGACAACATTGACCGCCTTTCTCTGCCTGCGTCTGCCGACCAACGCACCACTCCGTGGGCTCACCTCCAGCGGACCAGTGGATAGTATCATAGTACGTGAAAGTGCCTGTGCAAAACCCCACACTAATGTATCTGTCCAGCCTTTTTTATGTTTACTGAGATTGTATTGTATCAAGCAGTTTCCCTAACGCAACAGACGTCATTGCATCATGCAGTTTCCCCACCACAGCAGGACTTTGATCATGCAGTTTCCCCACCACAGCAGACTTTGCATCATGCAGTTTCCCCACCACAACAGACTTTATTTTCATGCAGTATCCCACCACAACAGACTTTGTATCATGCAGTTTCCCACCACACAACAGACTTTTTTATCATGCAGTTTCCCCCCACAACAGACTTTGTATCATGCAGTTTCCCACCACAACAAGACATTGTATCATGCAGTTTCCCCACCACAACAGACTTTGTATCATGCAGTTTCCCCACCACAAAGACGTCATTGCATCATGCAGTTTCCCCACCACAACAGACTTTGTATCATGCAGTTTCCCCACCACAACAGACATTGTATCATGCAGTTTCCCCACCACAACAGACAATGTATCATGCAGTTTCCCCACCACAACAGACTTGTATCATGCAGTTTCCCCACCATAACAGAATTGTATCATGCAGTTTCCCCACCACAGCAGACTTTGTATCATGCAGTTTCCCCACCACAACAGACTTTGTATCATGCAGTTTCCCCACCACAACAGACATTGTATCATGCAGTTTCCCCACCATAACAGACTTTGTATCATGCAGTTTCCCCACCACAACAGACGTCATTGTATCATGCAGTTTCCCCACCACAACAGACATTGTATCATGCAGTTTCCCCACCACAACAGACTTTGTATCATGCAGTTTCCCACCACAACAGACGTTCATTGTATCATGCAGTTTCCCCACCACAACAGACATTGTATCATGCAGTTTCCCCACCACAACAGACTTTGTATCATGCAGTTTCCCCACCACAACAGACATTGTATCATGCAGTTTTCCCCACCACAACAGACTTTGTATCATGCAGTTTCCCACCACAACAGACATTGTATCATGCAGTTTCCCCACCACAACTGACGTCATTGTATCATGCAGTTTCCCCACCACAACAGACTTTATATCATGCAGTTTCCCCACCATAACAGACTTTGTATCATGCAGTTTCCCCACCACAACAGACATTGTATCATGCATTTTCCCCCACCCACAACAGACGTCATTGTATCATGCAGTTTCCCCACCACAACAGACTTTGTATCATGCAGTTTCCCCACCACAACAGACTTTGTATCATGCATTTTTCCCCCACAACAGACTTTGTATCATGCAGTTTCCCCACCACAACAGACTTTGTATCATGCAGTTTCCCCACCACAACAGACATTGTATCATGCAGTTTCCCCACCACAACAGACGTCATTGTATCATGCAGTTTCCCCACCATAACAGACATTGTATCATGCAGTTTCCCCACCACAACAGACTTTGTATCATGCAGTTTCCCCCCCACAGCAGACATTGTATCATGCAGTTTCCCCACCACAACAGACATTGTATCATGCAGTTTCCCCACCACAACAGACTTTGTATCATGCAGTTTCCCCACCACAACAGACTTTGTATCATGCAGTTTCCCCCACAGCAGACTTTGTATCATGCAGTTTCCCCACCACAACAGACTTTGTATCATGCAGTTTCCCCACCACAACAGACTTTGTATCAAGCAGTTTCCCACCACAACAGACTTTGTATCAAGCAGTTTCCCCACCACAACAGACATTGTATCATGCAGTTTCCCCACCACAACAGACTTTGTATCAAGCAGTTTCCCCACCACAACAGACGTCATTGTATCATGCAGTTTCCCCACCACAACAGACATTGTATCATGCAGTTTCCCCACCACAACAGACTTTGTATCATGCAGTTTCCCCACCACAACAGACGTCATTGTATCATGCAGTTTCCCCACCACAACAGACTTTGTATCATGCAGTTTCCCACCACAACAGACGTCATTGTATCATGCAGTTTCCCCACCACAACAGACTTTGTATCATGCAGTTTCCCCACCACAACAGACTTTGTATCATGCAGTTTCCCCACCACAACAGACGTCATTGTATCATGCAGTTTCCCCACCACAACAGACGTCATTGCATCATGCAGTTTCCCCACCACAACAGACTTTGTATCATGCAGTTTCCCCACCATAACAGATTTTGTATCATGCAGTTTCCCCACCACAACAGACATTGTATCATGCAGTTTCCCCCCCACAACAGACTTTGTATCATGCAGTTTCCCCCCACAACAGACTTTGTATCATGCAGTTTCCCCACCACAACAGACTTTGTATCATGCAGTTTCCCCACCACAACAGACTTTGTATCATGCAGTTTCCCCACCACAAACAGACTTTGTATCATGCAGTTTCCCCCACAACAGACGTCATTGTATCATGCAGTTTCCCACCACAACAGACTTTATATCATGCAGTTTCCCCACCATAACAGACTTTGTATCATGCATTTTCCCCCACCACAGCGGACTTTGTATCATGCAGTTTCCCCACCACAACAGACTTTGTATCATGCAGTTTCCCCCCCACAACAGACATTGTATCATGCAGTTTCCCCACCACAACAGACTTTGTATCATGCAGTTTCCCCACCACAACAGACTTTGTATCATGCAGTTTCCCCACCACAACAGACATTGTATCATGCAGTTTCCCCACCACAACAGACTTCATTGTATCATGCAGTTTCCCCACCACAACAGACTTCTTTTGTATCTTTGCAGTTTCCCCATCATGCAGTTTCCCCACCACAACAGACTTTGTATCATGCAGTTTCCCCACCACAGCAGACTTTGTATCATGCAGTTTCCCCACCACAACAGACTTTGTATCATGCAGTTTCCCACCACAGCAGACATTGTATCATGCAGTTTCCCCACCACAGCAGACATTGTATCATGCAGTTTCCCCACCACAACAGACATTGTATCATGCAGTTTCCCCACCACAGCAGACTTTGTATCATGCAGTTTCCCCAAACACAACAGACTTTGTATCATGCAGTTTCCCCACCACAACAGACTTTGTATCAAGCAGTTTCCCCACCACAACAGACTTTGTATCAAGCAGTTTCCCCACCACAACAGACATTGTATCATGCATTTTCCCCCACCACAACAGACTTTGTATCAAGCAGTTTCCCCACCACAACAGACGTCATTGTATCATGCAGTTTCCCACCACAACAGACATTGTATCATGCAGTTTCCCCACCAAAACAGACTTTGTATCATGCAGTTTCCCACCACAACAGACGTCATTGTATCATGCAGTTTCCCCACCACAACAGACTTTGTATCATGCAGTTTCCCCACCACAACAGACGTCATTGTATCATGCAGTTTCCCCACCACAACAGACTTTGTATCATGCAGTTTCCCCACCACAACAGACTTTGTATCATGCAGTTTCCCCACCACAACAGACTTTGTATCATGCAGTTTCCCCACCACAACAGACTTTGTATCATGCAGTTTCCCCACCACAACAGACATTGTATCATGCAGTTTCCCCACCACAACAGACTTCATTGTATCATGCAGTTTCCCCACCACAACAGACTTCATTGTATCATGCAGTTTCCCCACCACAACAGATTTGTATCATGCAGTTTCCCCACCATAACAGACTTTGTATCATGCAGTTTCCCCACCACAACAGACTTTGTATCATGCAGTTTCCCCACCACAGCAGACTTTGTATCATGCAGTTTCCCCACCACAACAGACTTTGTATCATGCATTTTCCCCCACCACAGCAGACATTGTATTCATGCAGTTTCCCCACCACAGCAGACATTGTATCATGCAGTTTCCCCACCACAACAGACATTGTATCATGCAGTTTCCCCACCACAGCAGACTTTGTATCATGCAGTTTCCCACCACAACAGACTTTGTATCATGCAGTTTCCCCACCACAACAGACTTTGTATCAAGCAGTTTCCCCACCACAACAGACTTTGTATCAAGCAGTTTCCCACCACAACAGACATTGTATCATGCAGTTTCCCCACCACAACAGACTTTGTATCAAGCAGTTTCCCCACCACAACAGACGTCATTGTATCATGCAGTTTCCCCACCACAACAGACATTGTATCATGCAGTTTCCCACCACAACAGACTTTGTATCATGCAGTTTTCCCCACCACAACAGACGTCATTGTATCATGCTGTTTCCCCACCACAACAGACTTTGTATCATGCAGTTTCCCCACCACAACAGACGTCATTGTATCATGCAGTTTCCCCCACAACAGACTTTGTATCATGCAGTTTCCCCACCACAACAGACTTTGTATCATGCAGTTTCCCCACCACAACAGACGTCATTGTATCATGCAGTTTCCCCACCACAACAGACATTGTATCATGCAGTTTCCCCACCACAACAGACTTTGTATCATGCAGTTTCCCCACCACAACAGACTTTGTATCATGCAGTTTCCCCACCACAACAGACTTTGTATCATGCAGTTTCCCCACCACAACAGACTTTGTATCATGCAGTTTCCCCCCCACAACAGACTTTGTATCATGCAGTTTCCCCACCACAACGGACTTTGTATCATGCAGTTTCCCTACCATAACAGACTTTGTATCATGCAGTTTCCCCACCATAACAGACTTTGTATCAAGCAGTTTCCCCACACAACAGACGTCATTGTATCATGCAGTTTCCCCACCACAACAGACTTTATATCATGCAGTTTCCCCACCATAACAGACTTTGTATCATGCAGTTTCCCCACCACAGCAGACTTTGTATCATGCAGTTTCCCCACCACAACAGACTTTGTATCATGCAGTTTCCCCACCACAACAGACATTGTATCATGCAGTTTCCCACCACAACAGACTTTGTATCATGCAGTTTCCCCACCACAACAGACTTTGTATCATGCAGTTTCCCCACCACAACAGACATTGTATCATGCAGTTTCCCCACCACAACAGACTTCATTGTATCATGCAGTTTCCCCACCACAACAGACTTCATTGTATCATGCAGTTTCCCCACCACAACAGACTTTGTATCATGCAGTTTCCCCACCATAACAGACTTTGTATCATGCATTTTCCCCCACCAAAAACAGACTTTGTATCATGCAGTTTCCCCACCACAGCAGACTTTGTATCATGCAGTTTCCCCACCACAACAGACTTTGTATCATGCAGTTTCCCCACCACAGCAGACATTGTATCATGCAGTTTCCCCACCACAGCAGACATTGTATCATGCAGTTTCCCCACCACAACAGACTTGTATCATGCAGTTTCCCCACCACAGCAGACTTTGTATCATGCAGTTTCCCCACCACAACAGACTTTGTATCATGCATTTCCCCACCACAACTGATTAGGAAATTTATGCTGGGCCCCTTGGTGAAAATACATTGTAGCATCCCCAGTGTTTTCTTTTGTCTGTTATAGTAAGTGCTGTTGTTTACCTGACATACTGTATTTTTGTGTGTAGATTTGCCAGGGATGAATAAGTGATGTCTTTTTATTATGGGTTCTGTTGCATGTACTAGATGCATGTCAGCATCAATCAGGTCTGACAAGTGTCTGTTAGTCAGCAAGTTGAGCAGCACTCTCAGAATTACTTTCATTAAAAATGGTTGAGAATTGATTGTGTAGACCTGTCTTTCCTTCGAAGCCTGTAGTACACTAAGAAACTGAGAATAACGGGTTGGATCTGATAAATCCCACAGTGATAGTGGTTTCAGCATGGTACAGATGTATGATTTCCCAACAGTCCATTACTGCAAATGCACTTCAGCAAGGCAGCTGGTAGACAGTAGCATAATTGTCAGTGCTTATCTTTGTAGACTGGTTCAAGTGTGTTGATATTCAGTTTAGTTATTACCATTATCACCATCATCGTTACTGTGAAAACTCGTTGTAAAGATTCCATTACCACCCAGTTGAGACACTCTTCAAGGGGTTTTGTTTTTCATGGTATATTTCTCTCTTTACCTATAGTTATTTTATCCTCAAAACTCCTTCTTGCTTTAGGACACCAATGTTGAAGGATTTTCTAGGTTGCTAGCCTCAGGATGACTTTAGGACACCAATGTTGAAGGATTTTCTAGGTTGCTAGCCTCAGGATGACTTTAGGACACCAATGTTGAAGGATTTTCTAGGTTCCCAGCCTCAGGATGACTTTAGGACACCAATGTTGAAGGATTTTCTAGGCTGCCAGCCTCAGGATGACTGTGTTTTGGTCTTACAGCTTGGCCAGATGGATGTGCAACGAGACTCGGGGTCTGGCGACGCTGAGACCAGGGAGCAGCTAATCAAGGATCATTTCACCCAGCGTATCAACGACATGACCCTGCAGCTGCAGCTGGCCGACAGCAAGGCCGTGCAGTTTCACGCTGAGGTTCTTACTCTGTGTGTGTGTGTGTTCATGGTGTGTGTGTGTGTTCAGATACGTGAAGTAGCTACCATTCTAAACCTGATGAGAAACTATGGTGAAATGACATTATTCTTTCAGGATGGAAACAGTTCCAGTGTTTTGCTTTAATTAAAGAGCATGAAAATATGGCACTTTCAATGCAAGACCATGTGTAGACACAGTATGAAAACATGATTGTTCAGTATAAAACAGTATATGTAGGTGCATTTTGTGTACAAGCAGTTATGTCCAGCAGAAAATCTGGTACTATTCTGTAAAAACACTGTGCGCAGGTGCGAGCTCTGCACAAGCAGTTACGTCTGGCAGAGAGAGCCAAGTCGATAGCAGAGGAAGAACTGAAAGCGGCTAGCCAAACCATGGCACAGCTTAAGGTAATCACTGACACATTTTCATTTATTCATTTTATGTGCTTTTTAATTATTTTTTATGTACTCTCTCAGAAGCCTTATTTCTTTGCCCGTCGTACCAGCTCCTACACCAACCAAGACCCCGATGACAAGAATTGCTTGGTAGGTGAAGTCAGTGTGAGAGGGAGGACCATTTTTCTAGTGCCCATCCTAATAATGTAGGCTAAAGGGCGCTTTACAAGTTTTAACAAATCAATGTCTAAAATATATGTGGGACACACGCACGCCACACATGCGTGCTTGCATACACACACACGCACACGCATTCAAGCATACATACACACACTCACACTGGGATACAATTCCATGCACTATATAACGCGGTGAACAGCTCATTCGTATACGAGTAAAGTGTGCAAGTGACATGCTGTAATTTAGTAATATTTCAGGTGGTACAAACAAGGTTTGAAGTTATTGTAAGATCAGGTGTTCCTTTAGCCTCTGCTGTGTCATGGCAGGTGAAAACAAATAGGAATGGCTGTGCACCAGAGGAACCAGGATGAAGGGGCTAGGTTCAATGCCACTGGAAAGACGTGGAAAGTGAAATGCCAAAGAACAGAAAGAAAGAACATTTCAGCAGGGAGAGAGGCTCTGTGTGTAGTTCATTTCATAGTAGACACAGGATTTGAAATTTCATATTAGACATGTGGATGGCCCAGTGGATAAAACCATTGGTCTCATGATGGAAGGGTCCTGGGTTTGATCCTGACCAGAGATGGCCAGGTCAGAGGAGAAATTTTCTCAGTCAACATCTTTGCAGACTGTAACTCCTGCAAAGTCCTTCATGTAAATTTTAAATGGAGAGCATGTGTATGGACACACATATTCAAAACAAAACAAAAAAGAATCATGTGCTCACATTATGTACTATTTAATCCATAGTAGAAGTAGTTGTGCTTGGAGGTCCTTGGTTGGTGGCCTGTACTCCAGGTGGGGTAATGGCGATGATGATGATGATGATGATGATGATGATGATATAGTAGTGGGTCACCATGTGCAGGTGCCAAAGTTTTACTGTATAATTTACTGCCAAAATTTTACTGTTTTGTTATATTACAATGATCTTAATTCTTCATCTGAATGGTAGGTATTTGTGCCTTCATGATAGATTACATGCACTTGAAACAAGGTGAAAGGTAAGTTATGCAATGATCTTATATTGTATTTTGCATGTGACTGGCTACATGTGCAGAGAATGGCAGTCCAAACGCTGACTCAAAACTGTACATTTCTCTTACGTCAACACACCACCTTAATGGTGGGGTAAAAAAAAAACCCAGTCTCATATACAACAATTGTACATGCAATGACTTCATAGTGTATTTTGCGTGTGGGCTGGTTGCAAGACCGAGTGAACACTAAATCAGCGCTGCAAATTTTATCCAAAATCTGCAAGCAGCTTTAATGGTGAGATGAAGAAAAAGATCACCTACACAACAATGTCACCAACGGTGAACCTTTGCGTTGTAGCTAAGAAACAAAGAGACATAGAGACTGAACGCTTGACTGCACACTGTAAGTAGCTTCTGTTGTGCAATGCGTGCAGGATGAGCTACAGACTACAACGCGCAGTTACGAGGGTCAGCTGAGCATGATGAGTGAACATCTGGCTGGCATGAATGAAAAACTGGCACAGCAGAAAGATGAGATTGACGACCTTCGTGCGCAGCAGACGCAGAATAAAGGTGTTCTTGGCAAGGTATATCATTCTTTTCAGTCATCTTTGTATGGCGTGCGTGATGTGTCTTTGGGGGGAGGGGGGGGGGGGAGTAGTAACATCAGTTTGCACTAAATCTGCTTATTTTGTTGTAACTGTTTTGAAAATGAAGACTTTATGATAATGCAGTACA
>CM031605.1:16451950-16479450 GCA_018398815.1 Conus ventricosus
TGCAGTTTCCCCACCACAACAGACTTTGTATCATGCAGTTTCCCCACCACAACAGACTTTGTATCATGCAGTTTCCCCACCACAACAGACTTTGTATCATGCAGTTTCCCCACCACAACAGACTTTGTATCATGCAGTTTCCCCACCACACGGACTTTGTATCATGCAGTTTCCCTACCATAACAGACTTTGTATCATGCAGTTTCCCCACCATAACAGACTTTGTATCAAGCAGTTTCCCCACCACAACAGACGTCATTGTATCATGCAGTTTCCCACCACAACAGACTTTATATCATGCAGTTTCCCCACCATACACGACTTTGTATCATGCAGTTTCCCACACAGCAGACTTTGTATCATGCAGTTTCCCCCCAACAGACTTTGTATCATGCAGTTTCCCACCACAACAGACATTGTATCATGCAGTTTCCCCACCACAACAGACTTTGTATCATGCAGTTTCCCACCACAACAGACTTTGTATCATGCAGTTTCCCACCACAACAGACATTGTATCATGCAGTTTCCCACCACAACAGACTTCATTGTATCATGCAGTTTCCCCACCACAACAGACTTCATTGTATCATGCAGTTTCCCCACCAACAGACTTTGTATCATGCAGTTTCCCCACCATAACAGACTTTGTATCATGCAGTTTCCCCACCACAACAGACTTTGTATCATGCAGTTTCCCCACCACAGCAGACTTTGTATCATGCAGTTTCCCACCACAACAGACTTTGTATCATGCAGTTTCCCCACCACAGCAGACATTGTATCATGCAGTTTCCCCACCACAGCAGACATTGTATCATGCAGTTTCCCCACCACAACAGACATTGTATCATGCAGTTTCCCACCACAGCAGACTTTGTATCATGCAGTTTCCCCACCACAACAGACTTTGTATCATGCATTTTCCCCACCACAACTGACTTAGGAAATTTATGCTGGGCTCCTTGGTGAAAATACATTGTAGCATCCCAGTGTTTTCTTTTGTCTGTTATAAGTAAGTGCTGTTGTTTACCTGACATACTGTATTTTTGTGTGTAGATTTGCCAGGGATGAATAAGTGATGTCTTTTTATTATGGGTTCTGTTGCATGTACTAGATGCATGTCAGCATCAATCAGGTCTGACAAGTGTCTGTTAGTCAGCAAAGTTGAGCAGCACTCTCAGAATTACTTTCATTGAAATGGTTGAGAATTGATTGTGTAGACCTGTCTTTCCTTCGAAGCCTGTAGTACACTAAGAAACTGAGAATAACGGGTTGGATCTGATAAATCCCACAGTGATAGTGGTTTCAGCATGGTACAGATGTATGACTTCCAACAGTCCATTACTGCTAAGCACTTCAGCAAGGCAGCTGGTAGACAGTAGCATAATTGTCAGTGCTTATCTTTGTAGACTGGTTCAAGTGTGTTGATATTCAGTATAGTTATTACCATTATCACCATCATCGTTACTGTGAAAACTCGTTGTAAAGATTCCATTACCCACCCAGTTGAGACACTCTTCAAGGGGTTTTGTTTTTCATGGTATATTTCTCTCTTTACCTATAGTTATTTTATCCTCAAAACTCCTTCTTGCTTTAGGACACCAATGTTGAAGGATTTTCTAGGTTGCTAGCCTCAGGATGACTTTAGGACACCAATGTTGAAGGATTTTCTAGGTTGCTAGCCTCAGGATGACTTTAGGACACCAATGTTGAAGGATTTTCTAGGTTGCCAGCCTCAGGATGACTTTAGGACACCAATGTTGAAGGATTTTCTAGGCTGCCAGCCTCAGGATGACTGTGTTTTGGTCTTACAGCTTGGCCAGATGGATGTGCAACGAGACTCGGGGTCTGGCGACGCTGAGACCAGGGAGCAGCTAATCAAGGATCATTTCACCAGCGTATCAACGACATGACCCTGCAGCTGCAGCTGGCCGACAGCAAGGCCGTGCAGTTTCACGCTGAGGTTCTTACTCTGTGTGTGTGTGTGTTCATGGTGTGTGTGTGTGTTCAGATACGTGAAGTAGCTACCATTCTAAACCTGATGAGAAACTATGGTGAAATGACATTATTCTTTCAGGATGGAAACAGTTCCAGTGTTTTGCTTTTAATTAAAGAGCATGAAAATATGGCACTTTCAATGCAAGACACTATGTGTAGACACAGTATGAAAACATGATTGTTCAGTATAAAACAGTATATGTAGGTGCATTTTGTGTACAAGCAGTTATGTCCAGCAGAAAATCTGGTACTATTCTGTAAAACACTGTGCGCAGGTGCGAGCTCTGCACAAGCAGTTACGTCTGGCAGAGAGAGCCAAGTCGATAGCAGAGGAAGAACTGAAAGCGGCTAGCCAAACCATGGCACAGCTTAAGGTAATCACTGACACATTTTCATTTATTCATTTTTATGTTGCTTTTTAATTATTTTTTATGTACTCTCTCAGAAGCCTTATTTCTTTGCCTGTCGTACCAGCTCCTACCACCAACCAAGACCCCGATGACAAGAATTGCTTGGTAGGTGAAGTCAGTGTGAGAGGGAGGACCATTTTTCTAGTGCCCATCCTAATAATGTAGGCTAAAGGGCGCTTTACAAGTTTTAACAAATCAATGTCTAAAATATATGTGGGACACACGCACGCACACACATGCGTGCTTGCATACACACACACGCACACGCATTCAAGCATACATACACACACTCACACTGGGATACAATATCACATGCACTATATAACGCGGTGAACAGCTCATTCGTATACGAGTAAAGTGTGCAAGTGACATGCTGTAATTTAGTAATATTTCAGGTGGTACAAACAAGGTTTGAAGTTATTGTAAGATCAGGTGTTCCTTTAGCCTCTGCTGTGTCATGGCAGGTGAAAACAAATAGGAATGGCTGTGCACCAGAGGAACCAGGATGAAGGGGCTAGGTTCAATGCCACTGGAAAGACGTGGAAAGTGAAATGCCAAAGAACAGAAAGAAAGAACATTTCAGCAGGCAGAGAGGCTCTGTGTGTAGTTCATTTCATAGTAGACACAGGATTTGAAATTTCATATTAGACATGTGGATGGCCCAGTGGATAAACCATTGGTCTCATGATGGAAGGGTCCTGGGTTTGATCCTGACCAGAGATGGCCAGGTCAGAGGAGAAATTTTCTCAGTCAACATCTTTGCAGACTGTAACTCCTGCAAAGTCCTTCATGTAAAATTTTAAATGGAGAGCATGTGTATGGACACACATATTCAAAACAAAACAAAAAAGAATCATGTGCTCACATTATGTACTATTTAATCCATAGTAGAAGTAGTTGTGCTTGGAGGTCCTTGGTTGGTGGCCTGTACTCCAGGTGGGGTAATAGGCGATGATGATGATGATGATGATGATGATGATGATAAGTAGTGGGTCACCATGTGCAGGTGCCAAAGTTTTACTGTATAATTTACTGCCAAAATTTTACTGTTTTGTTATATTACAATGATCTTAATTTCTTCATCTGAATGGTAGGTATTTGTGCCTTCATGATAGATTACATGCACTTGAAACAAGGTGAAAGGTAAGTTATGCAATGATCTTATATTGTATTTTGCATGTGACTGGCTACATGTGCAGAGAATGGCAGTCCAAACGCTGACTCAAAACTGTACATTTCTCTTACGTCAACACACCACCTTAATGGTGGGGTAAAAAAAAAACCCAGTCTCATATACAACAATTGTACATGCAATGACTTCATAGTGTATTTTGCGTGTGGCTGGTTGCATAGACCGAGTGAACACTAAATCAGCGCTGCAATTTTATCCAAAATCTGCAAGCAGCTTTAATGGTGAGATGAAGAAAAAGATCACCTACACAACAATGTCACCAACGGTGAACCTTTGCGTTGTAGCTAAGAAACAAAGAGACATAGAGACTGAACGCTTGACTGCACACGTAAGTAGCTTCTGTTGTGCAATGCGTGCAGGATGAGCTACAGACTACAACGCGCAGTTTACGAGGGTCAGCTGACATGATGAGTGAACATCTGGCTGCAGAATGAAAAACTGGCAAAAGCAAAAGATGAGATTGACGACCTTCGTGCGCAGCAGACGCAGAATAAAGGTGTTCTTGCAAGGTATATATTCTTTTTTAGTCATCTTTGTATGGCGTGCGTGATGTGTCTTTGGGGGGGGGGGGGGGGGGGAGTAGTAACATCAGTTTGCACTAAAATCTGCTTATTTGTTGTAACTGTTTTTTAAAATGAAGACATTTATGAATAAGCATGTACACACATTCACACACACACACACACCACACACACACACCACTCACACCTCCCTCTCTCTCTCTCTCTCTCCTCCCTCCCACCATACAGTGGCAATTTCTTTGACTTGGAGAAGGCCTACGTACTACCCGGAAGTCGGGGATACTTCATGATCTCCACGATCTGGGTTTTCGAGGTCATCTTCCGTTTTTCATTCAAAATTTTTTGGCAGAACGACAGTTTCAGGTCCGGGTTGGCACCACTCTCTCTGATGTCCACGAGCAGGAGTTGGGTGTTCCCCAGGGGAGCATACTGTCTCCTGCCCTCTTTAGTATTAAAATCAACAACATTGTTCAATCAGTTCAGCAGGGTTCAGACTGCTCATTGTTTGTGGATGATTTCGCTGTCTACGCAACTGGAAGCCTGTACCCGAGTGTCCAGCGCAGGCTCCAGCTTTGCGTAGACAAAATCCATCGATGGGCGGATGAAAACGGTTTCACCTTTTCTCCAACAAAGACGCAGTGTATTCACTTCCATAATTTCCGTCAGTTTTTCCCAGATCCTGAACTTCAAGTAGGGAAATCTCCCATTCCAGCTGTTAAAGAGGCCAAATTTCTGGGAATCATTTTTGACCAGAAACTCAACTTTCTCAGCCACATCAAAAACCTCAAAACTTCTTGCCAGAAAGCTCTGAATATTCTGCGGGTCGTAGCGCACACCGACTGGGGCGCTGATAAGAAAACTTTGCTGCACCTCTACAGAGCCTTGGTCCGTCCAAACTGACTACGTTGTGCTGTCTACGGCTCCGCAAGACCCTCTTACCTCAAACTCTTGGACCCTATCCACCATCAAGGGCTTCGTCTCTGTCTTGGAGCGTTCCGCACCACCCCTGTGTACAGCCTGTACGCAGAGGCGGGCGAACCTTCATTGTCCAACCGCAGGCTGAAACTGTCTTTAAATTATTATATCCGACTGTTCTCAGAACCGCAGAATCCTGCCTATGACTGTGTCTTTGACCCTCCATTCCAAAGTAAGTTTGAAAACAACCCGAAATGTATTCCGCCGTTTGGTCTTCGTATGCAGCCTCACGTGCGGAATGCAGGTGTAGACCTAGGAGTTGTGTCCGATTTTTCCAAGTTTCCGGATCAACCTCCGTGGACCTTTTTCACACCAGAGATTCGTTTTGATCTTGCAGCTTTTCGCAAAGAGTCTACCAGCTCTCTGGCGTACAAGGCTTTGTATGCTGAGCTCTGTTCCAAATTCCCATCCTGTCAAAAAGTTTTCACTGACGGTTCCAAGTCTGAAGATGGAGTGGCCTGTGCAGCCTACTGCCCTGGGCTCCTTCTCAGATACTGTTGGAACATATACATTCAGATGCTTCTGTCTATTCTGCTGAACTTACTGCTCTGGTTTTGGCTTTGAAGATAATCTCACATTCTTCAAAGAGGGACTTTCTGGTTCTGTCGGATTCGCTGTCAGCTTTGGAGGCCATAGCTGGCCGCAGCCTTCAGCATCCAGAACTTTTACTTTTTTTTTAACTTTTTAGCAAGTTAAAGGCGGACGGTTACAACATTACTCTTGCTTGGGTTCCTGGCCATGTTGGCATCGGCGGGAACGAAATGGTTGATCGTTTAGCCAAGAACGCCACAAGAGAGAAACTGTCCAACATTTATATCCCCTGCTCAGATGTGAAACCCAAAATTAACGATTATGTGAGAGACCTCTGGCAGGAGGATTGGAACACACAGACGAATAACAAGCTCTTTCAGATCCGTCCAAACCTTAAGGAGTTCCTCCCATCCACGTCGGGAGGTCGTAAAGAGGAAACGGTTCTGTGCCGGCTGCACACCGGCCATTCGTATTTTACCCATGCTTACCTTTTAAAGAGTGAAGAAGCTCCGTGGTGCATTCCATGTCATGCACCACTCACAATGAAACATGTTCTTTTAGAGTGTTGGGACTTGCACGATGTGAGACACAAACATTTTACAGCGGAGTCCATGAAGATCCTGTTCAGGGATGTCCCGCCTGATGTGATCCTTGAGTTTTGAGAGAGATTAACATTTTTCATCTGATTTAAGATTTTACGGAAGAAAGATTTTTAACAAAGTTTCTGGTGCGTTTGTAGACGATGTCATTTAACGAGATGTATGAAAGGTTTTTTTTTTTTTTTTTTTTTTGACTGGTGAGTTGATTTTAACGTGGTGACAGCCCTGATATGGCCCTTTGCGGTCGGCTGGGCTATAAGCAACATTATCTTATCTTATCTTATCTCCTCCCACCATCTCTGTCTGCATCTCTTGTCTCTTGTACTTCTTCTCACCTTTGCTCTAACACATTCTGTCCCACCCTTCCGCAGGTTTAGTTCTGAATTCCAGTGAAATAAAGAAAGGTTCTTGAACTGAATTGATATGCTAAAGGCATCCCTGCATGTTTGAAAACCAGAAAACAACAAAACACAAAATAAAAACAAAAGCAAAGTATATTCCTGGACATGGTTCATACAGACCTGTTTTACCCCTACGGATTCACCGTAGTTTCTACGAAAATAGGCCCTCAGCTACGGTGCTACGATGACACAGGCTCAAACTACGGAAAAAAACAAACAAAATCAGCCACTAAAGCTGTCAGGGACGATCATAAACGAAAGTAAGTGAAGGGAGATAATTCTGATATTTTCCGATTTGCTTGCGCATGCGCCCTAGTTTCTTTCGTCTGCTCCAGTCTGCTCAGTCGATTCGCGCGAAAATGTCAACAAAAGGGAAAAAGAAAAGGCCAGTGAATCAACTGACCCTTGCACCTCTCCACCAAAGAAAAAAGCCCGGCCGCCTCCTGCACAGCGTTTTCGGAGTATACACAGGAGTGGTCTTGTTTACAGGCATGGAAAAAGGGAGAAGCGTATGTGCGGTGCACTGTTTGTGACACAGACTTCAGCTGTGCGCATGGCGGAAAGAACGACTGTTTCAGACATGTTAAAAGTGCCAGACACGAACAATTCGAGAGAGCCAAGGGAAAACAATCCACTCTGCAAGGCTTCCTTACACAGCAGCGTGATGAGCATAGAGGTGACACGGTCAGAGGCTCCGATATGCGAATTCTTGGTGGAACATAATTTGCCATTCGCAGCAGCTGACACTCTCACAAAGGCAATCAAACGCATATGCCCAACTCAAAAATTGCCAAAGAGATCAAATGCTGCAGAAGTAGTGGTGACTACTGACAGTTGCTCAAATTTGAGCCCAAACTACTGACACAGGTCATCATGACTACTGAAAGGTAATGTTGGGGGTAAACAGGTCTGTTCATATTGGAAGAAGGCAGTTTCATGGGTCATTGCCTTGAGTTCATGATGAGAACTTCCCCAGTAATGTGTGTGTGATTTCCAGTCGATTTCATTCTGTTTACAGGTCAGCAAGAAACCCAAGAAATGATGACGGAAGGAAGGGGCGGATGGACTCCATCTTCCTACAACCAGCAAACTAGCGCCGGAGGAAGACCCATGGCCAGCGTTTCCTCCTTGTGGCCAGTGTCAGCCAGTCTCGTTGTTCATGGGTGTTGCAATGTGTGATGTGCTAACGACGTGGGGGGTGTTGCCGGGAGATATGTTCATCTGGAGAATGAACAAACTGAAATGCGTGTGCTGAGGAATGTCGCTCATTTGAGGTCTTCACTGTAAAGTTCTCTTGTCATTTCTGTGTTTTCTTTGTACCTATTTTCTCTTGTCAGTTCTGTCTGTCTCTTTGTGCCTACTTCCCTTATTCTTTCAACCTGTGTGTCTTTCTGGTCTTCTTTTTCAGTCAAAATGATAGAGAAGAGTGTTGCGGGCTTATCTTATCGAGTTAACAGAACACCCAAGGCTGCCACTGACTTTCAAGGTGCTTTTCAGTTAACTAATATTCAATGTCTGTAATCCCAGGATTAGTTCTGAGGACTGCAAAGTGTTAGTCACATTTCAGTCTGTAAATCACATCCTAGAAAAACAAGAAATCCCTTCAGAAATAAGATATGCTGCCTGGTGGAAAATCTGTATTGTCTTGTTGAAAATAAGGCACCCTGAGGTTGTGTTTGAAAACTGTTCAGTGTAGCAAAGACTGAAAACCAAGTGTTCATTGTGTGCCTTTTGTGCTTCTAGTGTTTGTAGCTAATGCTATGGGGAGACTGTTCTTCATTCTGTGTTAGTATTGAACATTATGTTGGTTGTTATTTGTGCAGTTCTCCCACATCTTTTTCTGATCTGTTTTATGCCACATCACCTCACTGTCCATTCTTTTTCATAAATTTGAAAAGAATGCCATGGTTGAAAATTAGATTTCATGTCTTCTGAATAATGAAATTAGAAACTGATGTAAGCTGATTACTGTTGCCTTTTTAAAATGAAATCATGTGTACTAGCATTGTAATGAAAATTTGGAACAATCATCATGAAAAGGATTTTTGATGTTCTAGATTTTATTGTCCATGCTCATGCACGAGAAGCTTGTCTCATGGAGTCTGCATTGTCTAGAGTGTGCAGCACATTATCGATGGCTCATTGTTCGTTAACTGTGTGTCAATTCATGGGTCACAATGTGTTGTGTGGCGTAAGTAGGAAGAGTAACTGTTTTCAGGGGTTGACAGAATGTGAAGAAGAACTGACAGGTTGTTGCAGTCTTGTGTTGCATAAGTGTTTGTATCAATTTTTTTTAATATGTACTTGTGTGATATCTTGACCGTACAGTGGAGAACCAGGATGAAAGCATCGCACAGTATGCAGTTCGTGCATTCTGACATCACTAATCCTAGTGAATGCTTCCATGGATGTACTTTGTATGTCCATCCTGGCACACGGCTTATTCACTGCTGTTGAATCGGAACAAAACTCAATATTCAGTTTTGATTATCATATTATACTAACAGTATCAGTTTACTCACTTCCCGGCTTCCCCCATCTTTTCTCTGCCTGGTTCTCCAGCTTTGTACACCTGTGCATACCTGTACAGACCAAGCTGCAACGTTTCTCACAGTCCTATTGTATTAAAGGTGAGAATCAAAATGATGTTCGCATTTCAGACAATACACTTTGTTATGTTGCAAATATTCTGATGTTACATATACACTCATCTCATTTGAGGAGCTGCAGCTTCTATGTCAGTCTCTAAAACCTTCTGTCGTGGCTCTTCAAGAAACTCAAATTCAAAGCCAGAAGACCTTTACTCTTTCTGGCTTTAATATTCTTTCGAAACCTGCACAACCATCCACGTTGGGACTGTCGGGCGGTGTTGCCCTTCTCCTACACAAAACTTTGTTGTATAGTCCTGTCACTCTGTCTACCTCCCTTCAGGCTGTAGCTGCGAGAGTCACTCTCCACAAGACTGTGACAATTTTGTTCTCTTTATCTCTCACCTTCTGTCCCGTTTGTCGTCAGGACCTTGTCAGTCTGATAGAAAACTCCCTCGACCTTTTTTGCTGTTGGGTGACTTTAACGGTCACAATCCTCTTTGGGGTAGTGCCGGTACGTCACCCAGAGTCTGCTGATTGAGGATGTCCTTTCAGACTTGGATTTGTGTTGTCTGAATGACGGATCTGCAACTTATCTCCACTCTTCCTCGGGTTTTCACTTTCGTGTTTGGATTTGTCGGTTTGTGACCCCTCGCTGGTCCTGGACTATGAGTGGTCTGTCCATGACGATCTGCACGGAAGTGACCATTTCCCTGTCCTTCTACAACCTGTAATAACTGAACACGTCTCTGTCTCTCAGCATCTCAATTATAAGAAAGCAAACTGGGATCTATTTGCAGCCACTGTTTCTAAGGAGTTCCAGGACACTGATTTTTTTCAGAGTCCTGACCCAGCTGAATCACTGACTAACACTATGATTAAATGTGCAAAGGGCCTGTATTCCAGTGTCTTCCGATAAACTTCAAATGCCAAAAACACCCTGGTTCGATTCAGAATGCCAACAAATTTCCAAAGTTAGAAAACGGGCTCAGCGTCAGGTATACCAACGACCTTCGGGTCCCAACGCTCGAGCCCATCAGAAACTCCGTGCTAAATCAAGACACACTTTTAAAATCAGTAAACGTCGGTCCTGGAGAAGCTTCTGCTCCAGGCTGACATCAAAAACTTCTAAGAAAAAAGTGTGGAAAAATCATTAAGAAAATCAAAGGGAAGAACACCTGTCCCACTGTGAACCATCTCAAGTTTTCGGATTCTTTAATAACAGAGAAAAAGCAGTTGCTAATCTGCTTGCTTCAAACCATTGAAAAGAATTCCTCCTCTTCTAATAAATCAGTCACTTTTGTCAAAAACAAAGCCCTAAAAGAAAAATCACCCTGCAACTTTTCATCCGACAACATGGAAGACTACAATCTTCCTTTCACATTAAACGAACTGAAATCTGCCTTACTCTCTTGCAGCGATTCCTCTCCAGGTATAGATGACATTCATTATAAACTATTGAAACATCTTCCGCAAGAAGGTCTGAACATCCTGTTACAGGTATACAACCACGTGTGGACTACAGGTTGCTTTCCACCCTCTTGGCGGAAAGCCCTCATTATTCCCATCCCCAAACCTGGAAAAGATCTTTCTAATCCATCTAACTACCGTCCCATAGCTTTGACCAGCTGTGTCTGTAAATTGATGGAAAAAATGGTCAATGCTAGGCTCATGTGGAAACTCGAAACCGATGGCCTTTTGGCGAAAGAACAGTGTGGTTTCCGCAAACATCGTATACAGTTGACCATTTGATTCGTCTGGAATCTACACTTAGGAACGCTTTTTTAAACAGACAGCATGCAGTGGCAATTTTCTTTGACTTGGAGAAGGCCTACGATACCACCTGGAAGTCGGGGATACTTCATGATCTCCACGATCTGGGTTTTCGAGGTCATCTTCCGCTTTTTATTCAAAATTTTTTGGGCAGAACGACAGTTTCAGGTCCGGGTTGGCACCACTCTCTCTGATGTCCACGAGCAGAGTTGGGTGTTCCACAGGGAGCATACTATCTCCTGCCCTCTTTAGTATTAAGATCAACAACATTGTTCAATCAGTTCAGCAGGGTTCAGACTGCTCATTGTTTGTGGATGATTTTGCTGTCTAACGCAACGGAAGCCTGTACCCGAGTGTCCAGCGCAGGCTCCAGCTTTGCGTAGATAAAATCCATCGGTGGGCGGAATGAAAACGGTTTTCCACCTTTTCTGCTACAAAAACCCAGTGTATTCACTTCCATAATTTCCGTCAGTTTTTTCCAGATCCGGAACTTCAAGTAGGGAAATCTCCCATTCCACTGTTAAAGAGGCCAAATTTCTGGGAGTAATTTTGACCAAAAACTTAACTTTCTCAGCCATATTAAAAACCTCAAAACTGCTTGCCAAAAGGCACTGAATATTCTGCGGGTCGTAGCACACACCGACTGGGGCGCTGATAAGAAAACTTTGTTGCACCTCTACAGAGCCCTGGTCCGTTCTAAACTGGACTACGGTTGTGCTGTGTACGGCTCCGCAAGATCATCTTGCCTCAAACTCTTAGACCCTATCCACCATCAAGGGCTTCGTCTCTGTCTTGGAGCGTTCCGCCCCCCACCTGTGTACAGCCTGTACGCAAGGCAGGTGAACCTTCACTGTCCAATCGCAGGCTGAAACTGTCTTTGAATTATTACATCCGACTGTTCTCAGAACCGCAGAATCCTGCCTATGACTGTGTTTTTGACCCTCCCGTTCCAAAGTAAATTTGAAACAACCCCGAAATGTATTCCGCCGTTTGGGCTTCGTATGCAGCCTCACGTGCGGAATGCAGGTATAGACTGGGAGTAGTTTCCGATTTTTCCAAGTTTCCGGATCAACCTCCATGGACCTTTTTCACACCAGAGATTCGTTTCGATCTCGCAGCTTTCCGTAAGGAGTCTACCAGCTCTCTGGCGTACAAGGGTTTGTATGCCGAGCTCTGTTCCAAATTCCCATCCTATCAAAAAGTTTTCACTGACGGTTCCAAGTCTGAGGATGGAGTGGCCTGTGCAGCCTACTGCCCTGGGGCTCCTTCTCAGATATTGTTGGAACATATACATTCAGATGCTTCTGTCTATTCTGCTGAACTTACTGCTCTAGTACTTTGGGTTTGAAGATAATCTCCCATTCTTCGAGGAGGGACTTTCTGGTTCTGGTCGGATTCGCTGTCAGCTTTGGAGGCCATAGCTGGCCGCAACCTTCAGCATCCAGAACTTTTACTTTTTTTTGAACTTTTTAGCAAGTTGAAGGCGGACGGTTACAACATTACTCTTGCTTGGGTTCCTGGCCATGTTGGCATCGGCGGGAACGAAATGGTTGATTCGTTAGCCAAGAACGCCACAAGAGAGAAACTGTCAAACATTTATATCCCCTGCTCAGACTGAAACCCAAAATTAACGATTATGTGAGAGACCTCTGGCAGGAGGATTGGAACACACAGACGAGTAACAAAACTCTTCAGATCCGTCCAAACCTTAAGGACTTCCTCCCATCCACATCGGGAGGTCGTAAAGAGGAAACGGTTCTGTGCCGGCTGCAACACCGGCCATTCGATATTTACCCATGCTTACCTTTTAAAGAGTGAAGAAGCTCCGTGGTGCATTCCATGTCATGCGCCACTCTCACAATGAAACATGTACTTTTAGAGTGTTGGACTTGCACGATGTGAGACACAAACATTTTACGCGGAGTCCATGAAGATCCTGTTCAGGGATGTCCCGCCTGACGTGATCCTTGAGTTTTTGAGAGAGATTAACATTTTTTATCTGATTTGAGATTTTACGGAAGAAGGATTTTTAACAAAGTTTCTGGTTCGTTTGTAGACGATGTCATTTAATGATGATGTGTGAAAGTTTTTTTTTTTTTTTTTTTTTTTTTTTTTTTTATATTTAAATGACTGGTGAGTTGATTTTAACGTGGTGACAGCCCTGATGTGGCCCTCTGCGGTCGGCTGGGCTATAAGCAACATTATCTTATCTTATCTTACACTCATCCATATTGTTGTTCAATTTGAATGCACTGTGAGGGACAGAAATGGACACTGCAACAAGTAAATTATGAATGCCAGACTTTTCTTAGCTACAAAAAAACAAACAAACAAAAAAAGCTTGTTACTGTATTTGAACCAAACAAGCTGTTTTTTATAGTTTTTTGCATATTTGTAACATTGCGGTGAGAGAACCATGCCCAGTTTCTGTTTATATTTAACATGGATTTGGATGTTAAAAATTTGTTCAGAGACGGATGGGAGGTGAAGGGCGGGAGGATTAAGCCTGTGGATTGTTGAAAGTGTAGTACTGTTAATTATGAGTATAAGTATGGAGCTACAAATGAAGGCATTTTTTTTTTATTCACTTGGAGGACAGATTTTGTTTGGACAGGAGCAATGCCCAGGTTTGAGAAGGCATCATGGTCGCTGTTGACAGGAAAACGTATTGTGCGTTGAAAAGAAAAAAAAAGAACATGGATGATGTTTCAAAGAAAGAGATTGTATTATCATTATTTTGTCATTTATTTCAATATTTCCACTGTCCTAGTGATTAGCTTTGATTTTTGACATTTCCAGACGGAGACTCAATTTAAAGTATATTGATGAGGGATTTGGTGGGCCTGTTTTTAATGTGTTCACTAGTCCGTTTGGGTGCATGCAAGGTACTGGTAACATGAGAAAAGAAGTTTGCGCCCGTAGATAATTTCCTCTCTAGTTTTCTCTCCACTGTCTTTTTGTGCTGTGATGAAAGAAGGCGCTCAACATGTAGCATGGTGCAAAGATTGCAGGCTTACATGTTCTGATAAATTTGTTGTCAACCGATAAATTTGTTGTCAAGGTCATTTCTTTAGCAGCACCTTAACCTGATCTGTTAGATGTACAGAAAAGTGTGCGTTGGTAATTGTAATTGTTGTATATGGTAGTATGTAATGGTATGTTGCTTATGCATCACTTGAATATGGTTTTCCTTGTTAAGACTGTTGCTCTAGCAATCATCTTGTGTAGTTTCTGTACATTCTGGGGTGGAAGATTTTGTCATCTTGGGTTTGTATGGAGAATGAATGAAAATGAAAAAAGTCTGTAGAGTGGTTGAATGGCAAAAAAAAAAAAAAAAAAAAAAGGCTCATAGAGAGATTGACGGAAGCTAATATGATGTGACTTCTGAAAAATTGTGATTTTTTTTATCATGACATTCCATGATGTGTTTCGTGCCCTTGAAATCTGTGAACATCTTTGTGTCCTGTTCTCAGCCCAGTAGAAAAGCCATTGTGGCAACTTCCTATTGATTTGACAGGTCAAAGCTGGGACTAATTGGTGCTTTCATGGCATGGGCTATATGTGACCAGTAATTAAAACTTGGAGTTGTGGTTATTTAGCAGGTTTTCAGTGTTTTTGTGCATTTAAAAACAGCATGCTTATCCACTCAAAACAATTGTGTTAGAAATGTGCGCTATTCTTTATTGGTGTTTATCTGCCCCCATTTTAGCTTGCTTTCGGGAAGAAAAAACAATCCTTAAGAACATTCTCTCTTAAGCATGTTTCTATAATATCAAGATCTGTCGATTGTCATTGAGATCTTTTTTTTTTCCTGATCAGGTATGATAAATTATGAAATCAGATCCATTTTCAAGTTGGCATATGATGAGAACAAAAAAAAAACCAAACAAAAAAATCCTTGGGTATGTGAACAAAACTAAAGTTAATTCAGGAGGAGGGAAGTCTGTGAACATTAACTGTAAAGGCCTCCCCTGAACAAAGAAAAGCCTGAATTACAGAACATAAACTGCTGTGCATCGAAGGCAGTTCATAAGAAGGAGTGAGCATAGAGTTGCAATTCATGAAGGCAAAAGGGGGAAAAAGTTGAAGGAAAAAAATGACTGAATATTAATGTCCTGCCACCAACATTTGTTTACAAATTGTGTAGAGAAACAAGCTATCATTAGATAAAGAAATCTTGTAAGTTTATGTTAAAAACATTACACACAGTTGCTCTCTCTCTCTCTCTCTCTTCTCTCTCTCTCGCTCTCTCTCTCTCTCTCTCTTTCTCTCTCTCTCTGTCTGTCTGTCTGTCTCTCTCTCTCTCTCTCTCTCTCTCTGTCTCTCTTTCTCTCTCTCTCTCTCTCTCTCTCTCTCTCTCTCTCTCTCTCTCAGAAAATACTTATTTTCTCTTTGAGGGAAAAAAGCTACTTTTAAAGAAATCTAGATGTGAAAATATTAGGCAGAATAACTGATGGGCTAAGCACAGCTTGGTCATCTTTCTTACACACATCAGCAGTTTAGGAAATGTAACTTTTGTAAATAGATGGATCTCTTTTTTGTGACAGAGCTTAGGCATTTTGTGTAAAAAGGTAACAATCGTATCTTAATCCTGTGTAGTCGGAGAGACTGGGATTTTTGTTAAGCAGAAAACTGATGCAGACCTGTGGTGTGCTATGCTTTTTGTGTAGCATGCTACGATTTCATTGCTACTTTTGCAACTATTTCATTTCATAACTTTGTGACGAAATGCTGCACAAAAAAGAATTTTAGATACTTCATGGACTAAGCGGCAACCTAATTGGAACAGAGGCCATATAGATTTTTCCATATAGACTTATTTCATCAAGAAAGAAAAAAAAAAGAAATATGCCAAGATCAGTGAGGAGACAAAGAAAATGCAGAAGAAAATTCACAAAGAGGGATTGTTATTTTGCTGCCACATCAGTTGGTTTCAGTGTCAGCCATTTTTGTGGTCTGTAGGTGGATTTGAAAGCATGCAATGTTTTCAGTCTCACAGGTAGCATTAACACTGTTTTTCAGTTTTAACTCTTCCAGGAAGCAAACACTTTTTCAGTTTTAACTCTTTAGGAAGCATAAACGCTGTTTTTCAGTTTGAGCTCTTTTAGAAAGCAAAACTGTTTTTCAGTTTTAGCTAACTCTTTCAGATAGCATAAAACACTGTTTTTCGGTTTTAACTCTCTTATGAAAATAAGCATAGGGTACAGCTTTATCATGTAAACTGACCATAGCATCACCTTCATTCTCAAGCTCATCAATGAGCGTGAGAAAGTCTCAAATTCTGTGGCCATCCATGCCATGCTTTCATGGTGACCTCAGTTTCAGATTCCTCTTTATGTCTACACCTTTGGGAAGTTATTTTCATCAGTTTGGGGCTTAGTGTGTGGCGCTCTGCTTATGTTGGATCAGTGTAAGCACCACTGAACACTGCCAAAGCGACTTGGTGACAGTGCAGTGTCTTCTCTGGTGGATTGCCTCCTGATGGCTTGATACTAATTGCTGCCGGTGGATTGGTGACAGGGTTGTGAAGAAAATCCACGGTGTGGCGGTGAATGGAGAACCAGAATGAGCAGCACTGGAAGAACATCACTGAAGCAGCACAGAAGATGAGACAGAAAAAAAGCAGAACTAAGAATAACTCTGCATTAAGGCTCCATGCCAGCCTTACATCTCTGGATCAAATCAAGGGCCTTAAGTGTAACTCTTGAGGTCTTTATTGAGACGGAAAGAAAAAGCGTATTATAGATAATAAACCAACGATCGTTTTACTGTAAAAAATATTAAAAAAAGAGAGATTTGTTTCAGAAATAACACTCACAAGCTTTGAGACAGGGACTGTGATATCAGTTGGTGCCAGAAATGTCCGCATTTTAGAACAGCAAAGGATGAAAGGATTTGATGGCCACAGTGCTCTTGCTGCAAGAGTATGTCTTGAACTTATTGCAGGGGATGTCAGAAAGAAATAGCAGGTTGTGAGGAGCAAGTTTAAGTACCTCGACTTGTGTGCAGATTCAGAAGTCCTTGAGTATTCCTTGTGGCAATTAATGTTGAAATCGGGTTCCATATCTTTTTTGTTTGTTTGATGCCATGGGATGGAATGTGTGCAATAGTAAAATATGTTGCAGAATGAATGATGGAAAAAGGTTTGCAGATTGTGTTTTCGGTGGTGTCACTGTGATTTTATGAACTGAATGTCAGAAGGAAAAAAAACAACTGATGAAAACAAATTTGAAAGTGTTGGTTGGTTTGTGTGAGTGTATGTGTGCATGCATTTGCAACCATTGATAACTGTATTTTTTTAATTAGTCCTCATTGGCAGGTAAACCATTCTTTTTTAGTCAACAGTTGACTTTATGTTTACAGTGGTCCATACAAAAACAAAACATGAAAAAAACCAATATGCATATTGTCACCATAACATTCAATAACTGACAACAGAGAAAAATAACAAAATGAATGTGAATACACATTGTCAACCATGGGTATAATTGAACCAACCTGTTTCATGACCGGTCCAAACACATAACTTTTTTACTCTCCCCTCTCTCCCAATGCCCGACCACTCCCACCCGATCTACCCATAAACTGTTAAATTACACAAATGCATGGCTTTCGACCTCTAATGCATTTAATTTCCCCGAAAACATTTGACAGATGCATACAACCACTGGCCCTATAATGTTGTTTTCATGACAAGAAGGAGAAGCAAGAAAAATCTAGAGGAAGTAATGAAAAAGCGGTATGACATTCCTGAAAGATCTATCTACCAATAGATAAACTTCATTATAGTTTACACACACTCACACACGCACACGTGCACGCACACACAAGAACATTCATTAGATCAGCAGCGACTGTCGCCTCTGGACTTTTATTTTCCAAAGTTTCTGCTGTAGAGAATCGAACTTGTTTAAAAAATTACACACCACACACACACACGTGTGTGTATGTGTAAAAAGAGCGAGAAAGACACTTGTTATGCTTGTTTTTGAGAGAGAGAGAGAGAGAGATTTTTTTGTTTGTTTGTTTGTCAGCTCGTTACTTTTCCTTTCTTTTTGTACTCCCAATTCTTATAGAACAGGGAGTACTTTACAATGGGAACGAAGAAATGCTGTCTGTGTGTCCGTGATCAAAATGTGTTCCACTTGCTCCAGACAAAACTTCTGGGCCGGTTTGTCTGAAAATTTGTAGGTATGTTCATTATGGGTCACGGATGATGCCCGATGTTTTATTTTACCATAATAGCCTTTACTAACGGCTATAACGGCCCAAAACGGTTTTCTTCTTTATCGAATATCTGACTGACGAAATACATTACGACGCACCTTGACGTCATCATACAGTGTGACGCATGTTTGAGTGTGACGTTTTTCAGCCCCCACTCCCCACCCCCCCTCCACCCACGCGTATTCAAGATAAACTGGGAGTACGTTTATAGGCTTTGCATCTCGTTTTCTTTAGTATGCGCACAGCGTTCGTTCCTGCCAATGTTGAATAAGCCAGGCAATAAAGCAAACACTGAGAAAGGAAGAATCGACAGAGTGAAGTATGAGACAAGAGAACCATTTCACCACCCCCGAGAAGTAAGCATGCCTTTCCATTAGGAAGAAACTCCATGGAGAGCTTGACAGCGAAAGGTCTCGGAGAAGCGCCATTCACCACCACCACCACCACCCAACTCCCGTGCCCCCACCCCCAGCTCCCCTGCACCCCACCCACCTTTTCCAGACAAGGGTTTCAGTTCTGAACTGCTTGCACTGTACGGGGGCCGGCCACACCCAGGTCATGACTCCTAGGTACACCTTTGCTGTCAGGAAAAAAAAAAGATGTAAAGCATATGAACGTACTCCCAGTTTATCTTAAATACAAGTACTTTCTGAGATATTCCATAAAGAAGAAAACCCGTTTGGGGCCGCTATAGCCGTTAGTAACGGCTATTGTGGTAAAATAAAACACCAGGCATCATCCGTGACCCATAATGAACATGATACCTACAAATTTTCAGAAAGATTGGCCCAGAAGTTTTGTCTGGAGCGAGTGGAACACATTTTGACCATGGACAGACACACAGACAGCATGTCTTCGTTCCCATTGTGAAGTACTCCCTGTTCTATAAGAACTGGGACTTGAATCAGCGACTTCAGGAAGAGTAGACGTGTTAAAGCGTTGCCTGATTAGACGGGTGTCTCACCCACTTGGTCTGAGTAAAGCGTTGCCTGAATGGACGGGTGTCTCACCCACTTGGTCTGAGTAAAGCGTTGCCTGAATAGACGGGTGTTTCACCCACTTGGTCTGAGTTGCAAAATTCAAGCCTTAAGAAGTTTTCTTTTTTTTCCCTCCTCGACAGATCCATCTGGAACACTTTCAGCTGGCTCTACCGTTGCCTTTAGGGTTCTGGACTTTTTATCAGAAACCGGAAGCTGTGATATGTGATCATGGGCTGTTGAGCCTATAACCCCGCTTGCTTCAACCTTCATTGCGAGGAGTTTGGCTCGGAAGCAAGATTCACTCAAGCTGTTGGCTGGACTGGCGTACTTCTCAGTCTTGAAGATGTGATCTTCCTCCATTCTGTTTTCATGCAGCACAGCCAATTCAATCCCAAAAAAATTTTTTTTTTAATGAACTTGAGTAAAGTACAATACCCGGTCCCATGCCACTCTTCCTGATAATCTTTGGATGGTCTCTATATTCTGGAAGGTCTGCTGTGCACACCCAGTCATCCATTCCATCCAGTCAAGCCCGCTTCCATGCTCTTGATGTCACAGCTGTTCCAGACCATGATCTGTGGCCCCCTGCCATGTAAGTCCTCGTTGCTGGAGGTTTTTTTTTAGTGGCGTAGTGGTTCCTCTGGGCATGTCCTTATGTCCGATCACCTTCATCAGTTGTTGTGTCTCCATATGTACCCTTCCTGAGTCAATGCTGCTTATCGTAAACTTAGAACTTGTTCCCATGTTTGTTTGCAGTAACACAATGGATACGTGGGGTCACCTGATTTTCCACGATTTTACCAGGTTTCAGTTGGAGGACAGAAGCTCGTATACAGATCTGAGCATGAAGCTGATCCTAAAAGGTGCCATGTACCATATTTCATTCTACATGAGGCATCTTTGGAGAGCATTTGCTACGCAGACTACCACCCATATTGGTCTTTCTGCGGAGATCTTTAACAATCCTAACGGGGGGAAGTCTGATCCAAAACAAAACATTATAACAGTTGTCCTGGAAGATGAGACGTCGCCGTGTGTAAAGAGTGTCACGTACGCTGAAATGTTCGCCATGGTGAATTCTGGAGTTCTATCCAGGAAACAAAGACGAAGACGGAAAGGACGGGGTCTGTTGAAAATTGTCGCGGCCCTTACGTAAAGACCGCCCCAGCTTGAAAGAATAATCGCACTGATTATTTCCATTTGCATGTCCCGTGGAATCTCGGAAAGCCGTCAGGTGGCAATGGAGCTGTTCTCTTGTAATACCCCCGGCGTCACAGCCTCATCACGTATGTCCCCGCTAAATCATCATTGGCGTACATAATGCGGGGATCATGAACAGGAAAATAAAGGTGTACTGACTTCATGAAGCCGAGTGATCTTTGGCCATGGTTATCATTGCTCTTGTCTGTGTGAACTCGGTCATCGTCTAGTGCTTGTTGTTCAGTGGTATTGTTAGCATAATTATCTCTGTTAGACGTCACACTTCGAACTGATGATGTTCAGTGTGTTGCAGTTCACACACACACACGCACGCACGCACGCGTGCGCGCGCACACACACACACACACACACACACACACACACACACACACACACACACACACACACTCACACATGCGCATGCACATACACACCCCGCGCGCGCTCTCTGACTGTCTGTCTCTCTATCTGTCTGTCTGTCTGTCTGTTTTTCATTGGTTTGTTTTTTTCAAAGGTAGGCCTACTTATGCGTTGATTGTAGCATTTTTTTTCTATGTTCTTTCCCAGAGGGCTGGATGTAAAAAAAAAAGTATGTTTAATCCATCACCCGCTTAAATAAACTCTCTCTCTCTCTCTCTCTCTCTCTCTCTCTCTCTCTCTCTCTCCTCACACACACACACACACACACACACACACACACACACACACACACACACACACACACACACAAGCAATGGTGTGAGCCCACTGGTTTCTTTTTCCCCAGTATATCCCAGGCAGTGCCTACGATTGCAGAACACACCAACACGGATTTTCTGTTGCAGATTGTACACCTCGGTGATCTTAAGTCAAAATGATGTAGGCCCACTGAACAGTTGCAGTTGCCTTTCATGGACAAGAGAGTTCGTGAGCGGATAGTTTTTCCGTGGAGGCAAGAGAAGCAAGCGGCGAGATGTACTGAGAAATGAACACAAACTCTGTGTGTGTGTGTGTGTGTGTGTGTGTGTGTGTTTGATGATTAAATTTAACGTCTGTTCACAACAATGGTGATATTAGACTAGAAATAAACCAATCTAAAAAAAAATAAATAAATAAATAAAATAAAAAAAACGGGCTGTGTAAGAGTTTGTGTCTGTGTTTGCGAGCGTGCTCGCGCGCGCGAGCGCGCGCGCGCGCGCGTGTGTGCGTGTCTGTGTGTGTGTGTGTGTGTGTGTGTGTGTGTGTGTGTGTGTGTGTGTGTGTGTGTGTGTGTGTGTGTGTGTGTGTGTGTGTGTGTGTGTGTGCGTGTGTTTGTATACTGTGCGTGTGTGTGTGTGTGTGTGTGTGTGGTGTGTGTGTGTGTGTGTGTGTGTGTGTGTTAGTGTGAATATGCACTCATGTGTGAAAGGCTACGTATAAACATTCATACAATAACTATAAATGATTTAATGTTTACAATAAATTTGCAAGTATAGTGCTGGATAAAACTGATGCAATTTGTTCATTTCTTCGCTGTAGATTATATCATTTAAAGATCTCATTTTTGCTACATCTATCCCAGATATTTTGTATAACAGGGATAGCAATGGGCAATCAAAAAGAATATGTTCAATTGATATTGAATGACCACAAGCACATTCTACATTTTTTGAAAATTTAGTCTTCCATGAATTTAATCGAATTTTGTAAATGAGACTAGACAAGGATCTCGAATACGGTAATATTTTGACTTTGAAGGAAGCTTTTCTGTCATTATACGACTTTCTAACATCGAATTTATTTCATGTTTTTCTAATTTTAGTGTACTGTCAGGATGTTTTCTAATAGCTCCTTCTTTCGCTGATCTATCAGCCATTTCATTCCCCCAAATACCACAGTGAGATGGAATCCAACAAAATTCTACATTAATACCTTTACATATAATTGAATGTTAATAGTATTTTACGTCAAATATCAAGTCTTTTCGAACTTTTGCATTCCAGTTTTGCAGACTGTAAAGAACAGATTTTGAGTCAACACAAAGTAAAATGCTATAAATCGCAGTATCAATATCAACTATGAAGGATAAGGCCATAAGAATTGCATATAGTTCTGCAGTAAATACAGAAAAACCTTTTCCTAGACAAAATGACTTTCTTATCTTGAAAGCAGAATAGCAAAATCCAGCCCCTGTGTATGATTCCAAAACTGAACCGTCTGTAAAAATCTTTAAATGATTTGGTTACTTATTTTCTAGATGTTCTTTTGCTTCAACGGATATAAGATTGATGTTATCCTCTTTTTTTAGAGTTGTATAATCTGTATCGAATCTAGCAGAAATATGCTCCCATTGAGGAATAATGGGTATTATGGGACTACTTGAGATTGATGTAATATCAATATCACAACTCTTAAAAAGATCATCTGTATAGTTTTCTAATAGGTTGAAGATATGAAATGTTTTGCGCTCTTTTCGGGGAAATCCTGTCTTGAGTCAAGAAAAATGTCATTTGTCACTGAATTAGAAACTGAAAGACATCTAGTCACATACTTTGCGGTGGCCAACTTCCGTTGGTCCCTCAAGAGTTAACAGATTAGCTGCTCTGTATGTTTTGAGCGTATTTGTGTGTACTGGCACACCAAGTGCCAACTTAACAGCCTTACTATCTATGCTTTGTAATTTTTTTAGCAGCGTCTGTGGAGCTGATAAATAAACCTCTTGACCATAAGTTTAATTTCGATCGAACTAAACTGGTAGCAAGGTGTAAAAGTGTTTGAGTATCTTGTCCCCATGACTGAGCATTAATTATTTTGAGAAAATTTAATCTTTGTCTAGCTTTACTTATTATGTGTTCAATATGATATCGCCACTTTAACTTTGGGGTTAAATAGACTCCTAAAAATTTTACAGCTTTTGAATATTTAAGAGTGTTGCCTTTTATAACAAGCTGAGGAGGATGCTTTGGAGCATCACCATTAATAAAAAGCATTAATTGTGTCTTTCTCCCGAAAGTTCTGAACCATTTTCTTTCATGTATAAATCTAACTTATCTAGCTCAACTTGATATAGTTTTTGAACATGTGTAACAACTCTCTTATTTGTTTGTTTTCTGACGTTTGTATTCATCCATATAGCAATGTCATCAGCATATTGAACGAGATGGATATTGTTAGATGGAACGTTTGGGAGATCATGAATAAGAATAGTAAAAAGAACTGGAGCAATGATAGATCCTTGAGGAATTCCAATATCAATATCCTTGAATGACGAATAGCATGTGCCAATTCTTGTACAAATAGATCTCCCAGACAAGAAACATTTACAAATTGATACATTGCTCCACTAATTCCAATATGTTTTAGCTTATAAAGCAGTCGAGCATGCCATACACTATCATAAGCTTTTCTAATATAAAAAAAGTAGCAAGTGTACTTTTTCTTCTGGAAAACTGTTTTTTAACTTGATTCGTAATTTTGACCAGATGGTCAGTTGTACATCTTCCTTTCCTGAAACCTGCTTGGTTGTTTGGAATAATATGTTCTTTTCGCAGAAATGTAAAATACGACGTTCAACAATTTTTCCAATATCTTACCAACTTGCGATGTTAAAGCTATTGGACGATAACTGCCAATTTCGGATCTACGTTTACCTTGCTTTGGAACTGGTATTACAACCGTCCTCTTTCCAGATAGTAGGGAGAGTTCCATTTAACCAACATTTTTGGTAAAATGAGAGAAGTATTGCTTCCAAGATAAAGGCAAATGGCAGAGCAATTGATATGAAATACCGTCGATGCCAACAGCAGGGGTATTGCAAGTAAAACACTCCAATGAATCATTAAATTCCTCAAAGGTTATAAAAGAGTTTAAGTAATGATTTTCATCTGAGGAGGATCACAATAAATATGTTTTTTTCTCTTCCTCTTCTCGGTAGCTTCTTATATTTGATGTAAGACTTGATGATGAATTATTCTTTGAAAACACTTCAACAAATAACTCTGCTTTTTCTGCTGATGTGGGGATAGCGTTGTTATCTAATTTAATGGGATATGATGGTAAATGGCATCTGTTCTTTAATTCTTTAACCTTCTTCCATACTTTGTGCATGTCCTTTGATGTAGATATTTTTGAATGGCAAAAACGTAGTGAAATAGATACGTTTTGCTTTGGCCACAACTCTGTTACTGTGACTTTTTGCACGTTTCATTGCAATAAAATTTTCTTCAATTCTGTCCTTTAGCCATGTTTTATAAGTTTTCTTTTTACTGCTCACTGCTTCTGCGCATTCTTCATTCCACCATCCATTTCCTCTGTACTTCTTATCATTATAGCATTTGCGCTTGGGCATTGATTTTTCAGCAGCGTATAAAACAGCTTTTCTGAAGTTCTCATAAAATATATCAGTGTCTTCATGTTCCATGGAATTATGATCTATTGACAATAGAGTTGACTCATAGAGGTTCCAGTCAGCACTATTGTATAAAAACTTAGGAATCATATCTTCAACTTCTTCTTCATCTTGAATCTTTTCATTTAGTGTAAGAACAATAGGGAAATGATCACTTCCTAATGGTCTTCCTCTGTTATCCAATTAGCATTCAATGATATATCAGGAGATACTAACGTTAAGTCAATAGAGGTTGGCCTGTGATTTGAAACATCAGGAACTCTTGTTATACTTCCATCATTCAATAAAACTAATTTGGAATCCACAATATTTTCAACAAAGCGATTGCATGTTGTGATAGGGCAATCTGGTTCCCAAAACGGAGAATGTGCATTAAAATCTCCCAATATGATCCAATTTTTTTCTGAAGAAGGAAGGTGTCTATCCAGTCTGAATTATCTGTGTTTGGGCCTTTTGGATAATATACAGAAAGTATATTTATACTAGAATCATTGCTCATTTTAATGATAACCCGGTAATAAAAAATTCTTCTTTATCTTTAGCTGTTGAATTGAGGTCTAACTTCAAAGATCTATAATTAAGGTCTGATCTAACATATATTGCATCTGAACTCTTTAGTTGATGTACTACAGTTATATAGAGGAGGGTAGTAGAATCCCTTGAATTGAGGTAATTACTTTGTTCTACATAATAAAGACTGCAAAGCCAAAATACAAAAGTTGTTGGAATAAATGTAGTTCTCAAATGAAGTAGATTTTTAACGATGGATCTACAGTTCCATTGTAGAACAGTAATATAATTGTCAACATGTTCATAATAAGTGGTTGAATAAAACGTTATAAACAGACGTTGGGCAAAGTCAGTAAGGTTGAAATACGGGGACCCAAGGTTGTCGCGAGCACCAGGGGTAAGGCACTCTGGGGATGCGCGCAGGCCTGTAGCCATTGCTGGATGATGGTCCCGATCACCACTGAAACCATGTCTACTGGCAGGATATTGGGGGCGCCTCCTGTGGGGCCGTTCCCAAAGATGCGGTGGACGTGACGCCCCAAGTTGCCAGCGAGGATGCTGGTGCCCCTGTCTGACGGTGGATGTAGTCCTTCATCAGCCTGTGGTTCGTGGAGTCCAAGTTCTCATGGGACAGAAGGACACGTTGTGCATGGGGAGCTCTGCAAGCAGTAAGGCGTTGAACATCTCCCGCTTGCTTTGCAGATGTCGATCCTTCACTGGGGCCACTCTACTAACAACTATCTTGGTGTTTGGATGATTTGCTTTTGCTTGTTTTACAAGTGCGGACATCTCTGACGCGACTGTCTTAGGATCTTTTCCTTTTAAATCGTTGATCCCACAGTGAAACACCAAGCAGTCAGCAGTCTTCACCGTTTTGGTGTCACCTAGGTTTTTTGCACAGGCCTCCAATCGGTAGGATGGTTTTTGAAACCAGATGTACACCGTACGCGTACCCCAAACGACGTGGGTTTATCTTCTCCATCGTGGAATCATGGAACAGAATAACCTTAGGCAGACCAGACTGGTTGACGTCATCCCTCTTTTCATTATGTTTTGACGACATGACAGGCTTGGATTTGTGTTCGTGTGAAAAAGAATCGGCGTCATTCTTAATATGTTTGACGTCATAATTCTGGCCTGACCTTGCTGGCGATGTTTTTGCCTTTTTTGAAGGAGATTTCAAGCATGCGGCGTAAGACGGGTACGTTAGTGAAGGTGATGGAGTGTCACACTCACTGTTGCCTTGAAGGGAGCTGGTCTGGGTGGCAGAACAGATGGTAAGTGTTTGCTCCTCTCATCTCTCCTTGCCGTGCCTCGATGGTGGTCTCCTCTCGCAACGCAGATGTAGTGCGTGTCTTCCGCATGCTCTCTTCTAAACTGGAGATTTTTTCACTCATCTTCAGAATGACGTCCTTTAGCCCCTTGATCTCAGAGAGGGCTTTTTCACAGAAGCAGGTTCGTTCGGCGTATTCTGAAATGTCAGGTAGTTGGTGGTCACCGGGTGAATTTTCGAGACTTTCAGCCGTTTCTCTATCTGACTGACGGATGTTCTCCAAAACTGGATTTTGTTCACCGCCGGCACTTTCTGTGTCTATTGTTTCGACGTTCGTCGATTTAGGCAGCTTTTTGGGCTTCCTCCGTGTCGATGCGGTTTTCGATTTTGCCATAGTTGGGCAATTTTCTTTCCTCTGCTGTAATGTCCTCTGACTAATCCGCCATGTTGGCGCAGGAATCCGTGTGTGTGTGTGTGTGGTGTGCGCGCGCGCGCGCGCGCGAGCGCGTGTGCGTAGGTGCGTGCGTGTGTGTGACAATATGCTTCCTCTCCAGCTTTTTCTGGCTTTTAGAGAGTGCGAGTGAAGACCGATTCATTTACCGGTTAAAATGAAGTTTCTGCTCTTCATTTACAAGGCCCACTTAGTGGTTCGTTGCCGGGACGGCAATTTTGTCTCGCGTGTGGGAGAACCCCAAATATTTTAGTAAACTCTAAGAAAAAAAAAAGAAATCCTGTTCCAGTAAGATGATATGAATTTATCATTCAAGGTAAATCAAGCAGCAAATAAAACTTAACGGTCCTGTTAAACAGACCTTTGCAGAAACTGTACAAATCCATTCTAAATGTTACACTGGTGTCAACAAGATAGAAAGTAGGTGCTAATCACGGCAAATGAATGAATCCTTTCTTTTAGAAAAGAAGTCATGCGTATTACGTCAAAATGACACGTCGTA
>CM031605.1:16486950-16491950 GCA_018398815.1 Conus ventricosus
ATGGCGCATTCAGTTGTAATGTTACTGTCTGTTAACCCACACTGGCGCATTCAGTTGTAATGTTACTGTCTGTTAACCCACACTGGCGCATTCAGTTGTAATGTTACTGTCTGTTAACCCACACTGGCGCATTCAGTTGTAATGTTACTGTCTGTTAACCCACACTGGCACATTCAGTTGTAATGTTACAAAGTCCGCTCTGTTAACCCATACTGACACATTCAGATCTTATGTTACCAAGTCTACTCTGTTAACCCATACTGTACCGTGTCCTGCTTTATCGCATTATTGGAAGAGGCCCTGTTGATGAAAGGACATTCAGAACATTCGTGTTTCTTCCACAAGGCATGCACTCTATAACGGGATGATCCCGTAATTTTCACGAAAAAAATAGATGTCTTTGTTAACAAATGTTGCCCACATGGCTCTTAAAGACTATGGCTGGGTTCTCACTAACGTGAATGTCTTTGTTAACAAGTGTTGCCCACACGCTCTTAAAGAATATGGTTGGGTTCTCACTAATGTGAATGTCTTTGTTAACAAGTGTTGCCCACACGGCTCTTAAAGAATATGGTTGGGTTCTCACTAACGTGAATGTCTTTGTTAACAAGTGTTGCCTACGCGTGTCTTGAAGAATATGGTTGGGTTCTCACTAACGTGAATGTCTTTATTAACAAGTGTTGCCTACGCGTGTCTTGAAGAATATGGTTGGGTTCTCACTAACGTGAATGTCTTTATTAACAAGTGTTGCCTACGCGTGTCTTAAAGAATATGGTTGGGTTCTCACAAACGTGAATGTCTTTGCTAACAAGTGTTGCCTACTTGGCTCTTAAAGAACATGGTCGGGTTCTCACTAACGTAAACGTCTTTGTTAAACAAGTGTTGCCTACTTGGCTCTTAAAGAATATGATTGGGTTCTCACTAATGTGAACGTCTTTGTTAACAAGTGTTGCCAACACGGCTCTTAAAGAATATGATTGGGTTCTCACTAATGTGAACGTCTTTGTTAACAAGTGTTGCCAACACGGCTCTTAAAGAACATGGTTGGGTTCTCACTAACGCTGGCTCTGCAGCTGCACAATCATTGTTGTGGTCAGAGTGAGAGGAGGCTCGGTAAGCTCTGTGCCGCGTGACCCAGAACAGGCACCCCCTGAACATCACCGAAACAGCTCAGCAGCGGGGCAGTGTTTCCTCCGGTGGGTTGCCACACGAAGATGTTGGTTGCTCCCTGTATGGTTTCGATACTCGGACCGAATGTGACTGAGTTTAGGGAAGCCAGAATGAGGGATGCGGGGTAATGCTATAAATTCCGTCAACACCATGTGTTCCAGAAGACCCATATTTCACAGCACCGTAACTCTCTTTAAATTCAACGAACTTCACAATTGCCCTGATGTGGCCCTTTGCGGTCGGCTGGGCTATAAGCAACATTATCTTATCCTAACTAACTTCACAATTTGTAAAGGTATTCTTTCGTGTCTCCTTCAGTGTAGGATGAAGCAAGAGAATTGTACTTTAAATGCCTGGTCGTGATTTATCTTCCACACATACATCTGTCATAATGACAGTGGCACAGACTGAGGTGGTGCAGCAATGCAGCATCCTCGCCGAACTTTGTTGCAGGGTTATGGCTACTTTGACACTGGAAGGGTTGAGAGAAAATGGAAGGTACCACTGAACAGAACAACAACAACAACAGCAACAACAACAACAGCAACAACAACAACAACAACAACAACAACAACAACACACACACACACACACACACACACACACACACACACACACATACACACACACACACACACACACACACACACACACACACACACACACACACACACACGAAACAAACAAACAAACAAACAAAAACCCAAGGAAAGCAAACAACAACAACAACAAAAAGAAGAATGCATGAACAAATGGTACGTATAAACAGGATCTACTAGCGCTATAACGACCCATAGCGTAATGGCCGTAGTGGCAGTGAACCGGTAGATCAGTGCTATAAAGCCTATGGCCGTAGTGGCAGTGAACCGTTAGATCAGGGCTATAAAGTCCTATAGCCTTAGGGCCATAGTGGCAGTGAACCGTTAGATCAGGGCTATAAAGTCCTATAGCCTATGGCCGTGGTGGCAGTGAACCGTTAGATCAGGGCTATAAAGTCCTATAGCCTATGGCCGTAGTGGCAGTGAACCATTAGATCAGGCTATAAAGTCCTATAGCCTATGGCCGTAGTGGCAGTGAACCGTTAGATCAGGGCTATAAAGTCCTATAGCCTTAGGGCCATAGTGGCAGTGAACCGTTAGATCAGGGCTATAAAGTCCTATAGCCTATGGCCGTAGTGGCAGTGAACCGTTAGATCAGGGCTATAAAGTCCTATAGCCTATGGCCGTAGTGGCAGTGAACCGTTAGATCAGGGCTATAAAGTCCTATAGCCTATGGCCGTAGTGGCAGTGAACCGTTAGATCAGGGCTATAAAGTCCTCTAGCCTATGGCCGTAGTGGCAGTGAACCGTTAGATCATGGCTATAAAGTCCTATAGCCTATGGCCGTAGTGGCAGTGAACCGTTAGATCAGGGCTATAAAGTCCTATAGCCTTAGGGCCATAGTGGCAGTGAACCGTTAGATCAGGGCTATAAAGTCCTATAGCCTATGGCCGTAGTGGCAGTGAACCGTTAGATCAGGGCTATAAAGTCCTATAGCCTATGGCCGTAGTGGCAGTGAACCGTTAGATCAGGGCTATAAAGTCCTATAGCCATGGCCGTAGTGGCAGTGAACCGTTAGATCAGGGCTATAAAGTCCTATAGCCTATGGCCGTAGTGGCAGTGAACCGTTAGATCAGGGCTATAAAGTCCTATAGCCTATGGCCGTAGTGGCAGTGAAACCGTTAGATCAGGGCTATAAAGTCCTATAGCCTATGGCCGTGGTGGCAGTGAACCGTTAGATCAGGTCTATAAAGTCCTATAGCCTATGGCCGTAGTGGCAGTGAACCGTTAGATCAGGGCTATAAAGTCCTATAGCCTTAGGCCCATAGTGGCAGTGAACCGTTAGATCAGGGCTATAAAGTCCTATAGCCGTAGGGCCATAGTGGCAGTGAACCGTTAGATCAGTGCTATAAAGTCCTATGGCTTATGGCCGTAGTGGCAATGAACCGTTAGATCAGGGCTATAAAGTCCCACAGCCTAATGACATTAGTGGCTGTGAACCGTTAGATCAGGGCTATTAAGTCCCAGGGCCTAATGACTGTAGTGACAATAAACCGTTCGATGAGGGCTATAAAGACCTTCTGAATCAGGAGCCCATATACTGCTGTATGGACAGAGGGAGTTTTTTAACCTTAAAAATAACCGTCCCACGGATGGTACAAACTCGCAACTACGAGATCTCGTATCAGACCTGCAGACGAATGCCGGGAATTTTACTACAGACCCTCATATCAGTGCAAGTGCGTTATCTATAGCATTCTAAAGAAAGGATCGAGAATACAAGCCAAAAGAAAGTCCCCACGTTGTCCACAGATCCTTTAGAATGTTAAAGAATTAAGCCTAAGAGCTGGATTTGCCGTGCGACACAGGGTTGGTGCATGTTAGGTAGGCATGTACTCTATGTCCCTTGTCATGTGATTTGAGAACCATGCCAAATACAGGGCATACAAAGACCGGCCACCAAAGCAAACACTGCACTACAAAATCAATCGGAATGGATCAGACTTGCTCAGTCTGTAAAAGCTATGACCTAGGTGTAGTCTTTGCGAAAAGGAAGCGTGGAATTCAGGCCATACACTCACATTTCAATTCATGAAAGGAACGTAAACAAATACATTCAAACTTCTTGTAATGTGAATAACCTGCATAAAGAAACAGTTCTTGCGTTGTGGTGAAGAATTATTGTTTTCAACATTCAGTTGTATGTAGGAAAGTTTGCATTTAGAAAGAAAGGGGGGGGGGGGCATATTATGCTTTAATGCTAACATCTTTTTCGCGCTGTTTCAGACTGTTGGGCCAAGCTATGATGAAACGAGCTTTAGCCAAGCGACATATCTGGAAGTTTCTTCACGAATGCAGATTACAGTCAGCACAGTCCAGGGCATTCACCAGTGCTTCATGCCACAAGCAGTTGTGGCTGAAACGTAACCATGGAAACAACG
Source organism: Conus ventricosus (assembly GCA_018398815.1). Lineage (NCBI taxonomy): Eukaryota > Metazoa > Mollusca > Gastropoda > Neogastropoda > Conidae > Conus > Conus ventricosus. The sequence goes on from CM031605.1 coordinate 16,491,100, forward strand.
GCAGTTTATGTTGGAGTTGCGTCAAAACAGGATCTTCTGCGAGGAGTCTGTCGTCAGGCCCAGTTCCCTCCCTTGCCGAGTTTCGCAGCCCACTAGCAGATGTGGAAATCCCGGACGTGTCTTTTGCCGAATTCATTTTCCGTCGCTATGATGAATTCAAAGACAATGTTGCGGTGGTGAGTATGCTTTTTTTTTTTTAAGACTGAAATATTGCTGAATGATGTGCCTTTCAGCTAGACAGCAAGTGTCATGTGAATAGACACTCAATCATGTCATGCACACATTATTGATATGCTGCGTGTGTGATTAGTTTGAGGTTACTGCCTTGCTTACATCGGTTATATTCCTGAACAGGGCAAACCTGAGTTCATTCCCGTCAGCGTGAGTCTGGAACTTTATGATTTCAGCAATCGTTTAAAAAAAAAAAAAAAGAAGTCACGCTTAAATAGATTCAATTCTTATGAGAGAGAACAAATACTTCTCTCGTTGCCAATGCAAATCTTGGGGTTGCGGGTTCGAATCTCCGTCGGACCGTTTCGGTACAGGAGCATTTTCCCCTCGGAGTGAATTCTGACTCCATTTCCCTTACAGTCCTTCGAATGAGACTATAAACCGAGGTTCCGTGTGTGAACGCACGCATAACATCTTGCACACACGTAAAATCCCATCACCAATTTTCGGAAGAGAAGGCCAATTTGGCTGTTGGTATGGATGACACGTTACACATAGCATGCACCTTTCCCGAAGTTGGAGTATGGCTGCCTTAATGGCGGGATAAAATAACGGTCATACACACAAAAGTGTCAGAATAATCAACTTGATGAATGTGGACTCTATACGGAAAGAAATCA
>CM031605.1:16496950-16499450 GCA_018398815.1 Conus ventricosus
CATCCCTGCCCCTGTCAAGTCTGCTGGGAGCACCCTGTCGCACTAGGTGCTCCGAGCCGGGTTGGTTCTCGCAGGGAGTCGCCCAAAGCCGACACCCTCGACTCCCAAGCGGGCAGTGAAGAGCGTGTCCCGGGGGGGGGGGGGGGGGGGGGGGGGACGTAGCTGTTACTGGAGGTCCTGGACGGGGGTCCAGGCCGGCCAGTCAAGACGGCGGGCTCCTCTAGCAGTCCACGGTCCCGACCAAGGCGTGGCCTCGACCAGCGCGTGGCACCATCCCGTCCGTGGTCTCAGCCAGAACGTGGCCTCGACCAGCACGTGGCACCATCCAGTTCGTGCTCCAGGTGAAGCCCCCGGGAGGGGGGAGGACGTAACTGGGAGGAGAGTCGGAGAGGAGGAAAAGAAGAAGGAAGGAGGAAGGAAGAAGGGTACTGGAACCCTGCCGTCAGTACCGTCTGACCATTGCTGTCAAGTCTTAACAGCCACTCGCATGATGGGCGAGGGGAAGTGTATTAAACGCACACAGTAAACCCATTGAATCAAGTCTTCTCACACGATGTAGGTAAAAGACTGCATTAAATCAACAGGTTATAAAACAAATATGAATTATCCTCACCCTTCTCTCACTCACGCTTAACATTTCCCTTCCTTAGGAAATAAATCAACACAGCGACCATCGCTTAATAACTGCCACCACATTTGCAAATAGTAATTCAATGGCATAACTGTCACACTTTATAAACACATTTCAAAATAACACAAATCTCCAACCACGCATCCGAACGACAAATCATGCGTACGCACGCTCGTGAACATAAAACTCGTTCTCCTTGCACACACAAACAGACGGTGGCCGAAGGATAAAAGTCCGGCGAATGTGACAGGGGCGGACGAGCGAGACCAAGCAAGTTCCAACCCTGAATCACCAGGTTCTCTCCTTCCCCACCGACTACCGCATCACCAGATGCATAAACAGGAGAAAGAATTTTTGGAAATAATTTAGAATGGCCAGGTTAAAGATTGAATTAACCAGAGAAAAGGTCTCACACAATATTTCTCTTACAATTTCGAAAACAAAAGAAAATTGCGCAAAAGAGAAGACTAAGCCGGCTAACAACAACAAATCAAAACAAACAGACCACGAAACTGATGCTTACCAGCTACCCGTGGGTGACCCCGAAGAGGCGGGTCAAAGGACTCTCTCTACCCTCTGTCCAGTCGAGAGGACAGAGGCGAAGATGCGGAAACAGAAGAAATGATGTCCCTCTCCTACAGGCCGACTGCAGGAATTGAAAGTACTGACTGTACTCTCGATGATAAGGTAAAGAACCAGGACTGGAGCAGGCGCCCCCCGAGACATCTTCCGCTCGAGTGAAGAGCTAACCTCCCTCAGCAATGGCGGCCAACATGCCATGCTGCGTCACAGAGTGAGCATACTTCAAACTAAAAGAAACGAAGCACGTGCGACAGGTAAAAAGACAGGCGAGAGGCCGATAGACAGAAAGTTCGAGAGAAAGGTACCGGCCACCCGTGAACTTGCAGGATGAATAGCACGGGCGGTGGAATTAGAGAGAGAGAGAGAGAAAGCAAACCGAAGTTGAGCTGAACCACACCAAGGTGCAACTGCACCACAAGCCACCCTAAGGGACGGATACACGACAACAGCAACGACAATAAACAAATAAGTAATTCCGCCACCTAGGTGGGTCGAACGTCGTAGGCCTCGTGACAAACCGTGACAGTCGACATCATTGTTATTACCGCAAGTGGAATTACTATTATCATTTTTGTGTTGTTGTTGTTTGTTGTTGTTGTTATTGTTGTGGTGGTAATGGTTATGGTGATGGTAGTGGTTGTTTTTAATGATAGTTGTCGTCATTGTTGTCGACATCTTTGTTATCGTAAAAGGAATTGTCATTATCATTAGTCAGTGTACCTTCAGCAACTTAACCTCACTACTAAACAACGCTCCACCACCACCACCACCACCAACCATCACCACCATCACCACCACCACCCAACCACCAACCATCACCACCATCAACACCACCACCAACCATCACCACCATCACCACCACCACCAACACCCACCACCACCAACCATCACCACCACCACCAACTACCACCACATCCACCACCACCACCACCTCCACCACCACCACCACCACCGTTATCACCTCCGTCATCTGCATGCCCCTTCCTCCATGCAGGAGTGTACACGTTCGGCCACGGTGCGGACGGCGCGCAGCTCTTCAACACGCTGATGGAGGACGACGGGAAGGCCTTCCCGGAGAACGTGGACATCGACTCTGCCAAGGACTGCTTCCTGATGCCCTACTCCAGCGGCACCACGGGGCTGCCCAAGGGGGTGATGCTCTCCCACCGCAACATCCTGGCCAACATTCTGCAGTTCAGGTCGGCCCAGCGGTTCGCCCGTTGTGCGGGGCGTCTGGGTTTGGGCTCTGTGGTGGTTTCTCCTCGTTCCGTCTCCATTCATATCTGT
>CM031605.1:16509450-16516950 GCA_018398815.1 Conus ventricosus
CTCTCTCTCTCCTCTCTCTCTCTCTCTCTCTCTCTCTCTCTCTCTCTCTCTCTCTCTCTCTCTCTCTCTTCTTGTTCATTATCGTTATTATCACTATTATCATCATCCTCATTTTTCGTTGTCTTCTTTATTTTTTTCTTCTTTAGCTAACAAAGAGAACAAACGGCCACTACACTGCTTACTTGAGAACCAGAGCTCTGAGCATATAGGCACTTATGTATGCACGCTTGAATGTATGCATACCTATCAAGCTAAAAGACAAAGACAAAGATGTGTTTTACATAAAGACCATGACCCCTCAGAAGGGGAATGCACATGAAAAATAATCTTGCATAATGCATTACCAATCGGGAAGGTTAACAAACAAAGATATTACAGAATTTCTTCGTTTTGAACCTTCTGTACAAATACGCAGCGAGTTATGTCACTGTTTTATCGATGTGATTAATGAATTTAATTTGAAGGATTAAGGATGTATAAAGCTGAGTGAAAGAGAGAGAGAGAGAGAGAGAGAGAGAGAGAGAGAGAGAGAGAGAGAGAGATCTATAGGTGCTTATATCTCATGACTGGAATCAAGTTTTAACTTACTGTGCGTAGGTGTGTCCTTGGCATATTGTTTTTGTTGTTGTTAATGTCACTGTTGTTCTTGTTGCCATCTGTATTGTTGCTGCTGCTGCTGCTACCGTTGTTGGATGTGGAAATATTATGTTATTATTTATGATAAAGTCAAATTATACTGTATGCTCAAACCTAGCCGATTTCAGAAGGCACCCATGGGTATTTCTTTATCAGTAGCATGCTTTTCCCCAGTATTGTCTGCTGTTGCCATTGAGCTAGTTGTATGCATCGATTTTATTTGTTTTCTTGTTGTTTCGTTGTTGCAGGCAGACAATAGCGCTAGATTGTGTTTTACAATGGGCAATTTCGACCATTGTCTTTGTGTTTTCACTGCATAATTTTGAACTTAGACCAATATCTTGAATACAGTGCATATTGTTATATTTGTAATCATCGTTCTCGACTAATTATTACAACATGTATTACATTTTGATAAAATTATCTGCATCTTCATCGTCAAACATCTTCATCGCCATCACCAGATCGATCACCCACATAATTATAACCATATCATCATCATCATTAATTTTTCTTCCCATCTTTTTCTAATTTTTCCCCCTCTTCATCTTGCAGTTGCTGTTGTTGATATGCAAAATAAAGCATTATCATCAATGTCATCATCAGTTTATCTTCCACATCATAATCATGTGCATCACTACTGTTACAACTATTCGTTATCTCCCCCAAGGCGAGCCTGTGTCTGTGAGTAAGACGATGCAAACACTACTGAACCGTTCGAACGTGACCTGGTGGTAAGATGGATTGTAGCCCGAGGACGATCCCCCTGACAGTTTGGTGTGGATCTGGATCAAATGACAATAGGCCACGTTCGGAAATCTGCAAGGGAGGTAATCTGCTCCAGAGCTCGCATTCAGTAAGAGTGGCCCCGCCGTTCTCTTGGGACAGATGACACGCTCAAAGAAATTTTGCCCTAACAGTCAGTTAAACCATTCAATCAGAGAGAGAAAATGCCAAAAATGGGTGTCAAACGGTGTGTCTGTAATGCAGACAGTCGGTATTTGATCATTGACCTCACGTGCACTTCAAATCAAATATTTGACTGTTCAGAGCGATGCTCTTGACCCACAAAGAGAACAAGTTTATTGGAAATACATTCAGCAAGATTACACACACAAAAAAAACACTTATGGAACTGATTTTAACAAAACTGGAAAGATGGAAAAGATGACTCCATTACATTTCGGCGTGGACCTGGATCAAACGGTCAGCCAGTAGGGTAACTGATTTTGAATTAACTTGGGAGGAAAATTGGAATGTGGCCCACGGACAAAACCAGTCAGTTTTTGGTGCGGATCCGTGATGCAGTTCTGAATCGCAGGCGGATCCAGGGTCCGTTGACTTTGCCGGAGGTCTGCGCTCTCCGGAGCGCCTTCAAAGTTATCAGGATTGTCAGCCATAGGCCAGTGGAAGGGTAACATTGGGGTACAGATGGGGATGGGGGATGGGGGATGGGGTGAGTGTGGAGGGGAGAGGGAGGATATGAAGATAAAAAAAAAATTTAGTGGCTTGTCCGTCATGGTCTAGGCTGTGTTTATGGTGTTTACCTGATCAGTGAGTATGGTGAGGATTTGTATGTATAGTATACTTTTAAAAGAATGTGTGACTGTTTATCCCCCCCCCCCCCCCCCCCCCCCCCCCCCCCCCCACCTGCTTTTTAGATACATCAGCACACGAGTGAAGCAAGCCTTGATTCTTGAGTCTTTAGGCAGTTTTACTTAGATCGATTACAGAGCCAAATGACACAAATTATATTTTGCATCGTGCCACGTGTTAAACTGTTGCGCAGCTATGATTTTGTGTTGCTAGACAGAGGCAGAATGTTAATTATGGATGTTTTCCTGGTTGTATGAATCAGCTGCAGAACGAAAACAAAATCTCTTACATTTGTGTGCTTAGAAGTAAATACGAGAGAAGAAGTGATTTCACATCTGCGTTTCATGTTGTTTGTGTGTGTGTGTTTTTTTTAGGGTTCAAGAAAACATGCTCTCTCTCTCTCTCTCTCTCTCTCTCTCTCTCTCTCTCTCTCTCTCTCTCACTGTATATGTAGAAAGAAACTCGTGGAGAGCGTGGCAGCAGAGAGTCCTCAGAAGAGAAGCCCCCTTCAAGCAAGTGTTTCGGCCCTTATCTCCTGACACTCTAGGGGGGTTGGCCACACCCGGTTCATGACTCCGGATGTCCCTCTGCTGCCCCCTTTTTTTTTCCCCCCATCTTGGGACGAGCCATGGCTGGGATTCGAACCCATGACCCTCTGGACATGCTCATTTTCTACTTAATGACTCGCGCTTTAACCACTGAGCCACAGGGACACCTGATATTTGTAGGGAAATTAAGCCTTATGAAGTTTACTTTTGTTCCTCCTTGACCAGATCCAGCTTGAACACCTCTCTGGCCGCTTCTGCCATTGCTTTCAGGGCTCTGGTTTTTTCCTTCCCTGTAACTGAGAGCTGTTTCATGAGGTTGTATGCAGACGTTCCTACAAATCCCCTAGCTCCAATTTCTGCAGTGAGGACTTTGACCTGATAGCCTTCTCTCCTCAGGCTGTTTGCCAGATCAGCATACTTTTCAGTCTTGTAGATTTGAGCTGCCTCCATTCTGTTCTCATATGCACCGTGAGCTCGATCATGATCAGCTGCTTGGTTGACTTAGAGTGGACTACTATGTCTGGTCTCATGCCACTCTTGCTGATGATCTCTGGGTGACTCTTCCATTCTGGGAGGTCTGCAGTGCACTCCCAGTCATCTGCCCTATCCAGCAGACTCTGCCTGCATGTTTCGAGTGGCACTGTTGTTCTTGGCCATGATTTGCTGCCTCCTGCCGTGAAGAATGTTGCGGGTGCTTTTGGAGTCCTGATTCTCCCTTTTGTGGTGTTGGTACTAGCCCAGACTACTTGTACAATTTCTTTGAGCACTTGGTTGTGCCTCCATGTGTACCTTCCTTGAGCCAGGGCTACTTTACATGAGCTTAGAACATGCTCCACTGTTTGTTTTTCATGGCAGAGGGGGCATGCAGGATCGTCTGTTTTCCCCCACTTCACCAGGTTTGCATTTGAGGGCAGAAGGTCATATGCAGATCTGAGAATGAAGCTGATCCTGAGAGGGGCCATGTGCCAAATGTCATTCCAAGTTAGACTTCTTTGGAGTGCATTTCTCCCACGTTGTCCAATGCCCTTGCTGGCTCTGCTGGACTGCTTTTTGGAGTATATATATATATAGGAAGAACAAATAAAAACTCAAAATCCAGGTAACATTGGCTTCAGATTTGCTAAATTTTCGCCGTAGCTTCGTCAGAACTGAAACAGAAACAACGCATCGCAACTGCAATTAAAACAATAATAAACATTCAAGAGTTTTAAAATGATTTGCTTGTGCACTTTAAGTGCCTGTGGATGTGCCCTTCTTGCATGTGCGATTAACTGAGACTTGTTCACGTTGGTTTTCTAGTTGAGCAGTCAGTCAGTTTCCTCCCCAAAGACAGGAATGTTTAATCTGTGCTGTTTTACTGGAATGGGTTTAAGTCACTTTTTAGTTGAAGATCTCTAAGACGACATGATGGTAAGCACTATTTTACTTCAAAGTATTTAGTAACAAGATATTTCTCCCATTCGGCTCTCTCTCTCTCTCTCTCTCTCTCTCTCTCTCTCTCTCTCTCCTTTTCTCTCTCTTCTTCTCTCTCTCTCTCCTCTCTCTCTCTCTCTCTCTCTCTCTCTCTCCCCCCCCCTCTCTCTCTCTCTCTCTCTCTCTCTCTCTCTCTCTCTCTCTCTCTCTCTTCCCCTCTGTCCTGTTTTGGTATCTGGTGGGGTTCATGCTGAAATCCTTGATATTGCTGGAATTGTTTTCCTCCCAGTGGATAGATTCTGTTGTTACACATGTGCTTTTACTAAGATCATAACAGGAGAATGACAGTCATTTTAACAGAAGAAAGCGGCAAGTGTGAAATGTTGTGTGCAGTTGTGCAGTGTCCCAAAATGTTTCCTCCCCCCACCCTTTCTTCCCCCCCCCCCCCCCCCCCCCCCCCCCCGTATAGCTTTTGACAACAATAGACACCAATCCCTAAAGACAGGAATGTTTTAATCTGTGCAAGACATATATGAGGGTAAGCACTATTTTCTTGCAAAGTATTTAGTAACAAGATAGTTCTCCTAGTTATCTCTCTCTCTCTCTCTCTCTCTCTCTCTCTCTCTCTCTCTCTCTCTCTCTCTCTCGCTTCCCTTCTGTCCTTTATGGTATTTGGTGGGGTTCATGCTGAAATCCTTGATATTGCTGGAATTATTTTCCTCCCAGTGGATAGATTCTGGTTTGTACATGTGCTTTTACTAAGATCGTAATAGGAGAATGACAGTCATTTTTAACAGAAGAAAGCTGCAAGTGTGAAATGTTGTGTGCAGTGTCCCAAAATGTTTCCTCACCACACCCCTTCTTTCCCCTCCCCCCCCCCCTCCCCCTCTGCCTCCTATTTTAATCTTTAATTTTTATTATTGTTTTAATTGCAGTTGCGATGCGTTGTTTCTGTTTCAGCTCTGACGAAGCTACGGCGAAAATTTAGCAAATCTGAAGCCAATGTTACCTGGATTTTGAGTTTTTATTTGTTCTTCTTATCAAGTCTTCGGACTTCCAACTCGGTTCCTTGGCCACGAGTGCTGGTGCGGCATTGTGCGAGTGATTTTTCTTGTGTTTTATATATATATATATATATAATATATATATATATATATATATGTGTGTGTGTGTGTGTGTGTGTGTGTGTGTGTGTGTGTGTAAAAGTGGCGAGGTGGTGCATGTGTGTCTGTGTGTACTCGCACGCGTGCATGCAAGAGTTTGTGTGTTTCTGTGTGTGTGTCTTTAAGATGAGTGTGGACGGCATCCATGTATGTGCGTGCGTGTGTTTGTGTTCGTGCGTCCACGCGCACACGCACGTGTGTGTGTGTGTGTGTGTGTGTGTGTGTGTGTGTGTGTGTGAAAAATTGTGCGTGTAAATGTGCGTGCGCGCGTCACCCATGCCACTGTGTGTATGCATATGCAATATTATTGGATGTTGTGGGTCGATCTACTCCTGGAACGATCATCCTATAGAGTTTGCTTGTGCGTTCTGTCAAGTGTAAGCTATCACCGTGGACTCAACTCCTTAAACAGCGGGTTTTCGGTATGACACACGAATGGTCAAACGATGCTTACGATGATCTCAGCCGCCAGGCCCATGCCATGGTCTTCTTCCTCCTTCAGCCACTGTTGGCCCCCCCTCCTTCCTTTTCAACCTACTTCCTTCCCAGAGAAACAAATGTGGTTATACAGATCCGCCCCACCATGGTAAATGAGATAAGCAAATTATACATGCTTTTTCTTCACCCAGCCCTAAGAGAGAGACAGACAGACAGACAGACAGGCACACACACACACACACACACACACACACACACACACACACACACACACACACACACACGCACACACACACATACATACACACACACACACACACACACGCACGCACGCGCGCGCGCGCGCGCGCGCGCGCGCGCGCGCACTCACGCACGCACGCACACACACACACACACACACACACACACACACACACACACACACACACATATATATATATATATATATATGAAGTCATGATCAGGATGCAGCCTCACCCTTTTAGAGTAAGGAGTTCATGGTCAAAACGCTTGCTTTAGGGGTGTTCCTTTTCTAAAGATCTTTTGCTGTCGAGCTCTCCCGAGAGTTTCTTCCCAGTGACACAGGGCTGGACCATTGACTTCCGGGAACAGTCTGGAGGACGTCCGTGAAAGACCAGATGGTACTGGGGAAGACCAGTTGACACTGGCAAAGACCAGATGACACTGGGGAAGACCAGTTGACACTGGGAAAGACCAGATGACACTGGAAAAAACAGATGACACTGGGAAAGACCATATAACACTGGTAAAGACCAGATGACACTGGGAAAGATCAGATGACATCGGGAAAGACCAGATGACACTGAGAAAGACCAGATAACACTGGGAATGACCAATTGAACTGGGAAAGACCAGATAACACCGGCAAAGACCAGATGACACTGGGAAAGATCAGATGACACTGGGAAAGACGGGATGACACCGGGAAAGACCAGATGACACTGGGAAAGACCAGATGACACCGGGAAAGACCAGATGACACTGGGAAAGACCAGATGACGCTGGGAAAGACCAGATGGCACTGGGAAAGACCAGACACCTGGAAAGATCAGATGACACTGGGAAAGACCAGATGGCACTGGAAAAGACCACATAACGCTAGGGAAGACCAGATAACACTGGAAAAGACCAGATGACGCTGGGAAAGACCAGATGGCACTGGAAAAGACCAGATGACGCTGGGAAAGACCAGATGGCACTGGAAAAGACCACATAACGCTAGGGAAGACCAGATAACACTGGAAAAGACCAGATGACGCTGGGAAAGACCAGATGGCACTGGAAAAGACCAGATGACGCTGGGAAAGACCAGATGGCACTGGAAAAGACCACATAACGCTAGGGAAGACCAGATAACACTGGAAAAGACCAGATGACGCTGGGAAAGACCAGATGGCATTGGAAAAGACCAGATGACGCTAGGGAAGACCAGATAACACTGGAAAAGACCAGATGACACTGGAAAAGACCACATAACGCTAGGGAAGACCAGATAACACTGGAAAAGACCAGATGACGCTGGGAAAGACCAGACGGCACTGGAAAAGACCAGATGACGCTAGGGAAGACCAGATAACACTGGAAAAGACCAGATAACACTGGGAAAGACCACATAACGCTAGGGAAAACCAGGTAACACTGGAAAAAAACAGATGACACTGGGAAAGACCAGATGACACTGGAAA
>CM031605.1:16521950-16586796 GCA_018398815.1 Conus ventricosus
CTTAATTTATATAAATGACATAAGTAGAAATCTCTCTCCTGGAACTACTATAAGGCTTTTTGCAGATGACAGCTTAGTATATATATAGAACAATCAGAAGCAAGAATGATACACGCATTCTACAAGAAGATCTAAACGCTTTACAAGAGTGGGAAAGAACTTGGAAAATGGAATTTCATCCCCAAAAGTGCCAAGTGTTGCGTATATGTAACAAATGCTCACCAATTAGATCAGATTATTCTATCCATAATACTTTTCTTAAAGAAACTAATGCTGCAAAATATTTAGGCGTGATTATAGATAGTCGTCTCAAATGGAAAGAACATTACAATTCAGTATGTACGAAAGCAAAGAACATCTTAGCTTTCTTATACAGGAATATCAATGACTGCCCCCAAAAGGTTACAAGACGACTGCTACAAAACACTGGTTAGACCAGTACTGGAATATGGTTGCTCAGTTTGGGATCCTTACCATCTAAAGGACATTGATAACCACGAAAAGATTCAGAAGAGAGCAGCACAGTTCGTAACAGGGAACCACATCAGAGAAAAGGGGAATACTAGGAAGAACATGAGGAAATTAGAATGGAAACCCTTAGAAGAGAGAAGAGCTTTTATCAAACTTAATATCTTCTTCAAAGGCAGAGCTTAAGTAATTGATATTCCAATGGAACAACTAGTATTGAATAAAAGTAGTACCAGGAGTGGCGGTCAATGTTATACCATACCTGCATCAAATATTGACAGCCACTTACATTCATTTTATCCTAGTTCTGTACGGCTGTGGAGCTCACTGCCGGGTGACATCAAGATTGCCACAAATGCAATCTCATTTAAAAAAACAAATTGATATGACAGTTTTGAGATCTGCATATTGACGATTTTCCATTTTAACTTCCCCAGATATTTTACTGTTACCTGGGCCTGAATTTGGCCATTGCTTTTAACTTCTTGAATATCGAGTGCGACCCCTTGTTGCCAAATTTGCTCCAGGGGCCAACAGTCTGAGTCGTACTATTTTATGTTATTTTCTTTTTCTTTTTAACATGCGCGCTGGTGACCTACTCGTTTTTGAGTGAACCAGTATTTTAGGAAGAAGAAGAAGACATGTTTTTCAATTTGACGTCAGTTCCGTAATGACCCGCAATCATCTGGTTAATTTTGATGGTACAATACAGGTTAGGACTCGGAAGAACAAAAAAACAACAACACAGCCACGACCTCACACAGTCACAGATGCTCACATACACTTGAACACGCACACACATACAGTGCACACACACACACATATTCACACACACTTGCATACACATGTGTACACACACTCGCACACACACACACACACACACACACACACACACACACACACACACACACACACACAAGATTGATAGTCTTTGAGCCTTTTGCTGATGAGGATAACATATGCAGAGTGACTCGCATGCTATACTCTTTTACGTACTCAAAAACAAAACAAGAAAAGGATTCAATAAAGGCAAATAAAGTCACATACAGGTATGACACACACTGGTCTCACACACATATTACATATACCCGCGCCGCATGCACATGTCTCACATACACTGACACACTTACACAAAATGTTAAACATGCCCACATGTACACACACACACGTCAGACGTTACTAATTCAACATCATATAATTGTGTGACAATAAAATGCCTGTGACAAAGAAGATGTGATCATAACTTGAAATCTGATATGCAGAGATGTGCGTATCTTGGACATGCTTTAGCACCATTAGCATCCATATTTTTTACACGAGTGGTTGGCACTTTGCAAGATCAAATTTTTGTTTTGCCTTATGGATGCTGGATTTCATGTCCAGGTGTTTTGTCCATTACTTTTCAGCGGTGGAAAGGTCACGATGGCTGGCCAAGTGTAAGGTGCCAAGTTATACTGCAAAGGATTCACAAATACAAAAACCCTTCCCCTCCCTTTTTCCTTGCTCCCTTCATCACCCTCCTTCTTTACCACCCTCTTGCTTCTACTAGTTCTAGTTCTACCATCACACACACACACACACACGCACACGCACGCACATATCTGTGTATGTATGTATCTAACAAATTATATGTACACACACACTGGCACACAGACACATTCACACACAGACACACACACGCACGCACGCACGCACGCACGCACGCACGCACGCACGCACGCACGCACGCACACACACACACACACACACACACACCTGTATTTGTATTTCAATCGCACATGTACAATATGTGCTGTAAATCATTTCAGTACTGTTTTTTTTTTTTTTTTTTTTGCTGTCCCACTCTCTGCGCCAATTCAGAGGCAGTGCACCCACGCCGCTCATTCCGACACCCCGTCCACAGCCACAGCCCGGTCGGCCCCGCCGCAGCCCCGGCACCGGCAATCCACAGGAAGCAGTCAATGTCAAGTCGTCAAGAGGCAACCCACCGGAGGAGACACTGCACTGCTGCCGAGTCACTTCGGTGGTGTTCAGTGGCGCCTGTTCTGATCTAACATACGCAGGACACCACCTGCTAAGCCCCCTACTGACGACAATAATTGCTTAGTCGCGGAGCCGGCGTGAGTAAGCTCTCCCTCCGGAGGGCGCCACCACGTCCGTCCAACGACAGCCCCCATGGACTCGCCGATACCGGTGACCTCGACGGAACCAAACCAAGGCGACAGACGTGGAGAGGACATCGAAATTGAGGTCACCATGAGAGCAAGGCATGAAGGGCCACAGAATTTGAGACATTTTTTTTTAATGATGATCGATGAGAATGAGGATGATTAAACTGATGCTACGGATTTCCGTTTCGGTCTGAGACTACATGACAGGGCTGTACTTCCTTTCATAATATATCCCGGCGTCAACCAGGCCCGAGAGATACAGGCACCTGCAGTGTTGGTCATGAAATTTGAGCAACACTCTCAGAAACACATCCATTAAGTGGATGAAACTCGACTGTGTGGTCCCAGTCTTCCCAACTGAGTCCGCAGCAAACTCAACTCTGGGTAGGAGCCGGTCAGGGCAGAAAAAACCCACATGACTTCTGATGGGATTCGAACCCATGACCTCCCAGCCGGGAGTCCGCGACGTTAACCACTTCGCCACGGCGGCTGGTAGTACTGTGTTTTCAATTATCACGTCTAGAAACATTTGTTGGATAAGATAAGATAATGTTGCTTATAGCCCAGCCGACCGCAATGGGCCACATCAGGGCTGTATTTGTTGGATAGTTTTATTTTCTCTGATCATATTTGTTGGATAGTTTTATTTTCTCTGATCATAGTTTGATGACAGTTAACACCTTTTGCTTATTCAGGTACCTCCATGGCATCACAAATGACGTTCAAACTGACGCAGAAGTTTCAGCAGTGGACTTACCTGTTTGAAAACACTGTGGTGACACACAGATCTATACCCAACACAGATCTGCGGCCCAATAGACAACTACTGCCAGTTTGTAGTTTTCCCGGGAACAGAAGAGATACAGTTCGAAAATGTGTAACTGCTCTTAACCGCAGAAGTCATACAGAAAGCGTGGCTTCACTCACACATTTAGGACAGAACTGTTCCAGAATTGGTGGTGGCAGACTGCGTGGCTATAAAATGTCTACAGCCATTGAGACACTGATTGGTCAAATGATATTATCACAAAGATTTTGGATGCGCGCTGCTGATCACTGCCGAAAACTCACTACCTCATCATTCGCAACTAGCAAGTTTGGCGTTGGGGGCCATGAAGATGAAAAAACAGCCTGTGCCAGGAACATTGATTCAGGGAAAGATTGGGTAATGGATGTTGATCATAGTGGTGGAAGTGGCAGTTACGTGTATGTATGCTTGTGTGTGTGTGTGTGTGTGTGTGTGTGTGTGTGTGTGTGTGTGTGTGTGTGTGTGTGCGTGTGTGCCTGTGTGTGAGTTGTTGTGTTTTTTTTATGTTATTTTTTTTTTTTTAGCTTAATGACATGTTTGAAACAGAAAAGAAAGAAAAGTTGGGTAGGGATGAGGATGAGAGTGAGCTGCAGTGAGTGAGATTAGGGGAGGGGATAGGTGGAGGGGGGGGGGAGGCTGTGGTGGAGAGAGGGAACTAGAGAGCAGAGGGGACTAGTGGGCTGAAAATGCCCTTCATTTCGTTGTTTTTTTTCTATGAAAAATGTGTTGACATGTTATTATTTGGTTGCTTCAGTGTTAAAGTTAATCTGACAGTAAACTGGTTTCAGTCAGTCAGTCAGTGAGTATATGTAATGCCATGAAATGAACTAATACATGTACTATCTAAAATATTCAACAAAAATACCATCAAGCTATCATACTCGTGTATGCCCAACCTTAAAAATATAATTGATTCTTCCAATAAAACCAAAAACAACACAGCCAAAAAGGGTGATGAAAGGATATCTTGTAACTGCACAAAAAAAGACCAGTGCCCTCTGAATAATAAATGTCTCTACAAACATATTGTGTACCAAGCTATGGTAACAACAGACAGTGATAAAGATACATACATAGGGATCACGGCAAACCATTTTAAAACCAGATATGCAAACCATAAACAGTCCTTCAAAAATGAAAAATATAAAAACCAAACAGAACTAAGCAAATATATTTGGAAGCTTAAAGATAAGAAAATAGAATACAACATATGGAAAATTAAAAAAAGAGCAACACCATACAACAACATTTCTAAAAAATGCAACTTGTGTACTACAGAAAAGTGGCTGATATTATGTAAACCCCATCTAGCATCTCTGAACTCTAAAGTAGAAATGATAAACAATTGCAGGCATAAATGGAAATCCTTGTCAATGCCCATTCCCTAGCACGCCCCCCCCCTGAACGTGCCCCAAAAAGATAAAAATCTGCAGGCCACGTGCCACACGCGCAGAGCTCAGGCGCCCACACACCACACCATATAAAACCGGTGGCATGCCCAAATTGTATACACCCTGACGAGAGCGCCGGCTCGAAACAAATTTGTTGGTTTTAGTTTTTCCATTTTAAAATTCTATTTTAAACTGGTATGTCGCTCCCTACTTGGTTGAGCATTTTTATCATTCTGAGTGGCTTTTTAACTCTAATTTTATATATATATATATATATATATATATATATATATATATATATATATATATATATATATATATACAAGTTCGGAAGCTCTCTCATCAACTTCGTTAAGTGTTAAATGTTTAACACAAAGTGAGGTGTGTGTGTGTGTGTGTGTGTGTGTGTTCAAATGTGAGTGTACTCATGTATTGAGGTTTGTATGCATTGCTGTCTCATATATTTATAGGTATATATCCACGTTTCTGTGGGCTGCAAATATGCTTTTTATTTATGTGACAATCTCATGGATGCTTTTAACATGGCCACAGATTTTGTTTGCTTCTTTGTTTATAATCGTTATTATTAATGTTTTGGTTTGTTTTGTTCACATTGACTTTGTGTTTTTCACAGTTGACTGCACTTTCTCAAACTTTTGGGTTGTTTCTTTAATCAGGCACTGAGGCTTGCTAATGAAAATGGTGAGTTTGCGTATTTTTGCTGCTAAAGGCATGTATTCTTATAGATATGTATATTCAAACATGTACATGTTAAGCACCACTACAGACATATAGCTACTAACCTACCGGGGCTATTTTTTTCCCCATGAAATAATTTTGCTGGTTGCCAAATATAGCTAAAACAGTCATGAAAATATATTGAACTGTTAACCCTTCTTATTGAAATATTTTGCTTTCATTTACTCATCAGTTGCTATTGTAAGACCTGTTGCGATACAAAATCAAGATGACTCACCGCCCAGGAAAATTAGCGATGTCAGCTTCTCTGAATACTCCCTTATATAACTGTCACATTGTTTGTGTTATTACTGTTAATATCCTCTCCATTGCTAATTGATAGGAATCTTAGGGTACAGTCATTTTTCAGACATAAGAAATCAAGTTTCCATGGATGCCAAAGCGTTTTTGATAGATGTGGTTGAAGGGAAGTCACAAGAAGCATGGTCGAGTGCAGTTTCAGGGTTCAGGGGAGGCAACCTGTCACCAGCTCTTAATACACACAAGGTTGCCTTTGTTCAGCCTTTCAACCCATCTTTTTCCACTGACATCTTTGATTCAGTTGTTAGTAGAAGACGCTCCATTTGTTCATGACAAATCCACGGACATCATTGATTCAGATGTTGGTAGAAGACACTGCACTATTGCCAACCTATCCACTGGCATCATTGATTCAGATCTTCATGGAAGACTCCCCCATTGTTGCAACCTTTCCACTGACATCATTGATACAGATGCTACCCAATGATGTATGCAGTTCATATCACTTTGGACAACACATTGAACATTTGGCAATGAGCCTTATGTGTGCAAATCCTTTCTGTTTTGTTTTGTTTTTTGTTTGTTTGCTTGTTTTGTTTTAGAAAGCTTCTGCAGGACTTTTTCATGTTAGTTGAAGAAAACAAATGACTCCGAGACCTTCTTTTAAGTGCATTGCTGATCTTGATGAGCAGTTTTGGAGAAAAAGAGAGGGGGGGGGGGGTGCCTGGAGGAACGGTCGGAGAGAAGATGGGTGGTAGAAGGTTGGGAGGTGGTGGGGGGAGTTAGAGAGGAGGTAAGGAGGATTTAAAACCTGTTGATGGTTGTTTTTTTTCTTGGGGGGGGGGGGGGGGGGGGGGGGTGGGGGGGGGGGAGGGAGGGATTGTTTTTGTTTCATTCTGACATTGATTACAATGTTGATTTTTTTTAAATTTTGTAATCAATGTTTCGTTGTCTTTTCTTTTGTTTAAAAACTTTCTTGAAAAGTTTTGGAATCTTATCTTCCGAAAACTTTAATTAACTGAGCAGCAATGCCATCTGATCTCTTTCAGTTTTCATAAGTCAGAATGTGCAGGATGTTTATGCTAGGTTCACACTATGGAAACTGTGGGAAACTCTGGCAGTCTGCGCGTTAAAGAAACTGCTTTGGAAACCGTCTATAAATAAATGTGACTGGAGTTTCTGTCGACAATGTGAACGCTCGACGAAATTATACAGAAACTGCGAAGCTCCTCCCCTTTTTTGCTCTTTTCGCGTCATTCACGCTGTGCGGGTCAATTTCAGTCAGTCTCGTGTACAAAAACTTTGTTGCCTACCTGTTCACACTTTGGAAACGATATGGAAACTCGGTAGCGTCAGTGTCCTAGTTTCTTCTCGGCCTGTATTTCCGAACAACTTTTGCAGACTGAGATGGAAGGAAACAGGCTTGGCAAATCTATCGGGAATATCCGATAGAGGTAATGCAGTTTGTTGAAGGGGGTAATGTGAGTTTTCTCTGTGCAGATTTCGGTTACCCGACACGAAATTGGGGCTGTTTCCAGGCCGGTTTCCATAGTGTGAACTAAGCATTAGGAAATGTTTCTTCTGTCTATTGAGGGTTTTAGAATCAGATGACCAATCAATGCCAAGATGGCACTGTCCTGAAATGAATTTGTTTTGTGTCAGCATTCATCTGATGCCTGCACAGAAGCTACTAACTTTTGTTATTTTGTCATTTCACCCATAGGTTATGACTTCAATGTCTGACTGGGTGGTCTGTGCAATGTTTAGCTGCCTGTTGCTTTCAAGGCTGCAGATCCTTTAATAAAGCACTGTGTATTTCAGTCATTTACTCTGATTTTACATGGGCAATATTCTAATGTAAAGATCCTCGAATAAAGCACTGTGTATTTTAGTCGTTTACCCTATTGTGGTTTTTACATGGGCGATATTTTAATGTAAAGATCCTTGAATAAAGCACTGTGTGTTCAAGTCATTTACTTTGGTGTAGATTTTATAAAGGCAATGTTTTTATGTAAAGATCCTTGAATAAAGCACTGTGTCTTTTAGTCATTTAATCTGGTGTGGTTTTTACATGGGCAATGTTTTAATGTACAGATCATTGAATAAAGCACTGTGTATTTTAGTAATTTACTTTTGTGTAGATTTTACATGGGCAATATTTTGATGTAAAGATACTTTAATAAAGCACCGTGTATTTCAGTCATTTACTCTGGTGTAGATTTCACATGAGCAATATTTTGATGTAAGATACTTTAATAAAGCACAGTGTATTTTAGTCTGGCGTAGATTTTATATGGGTAATACTTTATGTAAAAAGTATTTTATGTATCATGCCATGTGAATGTTCATCATATCTTTCATCAGATTCTATCTGAAATGTTATTTGATTGTGGTCAAAGAGCAGTTTTAAGATTGCATCTGAAATGTTTGTTATCAAAGAAAGTTCTAATTATATCCTTATTCCTCCCCTTCTCCTCCCTCTCTTTCTTGACCCCATTTCCCTCTTCCTTTTTCATTATCTTGTTAGCTTTTAATTGTCTTATAATCTTTCTTGGTATTTCGGAATGTTAAGTTTCTTTGTTTTGTGTGTTTGAGAGAGAGAGGTAAATTCTTCAGATGGTCTCATGCATGTATTTTTGTTTTGAGCCATGATTTTGAGAACAAACAGTTGAACATCCCTCTCCCTCCTTCCCTCCCCCCCCCCCTTATAAAGGAGGAGGGGGGGCTGAAAGAAAAAAACAAAAAATATGGTATTGAATTGTCCTTTGTCTTGATTTGTTTTGAATTTGATACATTGACATA
The DNA here is from genome assembly GCA_018398815.1 of Conus ventricosus. NCBI lineage: Eukaryota > Metazoa > Mollusca > Gastropoda > Neogastropoda > Conidae > Conus > Conus ventricosus. Next base: position 16,530,590 of record CM031605.1, read on the forward strand.
CCATATTTTGCGGACTATAAGATGATCATTTTTTCCTAATCTTTGACCTATGCAATGCGCCAAGTGTTTGGGTAATACTTGTCTAAACAAAGTTGTGTTTCAGGATCGTATCGACGTTGACCTTCGAACTGGAAAGAATGCTTTGCGAAGTGCTTTGGGAAGGAAACGATGAATCAAAACTGCTCACAAACAACCAAAATTCAAACAACTCGCCTGAACAGAAACTACTCACATTTGAGGGAATGGAGATAGATCTGGATAATTTTACTAAGATCGCTGACTGTAACACAATCACCAACTGAACCAAAAAGAACAAAAATCCCTTGATGCCAAAGACGGAAGTACACCTTATAATGTACAGCACCTTATGTATTGTTGAAACTTTTTTTTTTTTTTTTAAACGAGGGCTGCTCTTCATTATGGTACAGACTGTCCTGTAGTCAGTAAAATATGATGTTCATCATTTTACAGGTAAATTGCTTCGAAGTATAAAATTGGCTGCTCTCCAATCTGTGCATGAGTATAAGAGGATAAAATGTTCAGTTATGCTGGAGAGCTTTAATTCTCAGATTACATGAGAAAGAATACCTTGTAGTTGTTTTATGGTCATGCACAGCTTTTTAAGAACTGTGGCGCTTTGAAAGGAGGAATAATGATTTTGGTGTGCAGGTGTACACAGATTTTTGTGTCTTCATCTAAATGTGTCCTCATGTTAGTGTGTGTGTGTGTGTGTGTGTGTGTGTGTGTGTGTGTGTGTGTGTGTGTGTGTGTTTTTAATAGCTCAATATTCTGTTTCTAGGAAGAATATTTCCATTTTTATTGTTTCAAGCTTCTTATCTCAGACACAGAACAGTCTTCTTATTGCTAGAAGATAATACCATGTGGAAAACAGATGGTAAAAATAGTTATTACAAAATGGTGCACCTGTGTGTGTGTGTGTGTGTGTGTGTGTGTGTGTGTGTGTGTGTGTGTGTGTGTGCCATCTAATCCATTATGAATTAGAACACTGACGGACTTGTTTTTAAAAAAGTACCTGCAGTGTTGCACAATCACCGCAAAGAAAAGTAAGCAAATATGTACATTGATAATTTTAAAAAAAGTAAAAACTCTATGATCATGCCAAGGCTGAACACATATATATCAGAAGAGGACGAGTGTGTGTGTATACTATTATTCTTATACCAAATCATGTGTTTATGCAATCATACCTGTTTTCATGCTAGCATGCAAGCTTTCATGAGTCTGTGTGCGTGTGTTTAGAGCAAAGGGAGAACAGGGTAGTCATATCGAGAAAGTTACAAACAAAAAAAAGTCACCCTTCTTCAGACTTTGTCTCTGAAGTGCTCCTTGCTCTGATCCGTTGTCATGCTTCGTACCCAGGGTACCTGTCTTGGTGTCGCAACACTTACCTGGCAACGGTCGTGGCCTTGGCTCTCATAGAGGAGGGGAAAACTGCATTCGCGGAGCAGGCGGCTGAAGGTGGGTGTGTCAGTCATTGGCGGCATTCCACATCCGTTTTGTGTCCAATTTGAGGAGATAAGGGATTGTTGGTTCTTCGTTTTCATTGTCTTGAATGTTGTTTGTCTTGCGTGAAGAAGACCAAAGAGGTCGAAACGCGTCGTGTTTTGTTATCTAATTTGTTTGTCTCTTTCGTTTGGCGGAACAGTAAATCTTTCAAGTTTGTTTCAGTTCCCGCTTGCAGTCACCACACTTTGAAACTAACATTACTAGTAGTCTGACCCAGCAAAGACTCGTGCGAAGGTCATTCTAGATGGTGAAATCAGTCAGCACACTTTGAAACTAACATTACTGGTATCTGACCAGCAAAGACTCGTGCGAAGGTCATTCTAGATGGTGAAATCAGTCACCACACTTTGAAACTAACATTACTGGTATCTGACCCTGCAAAGACTCGTGCGAAGGTCATTCTAGATGGTGAAATCAGTCACCACACTTTGAAACTAACATTACTGGTATCTGACCCTGCAAAGACTCGTGCGAAGGTCATTCTAGATGGTGAAATCAGTCACCACACTTTGAAACTAACATTACTGGTATCTGACCCTGCAAAGACTCGTGCGAAGGTCATTCTAGATGGTGAAATCAGTCAGCACACTTTGAAACTAACATTACTAGTAGTCTGACCCAGCAAAGACTCGTGCGAAGGTCATTCTAGATGGTGAAATCAGTCAGCACACTTTGAAACTAACATTACTGGTATCTGACCCTGCAAAGACTCGTGCGAAGGTCATTCTAGATGGTGAAATCAGTCCCCACACTTTGAAACTAACATTACTAGTAGTCTCACCCTGAAAAGACTCATGCGAAGGTCATTCTAGATGGTGAAACCAGTCAGCAGAGCAAGATCTGCATTTGGGTTCTCTCTGTCTGTGTATCTGCCCTGAAGGCAGTTAGAATGGGTCTGGGTCTTTTTGTTAATGTTATAGGTGTACAGCTCAAAAGTGACAAAATGTCAAATGAAGACTTTTTCATGAATGAAGAGAAAAATGTGTTGGAGGTGGGAGGCAGTTTTGTTTACAGCTTTAATTCAGAGGACCGTTGCCTACTGGTGAAGAGTTCCATGACTGAGGTAGTTTATAGTTTGAATTGAGTTCAGCTTTGAACTTGCTTTAGCAACACATCAGGGAACTCTGGAAATGTATGCTGGATTTTTTAAGGGCTCAGTTGGCTTTGCTTTGATAACTGAAAGGGTATCTAAATAAAACAAAAGCTCAGTTACTGAAAGGGTATCTAAATAAAACAAAGGCTCAGTAACTGAAAGGGTATCTAAATAAAACAAAAGCTCAGTAACTGAAAGGGTATCTAAATAAAACAAAAGCTCAGTAACTGAAAGGGTATCTAAATAAAACAAAAGCTCAGTAACTGAAAGGGTATCTAAATAAAACAAAAGCTCAGTAACTGAAAGGGTATCTAAATAAAACAAAGGCTCAGTAACTGAAAGGGTATCTAAATAAAACAAAAGCTCAGTAACTGAAAGGGTATCTAAATAAAACAAAGGCTCAGTAACTGAAAGGGTATCTAAATAAAACAAAAGCTCAGTAACTGAAAGGGTATCTAAATAAAACAAAGGCTCAGTAACTGAAAGGGTATCTAAATGAAACAAAAGCTCAGTAACTGAAAGGGTATCTAAATAAAACAAAGGCTCAGTAACTGAAAGTGTATCTAAATAAAACAAAAGCTCAGTAACTGAAAGGGTATCTAAATAAAACAAAAGCTCAGTAACTGAAAGGGTATCTAAATAAAACAAAGGCTCAGTAACTGAAAGGTTATCTAAATAAAACAAAAGCTCAGTAAATGTGTGTCTCTTTATCTTCAGTGTGTGTGTGTGTGTATGTGTTAGATTATCTTTCTTAAACATATGCATGCACACATACACACACAAACACAAGCACGCATGCACACACACACACACACACACACACACACACACACACATACTCTCTCTCTCTCTCTCTCACTTTCACAACCCTTGAATGTTATAATTTACAGAAATAATGCAAACTTCCTATTACTCATTTTGATGCTAAATCCCTTCACGAAAACAAAAGTAGAATCTGAATGGTCTATGATTGTTGGTGGGTTTTTTTACTTTTAAAAAAGCAAAGTTTTTTTTCCCTTTAGTTGTAAAATGTTGATTTTTATTTTGGAAGGGAATATCTAGAATCCATATGTGATTAAACAGAAATACTTCCAACAATAAGAATATGCCAGGATCTATTCAAAAATAAATTTGGTTTAGACACACACACACACACACACACACACAAAATGTGGGTTTACAAGTAAAAAAAAAAAAAGCAAGACATTTTCTGTTTTTGACCTCTTGGTAAATCCACTTTAGAAAGTAGAAAAGTAGAGATGCACACACACATCCACATGCACATTTTACATGCATTACACATGTGCACACATGCATGCCGATGCATTCAATCACCCCTTCTACCAACATCATATACTTATCTCCCTTCCATCTCAGGGGCTCTCGTGGTGGCAGCACTGAACCTGACATGGGGCACCTACCAGTACATCTACAACATGGTTCAGTTACGACCCCAGACAGGCATGTCTCTTGTAGGAGTCGGGGCATGCGCCTCCTGGCCCTCCTGCATCTGACCCTGTGGTTCATGGTGGGTGCCACCTTCCTGGGCTTCACCGCCGACACCGACCGCAAAGGCAGAGAAGACGAGAGGGAGAGACAGAACCAGGAGCAGTAGGCGAGGTAAGATGCGGATGAGCCGGATTTGGGCTAGTGTTATGTAATGGGTTGCCTCCTTTAATAGATCAGTTGGGGGGGGGGGGGGGGGGGGGGGGGATGAGGTGGGGAAGGGAACAGCAGAACGTAGCCACATTTCTTCATTTCGCTGAAGAAATATGATCGCCCCAAAATTGTTGGGGGGGGGGGGGGGGGGGGGGATCCTCTACAGTCTTTGTGTTTCTATTATTTTTGTTATCATTTTAGGCCATGTCTGGTTTGATTTTGTGTGTGTGTGCATTGGTTATTTCCTTTTGACATGGCCAGGGGGCAGGGGGACAGGCAGGGGTGGGGTAAGATGTCCAGTCCAGAATTGATGTAAACTCATGCCCTCCCCCCCGCCTCCCCCCCCCCCCCCCCCGCCTCCCCCCCCCCCCCGTTCCTTTATTTGCACCAGTGTACAATGCTTTCCCAGCTCATGAAGTTCGTCAAAAGTATGGCAGTTGAAAAGGGAGACGATTAGACCATTTCCCCCAACTGGTCACCAGAATCGATGCAAATATCACTGATGAACTGAAAGAATTACCGATCCCCTCACATCGCTATTGTTTTAAAAGGCACTAAACAGCCAGCCAGTGATCTCACCGCTGTGATCAGTAACCACTGAGGTGATGCCTGGAAGCTGGCGGTTGATTTTTCTTCTGTCACTTCTGCTTATTCAGTGCAGGAGCCGACTGAAGGCGATTATCAAAAGGGAGACTAGTCATGCCGACACTTCCACCACAACCAGTGAAACGGATGAGCGGAACTCTTTGCCGGTTTATTCTGATCAGTACTCATGCATCTAGCCATCAAAAGTTGATACAACATACACCCGGTTCACTGCCTGTGAGAGATTTTAAGGTGTCTCACGTTGAAATGCAATGATGTGTATCACCATGATTTTTGGCAAACCCGCATAAAAAAACTCATGACAGCTAGTCTACCATGGGAAGTCTTTGTGAACATCGAACTTGCTCACTTTGTGGCATCATACTTGTGATTACGAGTGTGTTTTCTGTTTGTAAGTATTTTTCGTTTCCACAAATCGTCTCCATTTCCCACAGTGATAAAAAATGCAGCTTTCTTTATTTGAGTTTGCTATTGCTATAGGTATTTGATGCAAGGATGAGAACAGCTCCGCGTTCTCCGCCGTTCCGCCGTCTTAAAAAAAAATTCCGCCGTTTGAAAAAATCTCCGCCGAAAAAAAAAAAAAAAAAAAAAAAAAAGCTATCGCGATTTTCTTTGCTCCCAATCTCGGCGAGACGCCTCCGGCGAGATTACTCTAGGCTTATACCCAAATGGGCTGGTTTTTATTCGGTTGACTCGGCCAACCACTGCACATCCGCTTACAGCGCCGATCGACCGAGTGTCATCTGTGATTCATGGCGTCGAACGAAATCGCAAAAAAAAAAAAAAAAAAAATATCCCAACCGTTGGAAAGAAAACTGGCTCGAGGAAGAGGTGTGTGTGGGAGTAGAGTTAGAGATAGCATATGCAAAAGCAGTGACGAGCAGGCGTTATGTCTAGCTTGCAACAAGAAAATCAGCTTCGGAAGTCGTGGCTTCATTACGATTGCTGACCACATGAAACGCCTGGTTCACAGGCAGCGTGTCGCTGCATTGAAGAACAATTAAACTTTGGAAAGTAAGCTGTTGGTGATTTTGCTCTCTTCTTTGTTATATTTTATCATTCATTTGCAATGGTCAAACTATCTCAGTTAGCTGAAACATTCATCATTTGACTTTATGTTGTGAAACAAAACCTAGACGTCTAGTTACTAATAATAGAACCAGGGCCAAGGGCAGGTAATTTTCGGAAAAAACCCATTTCTTACGTAAATCGACCAGCCACAAACGCAGAGAGCCCTGTATTAAATCCATTTGCATGTTTGACAAAAAAAAAAAAAAAAAAAAAAAAAAAACAACTCAGAATTTGAGGTTTGAATTGAAGGCTAGAAACATATTTTGATGGTTTTAAATGTGGATTTTTCTTATATATTAAAAAAATGCTTCAGCTTCAGGGGGCAGCGTTGCCCCTTGACCCCACTGGGGGCTCTGCCCCCAGACCCCCAACAGAAAAATCTCCTTGCTTTTTAAAAATCTGTTCTCATCCCTGTTGATGATGCAGCAAAGAATTGTTGTGATGAGAGTTATTTGTACTGAGAAAGTTTCTGTATTGTTCTCAGAAGTGATGAAAGTGGATGGCACCTCTGTTGCTTACAGACTGATCTTGTGTTTGGACAGGTATCCAGAGAAAATGGCAGCCCCTGGAGGTTCTTGAAGATCCTGTTCCAATCAACTGTGGTGAGATGGATACATCCCTTACCTAAGCATGCTGACAGAGAATTTACCTCTGCAAACAGGCATAATTATGATGGATTTACTGACAGTCATCTTGAGGAGAAAAAGGGAAAAAGAGTTTGCAATAAACGGATGTGATGATACAGGGAAAGTTTGGCCATGCCATCAGCATTCTGCCTTCCACTTTGCCTGCGGATGTGGTGCCTCCAACTGCTCACGGAATGTTACACGTTGTCAGTGGGTCACCATTCCATGGTGCAAACTAAAATGTAGAATGAATGGGCTTGTTGCTGTTTGTTCCAAATTAATATCTGCTCATAAACACATCGCTCACTATGCCTTCAACTGCCAGAATATCACCTGTAGTCACAGTTACATAGTGCAAACTAAAGAGTACAATCAAAGTGTTGTTACTGTTTATCGCAAATTAATATCTTGTTTGTCTGCGTATCACGAGCAGTGCCTTGAACCAGGTCTGCGTCAAATGAGTGGGGTCATCAGTGTGTTGCCTGTTTTGAAACTTTTGATCATTTTCATCCTGTTACAGCAGTTTGTTTGTTTGTACTGTTCGTATGCCATCGGTGAACACCTGTGATTCAAAGCCTCTGACTCATGGGAAGGGAGTACCTTCCTGTCCTGACTGTGTAGACATACAGTGGATCCTCTCAGTAATGACCTTCCACACCCTGAACTGTCTCTGCCCACAACCTTGAGCTCATATGCCCACCTGGTCAGGTGCAAATCTCATTTCAAATCAACCCATAACCTATGAATGAATAATTCGTAAGAGTGCCTCTTCTGTGACACAGTGAGCCAATGGTGTATTTTCAAAGAAGAGACAAGTGTTAGATGAAATCATTATGATCATAACCAAGTGTGGTTTGAAATCTGCAGCCCCAACATTTCAAAGTATAGGCACAAAATATGAAAAATTATATAGTGGTTGAAATATGTTTGACTGTAAAAAAAAAAAATTTGTAAAGAAAATATTTCAATTTTGTTGTTGTTGTTGTTGCATTTGATTACAAATGCTTCAGTGCCTTCAGTGGGAATAAGAAGCGTTCATGAAGCGATAAATGACCCGGTAAGCCCCCATTTATCAATGAACCATGCATCACTGAAAAAAAAAAAAAGAACCATGCGTCACCAGTAAAATTCAAGCACAATAAAAACTTAACGTGTTACGGAATATAGGTTATGTCTGTGTGCCAATGGAAAGTTATAACAGTTTGAGTAAAGCAACACCTGTCTTCCAACTGAGCGGCCAAAACAGGCCAGGCAGGGAAGGTTACTCCGCCATTCACTGTGTCAGTGCTGGAAGGGTCAACAGTGTGGTATTTCCAGGGAGGAAGTCAGTCATGTCGGTCTGGGACTGGAGAAAATCAAAAACGTGTCTGAAGCATACAGTTCTTCACGAGAAGCAGTCTGTCTGCAGTCTGTAGCATTGTTCCGGCTGTTCACGAGTGAGTGCCGCGCACCCAGACAACACACCAGTTATTGAAAATACACTTTTGCAACCACAGTTTGCACATGGTTATTCGGACACGCATTATTTGTCATAGCATCTTCATCTTCAGTTAAATTTCAGAACCTCTTGTTTTGGAGACTCGTACAGAAATTTGGTTCATGGTGACCCCATGTAGTGTTTCCATTCCACTTCGATTTTGCTCCTAACCCGAGGGGATAAGCGACTGTTTGTTCATCCTTTATACTAAATACTGCAGACGTCTAGCATTTGTGCTAAATATAATCAAAATGAGACATAGAAATTTCAGGGTTTCTTTTTCCCCCCTTCATATCTTATATTTATCTGTGTGCGAGCTGATGGAAAATGTCAAGTAGGTTTGGTTTGAAGTTGTATAGTTTTGTCTCTTGTGCTTTATTGTATATGCTTACGGATTAATTGTGGATAAACAGGAGAGCTTTGTGGTAGGGACAGAGAAGGGTCTCAGTAGCGTTTCATGTTTTGGTAAGCCTGTAGGAATGCTGGGGACTCTTTTTCAGGATGAATTGTATTCCTGACTTCTGGATATTCTACCTCAGAATTTTCCCCCTTTCTGTCATCGTCTTTGACGCTGCCTTTTCATCTTGCTGTACTTTTGTCTGCTTTCTTCTTTGTTTCAGTGGCCTGTTCACCTGCATTCTGATGGTCTGGTTCCTCTTTGTTTCAGTGGCCTGTTCACCTGCATTCTGATGGTCTGGTTCCTCTTTGTTTCAGTGGCCTGTTCACCTGCATTCTGATGGTCTGGTTCCTCTTTGTTTCAGTGGCCTGTTCACCTGCATTCTGATGGTCTGGTTCCTCTTTGTTTCAGTGGCCTGTTCACCTGCATTCTAGATAGTCTGATTCCTCTTTGTTTCAGTGGCCTGTTCACCTGCATTCTAGATAGTCTGATTCCTCTTTGTTTCAGTGGCCTGTTCACCTGCATTCTAGATAGTCTGATTCCTCTTTGTTTCAGTGGCCTGTTCACCTGCATTCTAGATAGTCTGATTCTCTTTGTTTCAGTGGCCTGTTCACCTGCATTCTAGATAGTCTGATTCCTCTTTGTTTCAGTGGCCTGTTCACCTGCATTCTAGATAGTCTGATTCCTCTTTGTTTCAGTGGCCTGTTCACCTGCATTCTAGATTGTCTGATTCCTCTTTGTTTCAGTGGCCTGTTCACCTGCATTCTAGATTGTCTGATTCCTCTTTGTTTCAGTGGCCTGTTCACCTGCATTCTAGATAGTCTGATTCCTCTTTGTTTCAGTGGCCTGTTCACCTGCATTCTAGATAGTCTGATTCCTCTTTTCTCTTGTTAAAATTTACAATATTCTTGCTGTACTGTGAACCTGGTGAGAATTTATATTGTAAACTCATGTATGCAATCAGTCTGCAAGGTGATTTGCCCAGTTGGCCATTGGAAGGGGGGGGGGGGGGGGGGGGCGAGGAAGGTGCGGGGGTCATTTTTGTGATTGCTAGCATATTCTTATATATCTTTTCTTCACACATTTAATCAGTGTGGGTGTGAAAAATACAGTGGGGTAGAGGTAGCACTAAGTAGAGGCGGATTTCATCTGCATGAAGGATGTCGATGATAAAGCTTATCTTGTAAACTGTATATTTTGTTCACACACACACATTTGTGTGTGCTTTTCCACGATGGGACTCTGATTGGTGTTGTTTTTTTTGACAAACTGACAGCTCAGATATGGTCCTTTGTGGTAGGTCAACTGGGCTTTTGTTAGCAATAAATTTGAATGAGACACACTTGTTAGAAGCACCAGCCAGCTTTGGTTTGGAGTGGTTAGAACACCAGCCAGCTTTGGTCTGGAGTGGTTAGAACACCAGCCAGCTTTGGTTTGGAGTGGTTGGAACACCAGCCAGCTTTGGTCTGGAGTGGTTGGAACACCAGCCAGCTTTGGTCTGGAGTGGTTGGAACACCAGCCAGCTTTGGTTTGGAGTGGTTAGAACACCATCCAGCTTTGGTTTGGAGTGGTTGGAACACCAGCCAGCTTTGGTTTGGAGTGGTTGGAACACCAGCCAGCTTTGGTTTGGAGTGGTTGGAACACCAGCCAGCTTTGGTTTGGAGTGGTTAGAACACCAGCCAGCTTTGGTCTGGAGTGGTTGGAACACCAGCCAGCTTTGGTCTGGAGTGGTTGGAACACCAGCCAGCTTTGGTCTGGAGTGGTTGGAACACCAGCCAGCTTTGGTCTGGATGGTTGGAACACCAGCCAGCTTTGGTTTGGAGTGGTTAGAACACCAGCCAGCTTTGGTCTGGAGTGGTTAGAACACCAGCCAGCTTTGGAATGGAGTGGTTAGAACACCAGCCAGCTTTGGTCTGGTTAGAACACAAGCCAGCTTTGGAATGGAGTGGTTAGAACACCAGCCAGCTTTGTTTGGAGTTGTTAGAACACCAGCCAGCTTTGGTCTGGAGTGGTTAGAACACCAACCAGCTTTGGTCTGGAGTGGTTAGAACACCAGCCAGCTTTGGTTTGGAGTGGTTAGAACACCAGCCAGCTTTGGTCTGGTTAAAAACACCAGCCAGCTTTGGTCTGGAGTGGTTAGAACACCAGCCAGCTTTGGTTTGGAGTGGTTAGAACACCAGCCAGCTTTGGTCTGGAGTGGTTAGAACACCAGCCAGCTTTGGAGTGGTTAGAACACCAGCCAGCTTTGGTCTGGAGTGGTTAGAACACCAGCCAGCTTTGGTCTGGAGTGGTTGGAACACCAGCCAGCTTTGGTCTGGAGTGGTTAGAACACCAGCCAGCTTTGGTCTGGAGTGGTTAGAACACCAGCCAGCTTTGGTTTGGAGTGGTTAGAACACCAGCCAGCTTTGGGATGGAGTGGTTAGAACACCAGCCAGCTTTGGAATGGAGTGGTTAGAACACCAGCCAGCTTTGGAGTGGTTAGAACACCAGCCAGCTTCGGAATGGAGTGGTTAGAACACCAGCCAGCTTTGGTTTGGAGTGGTTAGAGCACCAGCCAGCTTTGGTCTGGAGTGGTTAGAACACCAGCCAGCTTTGGAATGGAGTGGTTAGAACACCAGCCAGCTTTGGAATGGAGTGGTTAGAACACCAGCCAGCTTTGGAATGGAGTGGTTTAGAACACCAGCCAGCTTTGGAGTGGAGTGGTTAGAACACCAGCCAGCTTTGGAATGGAGTGGTTAGAACACCAGCCAGCTTTGGAATGGAGTGGTTAGAACACCAGCCAGCTTTGGTCTGGAGTGGTTAGAACACCAGCCAGCTTTGGAGTGGTTAGAACACAGCCAGCTTTGGAATGGAGAGATCTGCCTGTGCCTTTACAGGTGGGAATAATAATTGTTGGTTCTTTGATTGTGGATGAGCCTGTCTCTGGCAAAATCCCTTCTGTTTGGCAGACTACTGCATTGTTGATCCTCATATTCAATCTCTACATCCCTTAGCTTCCACAAGTCCATCACCCTAACACAGTGACAATAATCATGTTCTTCATGATAATTATTCAGACCACAATGCAGTGTTGCTTTAGGCACCTTAAACATTTCTACGTTGCTTGTCTTTCTACCTCGTTTCCTTGTTTTGTATTGTCCATAAATCTTGCGTGTAGATGTGTGTGTTCGCACATTATTCAGTTCAACATTTTTTTTTCACCAAAAATATTAAACGTGCGTGTATGTGTGTGTTCGCACATTATTCAGTTCAGCATTTTTTTTCACCAAAAATATTAAACGTGTGTGTATGTGTGTGTTCGCACATTATTCAGTTCAACATTTTTTTTCACCAAAAATATTAAACGTGTGTGTATGTGTGTGTTCGCACATTATTCAGTTCAACATTTTTTTTCACCAAAAATATTAAACGTGTGTGTATGTGTGTGCGCGCATTATTCAGTTCAACATTTTTTTTCACCAAAAATATTAAACGTGTGTGTATGTGTGTGCGCGCATTATTCAGTTCAACATTTTTTTTCACCAAAAATATTAAACGTGTATGTGTGTGCGCGCGAATGTGCAGCATTGGAGGTGCAGTTTGGAAAAAAAGTCCATGTGTTTGGGTCTGGATTTTATCTTGTAATGTTTCTTGAAAAGCTGCACAGGGCTTTGACCTGATCGCCATAGTGCAATCTGTATTATTTGTCGGTATACATTTATCTTTTTGTCTTTGAAAAAATTTCTCTGCTGCTAATCTTATGACGCTACCTTCATTTGTCAATGTGCATGTCATCTGTATTCACATGCATGGCACAGTATGCACTGTTCAGAAGAATCCCAGTGTCATCAGTTTAGATAAAATCCGTTCATTTCTTAAAATTCCACACAGCACTTGATTTTGTATCATCACGTTTTTTGCATCCTCTTTTTTCGTTATCTAACCCATCCACCAGAACTACTCGGAATCGTCTGTCCTCACAGTTCAGATATATGTATATATATATATATATATATATATATATTATATATATAGAGAGAGAGAGAGAGAGAGAGAGAGAGAGAGAGAGAGAATGATCTCATGTAATGTATGGTTGTATGCGATTTTGTTCAACTTGACAGATGTTTCTCAGTTCTGATGCTTTGAGGATGTGTGTACATCATTTTCCCCAGTGCTTTTATCAGTGACAAAGCCATGTATATTAAACTGGGCTATGAATTGAAAGGATAGATTCTTCTTGATAACTGAACTGTACATATGCCAGAATGAGTGCTGCATAGTACATGGTGTATTATAATTATGCTGACAATATAAAAACCCTGCACTTCGCATGTCTCATTGTTTTTGTTGTTGTTATTGTTCTTACTGTTTCCTAGACTTTGAAATTTGCTCCGCTGCTAGTCTGACATCTAACGATAGTGTACTCGTATTGATTAGAAGTAACCAGAAAGGCTGACAAGCTGCCCACAAATAGGAAACGCATGCCAGTACTTTATCATGTAAAACGTTGAGGACCATGAGATTTAATGGAGCATGCCGGGTCTCCTCTCATTATTGCTGCCCAAAGACAACGTGAACAGCTAGCATTACATTGATGGGCCAGTGTGCATGTGATTGGTATCCATGCTTGGATTACTGAATACACGGCCTGGGGAAAGGAATGAAAGGCTCAGCTGCTGCCAAACAGTTTGCTTGTAGAGAAAAACAAAACAAAGAACCAGCAGCACAGCAGTGTTAAAGGCATAAGACTTCTCTGTTTAGAGGAAGGAAATCCTCCTTTTCTGGGCCTGTCACTTTTGTGCGTCCGGATCAAATTGGTTCATTTTTGTTTTCGAAGTTCCAAGATGGTTTCTTTGTATGTCATTGATTTAAAGCTTGCAAGAATGACAGTGAGAAATGGAGAAAGGCATCATTTAGAGACACAACAGACCTTTCTCATTTAGAGACACAACAGACCTTTCTCATTTTACGGTGCTTCACGTGATAACTGTGATAGTTCTAAAGCGCTGTGTGTTGCTTTGTTGTGTCATTTGGTTGATGGATATTCTCTCAAATGTGTAATGGCCTTATATCTGAACCAAAATGTTAATCTTTTATTCGGCTTTGTTTGATGTTCTCTAGTTTATTGTGATTTGTTTGATGTTCTCTACTTTATTGTCCATGGGCCTTTGTGGAATGCTTGTTAAGAATGTAGTCCCCATCTGTTTTGCCAACATTAGAGGAATGAAGAAATCCGCCAGGTTTTATTGCAGATAAAGATACTAACACAATGAATTGCCTCAGACAGGGAAAAAGAAAAATGATTCATACAAAGGTTTTGGTACACTCACCAGCTGTTAATTGTGTTTATTCAGGAATCACAGAAAAAAAAAAAACTTGTGCAAGTCAGCTGTTTCCAGAACAAATGGTTAGCATTGTTGATATGTTCATCAGCAGGGAATGAATTCTTCTAGCCGTTTTGTCCCACTTCCACCTGATGGGAGACCATTTTTGTTATTGCTGCTTTGCTCCTGTTTCAAATGCAGGGCCGCAGTTTTCATTTGGTAATCCACTGGCTCCGCGATAATTTTGTTAAACAGTAGTATTTGTTCATTTTGTTAAACAATAGTATTTATTCATTTTGTTAAACAGTAGTACGTGTTCATTTTATTAAACAATAGTACTTGTTCATTTTGTTAAACAATAGTATTTGTTCATTTTGTTAAACAATAGTATTTGTTCATTTAGTTCAACAATAGTATTTGTTCATTTTGTTAACATTTCCTCTGTGTGTGTGTGTGTGTGTGTGTGTGTGTGTTTTTAAGACACCAAATTTGTACAATCAAATCTTGTATTTTTCAAAACATGAATAAAGAAAGAAATGAGGATTCATGCATTTTATTGATACATTAACATTCTAAAAACATGCTTTGTGATAACATATCATTTATATATCCACATCAATCAATCACCCTGCAACAAATGTTTACAGGAAAAGAATATGTTCAACAGAAGTCAAGTATGTAAACAACCCAAAACGTTTTGTAATGTACAAAAGGTACTTCTTTATGGTTGCAGGGAGATACCCAACTTGGGCAGATCTGTCTACAGTATGGAAATTGTCTCATTTTCCCTTACATATACATTGGTGCCCACACTTGCATGCTCACTCGTACATGCAATTTGCGCATATTTGCATACAAATGTTTCAGTCGAATTGTAGATTCCTTTACATACACATAAATATTCCCTCTCCCTCTTCTGTTTTCCTGTCCTCTCTTCCACTCCGACTTGCTCATACACAAGCACATCCACACTGACCTGTATACACACGGGCTTCTCCACACGCCATCAGGGGAACCTTGCAATTTCTGCTTTTCACTCATCCATCCATGGCCAAAAGACAACTGGTCTCCTGTCCAAACCTTTCACACTTCTGTGCAATGATTCATAGTCATAAATGGACGGTGACTCTTGCGTTCTTCATGAACTGCCTTAAAGACTTCAGAATCAAATTTACAAAAAAAATGTCTTCAGAATCGTATATTTACAAGTAGCCTGCAGAACAAATGTTTACACTCTGAAACATGGAGGGCACTGACACCAAGCAGATTTCCATGTACCCCCACAACGAACCATGAGATGTGAATGTTCCCAAGTTTACACACTGAAGAAAATCACAGTTCTCTCTTTAGACTGTTCTGACCTGCAGAAAGGAGTTTTCTCAACAGCCTCGTTCCTTGAGGAATTACTGCACTGTTCACTGCATGACATGTCTCTTCTTTGAAAATCTCTGATGCCAGAGACAAGACTGAAAACGTCAGCTGTCATGGTTTTGTGACTTGCCTCTGACCCGTTAATTCAATGCTGACACTCCAAAGCAACGCTCCCATGATGTAACATTTTGGCCCCATTTTGAAAATTCAACATACTTACAGAAAACAACCAAAGCATACAATATACGCATGAATAATTCAAAAGTTTATTATATTTTCTTTTAAAATGTCCCAAAGGATCTTTCATGAGTGCTACTCATACATTTCTGCAATTTTTTTCCTATTGTGTCACCAAGTTATGAAAAGAGTGAAATCTATGTGTACTTATCTTTGAATCTATCTTATGACAAGTGCACTGAGAAAAGGAATTTTACACCAATGTTCCCTTCACCAGATAAACGTTCAACTGTCAGATCCTCCACCTTGCTCAAGTCTGACCCCAAACATGAGAGTGGCCTTAGTTCTG
This sequence comes from Conus ventricosus, assembly GCA_018398815.1. Classification (NCBI taxonomy): domain Eukaryota; kingdom Metazoa; phylum Mollusca; class Gastropoda; order Neogastropoda; family Conidae; genus Conus; species Conus ventricosus. The sequence goes on from CM031605.1 coordinate 16,546,246, forward strand.
CAGTTTATTAGGGGAAAGAGCAACCAGTGACTCGTCCAAAAACAAACTACTCAGTTTTCAGTGTACAGAAAAGAACGGTGTATAATTAAATGGTCAAGCTAACAGCATGTGTAGTCTGCCTTGGACCGAAGGTTGTGAATGCATTAAAAGATTTCCGTGTCAATGCCAAAACATAAGTAAGCTGGTGAGGTGCTGAAGTCAAAACCTGGCACATCTCCATTGAGTTACTGCAGTGTTAATATGACACACACTACACTCACATAAGCCATTTTCTGTTTGCGTATATTAACAACACACAGCCGTCCGTCTGACTGCTGTGCCGACATTTTCCCAGCATCAAACATTCTTACATGGACCGACATTTTCTTCACAGTCAATCCACTGACACTGAAGTAACCAGAGTGAATTACTCTTAGTGTGATTCAATACTGACCTAACATCAAGTGTCCAAAGAAATGTCGAGTCGACAGAGTTAAGCTGGTCGGTATAAAGGACAAGTAGTCATCCCCACTGCCGGCTATAAACTATGATGAAGTTGGACTGTAGCCTAGGAGAGGCGTTTGTATCTAATCTGTCACATTTTGATTGTCCCTGCAGCTTGTGGACGCAGCTTGATAACATCAGCCGTTGTGGTCCACTTGCAGAACACACACTGAACAGAGGTCAAGACAAAACTGGATCTTAGCTGTAAATGTTGACAGTACTGAAAGCAGAAACCATGTAAACCACAGCACTGGGAGGAGAGGAGAGCTTTCTTCTGTCTGCATGGTTACACAGGATCCATGCGAAGTGTCTGAGAAACGGTTGCTGAAATCAAACGCCTAGCTGCCAAACCTGATTTGTCCTGGAATCTCCTTACTTTTGAAATTATTCTTGAAATTCCAAATTTAGTGAAACATTCCACAATCTCAAAGTTTTGCTTAAAACATGAGATTTGGGGGTTTATTTTTTAAAATAGGGATGATAAAGTGTTGTAGAATAAATCCCAAATGATGTTATGTGGATGTTGACAATTGCATGTATGGATAAATCATTTTCTTTTTAAGATCCATGTGTGAACTGAACCATAATGTGATCAGAAATGATTTCAGTAAAAAGCTGAACTACCCGTTCTTAACTCCACCCAACTTTATCATCGCCTGCTTCCAGAAGGCTGGCAGCGGTGCAAATGCTTTCCTTTTCCTTTTTCTTCTTAACTGAACCTTGCATATCATAGTTCCCTCTCCCTCTCCAAAGTCCCCCCCCCCCCCCCCCCCCTTTTAAGAAATCATTTCTATACAATTTTTGATGACATAAGATTTCTTCAATCTATGAAGAAATACACTGTTTCATGTTGCATTTATAGCGGTGAGTTTCTCTGGAATGTTTCCAAAGTCTCTGACCTGTGCCTGGGACATGTGAAGGCAAGGAGGTTTGATACTGGGACATGTGAAGGCAAGGAGGCTTGATACCTGGGACATGCGAAGGCAAGGAGGTTTGATACCCAGAAAAGATCAGGTTCACAGGATCAGCCTCGATCCCATTAACAGCTCCTTTGAAATCTGAAATCACATGGTCAGTGTTCATCCAAATGCATGGAATGTGACTTTCTTCTGGTCAGTTCATGAATAAATTAGGTGTCCTTGCATTGGGCGTTACCACAGGAAAAAGAAACTGGACACTTCGCTAGGGCATTGTCGCTTTCATCAGCTGCTGTAGACGATTCAGACGCTCGTCGATTTCGCTGATCTCTGCCGATCGATCATAAAGCTCACCCGTTTCATCTGAAACATAAAAATGAAAGGCTAAATTCATGATAGTGAGAACAAACAAATGTTGCATGAAACTACCCTAATATTGGGGCGGTGTGTGTGTGTGGTCTGCTTTTGCGAGTCCCCTCGGTGGTAAGTCTAGATCATTTCTCATTCTGAGAGCGCTTGACATGGCCATTCTCCAACAGTCCCGATATCAGCAGTTTACATGAAGCGATCAATGTTAGTCCTTACACTGGTTATTTAACAACATACTATTAAGTATATTGTCTGGTGAATTAACGTTAACAGAAGGAAAGTTTGAAAGCAACAGTTACGTTTGTACAATATGCATACCTTTTCAATGGTTGGTATTTGAACATGACATGCAGAACAAAAATCGTTAGTAACTGAATTAAAGAACAATATAAAACGGAACTGGTGTGCTTGTGAGTGTTTGACTAGGTGCTTGTCCAGAATGTGAAGATAACAGATGAAAACAGGTGGCACATCCTGCTTGTCATTCTCAAGAGCTTGTTCACAAAAAATCCAGTCAATGATGTTCAACAGTATCCAGAAATAAGTTACAGCCTTTTTCACAGGAAAATCAGTGTACACTATACCAGTCTTCTATGCAGGTAATCCAGGTAAGAATGAATAAAGTACGGTTCAGTTTTCATATTGAAATCATGTGCTGATAACACACACACAAAAAAACAAAAATGGTCGCTATCAATCAACAAATGTAATATTTAACCCACTCTGTCGTCATTTACATTCGAAAGGTTTAGATCATCTGGAAGTGCTATACTGTTTTTCTTCCCCACTGAATGGCATGTTGCAAATTCCCTCACCCTCAGGCACTGATCAGTCATTGTACGTGTCAATCTCAAAATCACGATTACATGGCACTTGATCTAAATCAAAACTATCACCCACCACACCCAGTTCATTCAAAATGTCCGCTGCCCTCTGACATACCTTTAGGATCCCTCGGACAACACAGCTGTTCAGGTATTATGTTTAAGCCACAGCATGCTCATGCCTATTGACCATTTAATGACGACGACAATGCCAGCATGCAATTTGGCATGCCCATATGCACCAATACCCCGCCGCTCTGCCTCTCTCCCGTCGCAGTGCACACTGGTGAGCTGGGATTTAGTTTGCATGCTGAGACTTTCAACAACATACTGCAGGACTGAATCTGACCAATCCAGTTAACTTTGAAAGGACTGACCTCACTCCATGCATGATCTGTGATGTCGGCACATTGTTTATCATATCCATTTATGCTTGTGAACATTCCAGACAAATGGCAGATCAAATGGTCAAATGGTCAAGTTTCAATTTACTGTTTGTGGACATGGGGAAGGAAAAAAATTAAACTGAAAGGAGCTGAAAACTGACCCCCCCCCCCCCCCCCCCCCCCCCCCCGAGTCTGTCCTGACTGGGTCTGAAGGACCTGAGCAATTTCCTGCCTCTGGATAGGCCTGCTTGTGAGAAGCTAATGCCCTGAAACACAAGTTCCCCCTTGGCTAAAACAATGGTTTTCTTCATGATGGACACAATTCCAATGCCCATCCCATCACTATACTCCTTTCCTGGCAGAGCAGTATAGCTCTGAAAGAAGCATCTGGTTCTGAAGCAAATTGGTTGTTTCCAGTCATTTTCAGCCTACATGGTGCAACTTGCTTTCTTCTGATCTCTCTGACCCCTGAACCTAATGGGTTGTTTGCACCTTGTCTGCGGGCAAAACAGAAAAATGAGTGTTTGCAGCTCATCTGTGTACCAAATAGAAAAATGAGTGTTTGCAGCTCATCTGTGTACCAAATAGAAAAATGAGTGTTTGCAGCTCATCTGTGTACCAAATAGAAAAATGAGTGTTTGCAGCTCATCTGTGTACCAAATAGAAAAATGAGTGTCTAACCACTGAGATGGACCACCACTTGCATGTTTCTGGACCGGCAACACTCTCAAAACAGGCAATGGACAATGACTTAAAACAGTTCACACTGCGCTATGGCTTCCATGCCAGTTACAATCTTCCAGCCCTGATCTCCTCTGACAGTCACAATGAGCCACAGGAAATATTAACTGCCACACAAATATAAACTGCCAAATTCAAATTGAGAACTACTGCACTTGCTGAAAAAATAGGAAGCGTTTATCCTCGTCTGACACAGAGGAGTCAAAATTCCCAAGATTTTCAAGGACAGAGGACTGAATACACTTCAAGCCAGTTGCAACTGGAGAGACCATCGCAGACATTATTTCCTGATTGACTTTGCAGCTTGGAATTTCTTTCTCCTACTCAACGGACCTGACATATGCAACTGTGAAACAGTGTGATGATTGAATTCTCTGCACTGTACTGGATGTATGTGCTCTATTTCGAATCAAATCAACATTTTTCTTAAAAGCTTAGGGGGTGCACGCTGTGCTCTGTGTTGCGTTGTATGTAAAAAATTACCTTAGGTAAGCAAGAAATCTGCAGTAAGTTTTGCCTTCTCTGAAAAAAAAAAAGAACGGCCTCTGTTCTGTGAACCTGCTTTTTCACCCAGCAAATATTCCCTCGGACATAAAAACATGATCAGTGTCAGAGCCTACCATGCATTTCTTAGCTTCTCTTGATCCGTCATCTTATCTGGGTAAAAACCAACCTCAAACCAGTCTCAAAACATCACTACCAGAAACAAAACAAACACCATTTTTGGTCTGTGAGAGAGCTGTACATAGCAAAGGGGTCAAGCTAATTTGCCTGTGTAGTTTCCAATGGACTGATGCTTGCAACAACAAAAAAAGTCTGTTCTGTCGGTGCACAAGCTTGTGCAGCTCACAGTGAGTGGAATTATAGAGCTGGCATGACGTGATGAAGTTCAAGGAGCTCTGTAAACTTACCACCACTGTCAGGACCCTCGTTTTCCTTGTTTATCACAGATCGGTGTTTCCCAAACTCCGAGTCTGGTGTGCTGGCCAGAGTGAGCGTAGTTAAGGTGCAAATGAACTGTACATGCTGTGAGAACAATGAACACCTGAACTGAACAGACTGGCTAAATACCTGTACAAGGCCTTGAGTTAATTGAAGAAAAAAAAAGGAAACCATTTCACACAGTTTCAGATCGGGTACCACACCTACTCATGCTGACCTGTCAACGAGGAACATGCAACAAAAGAGTTAATTCACCGAGTTTGCAACAAAAGAGTTAATTCACTGAGTTTGCAAAGACCATTGATCCACAGAGATTAACTGAAATGAATAAACAAACTAATAAGAAAAAGCATGGGTTGTGGCAAACGATGATACCAACTACAATGAGCATGCAGATTAAAACGTATGGACAAATGAAACAAGAGGGAAGTGAGCAAGTTCTATACAGCTGCGCTGGCAACTCTTATCATGTGTCACCACTTATATGCCATGTGAATGCGGCTTGGAAGTGGTCTATGACCATTTATACAGGACATTCTTTTTTTTTTCCTTTTCTAATAGGTACCCCCTTTTGATGGTTTTACTCCCATATCACTCAGTCCAACACTTCCATTAATTTACAGGGAACTGTAAACATCACAACATTATGATACTTGCCACCCATCAGAGGAGACGCTGCATGGCTGCAGAATTTCTTTAACGATGGTCAGTGATGCCAGATATGATTCAACACACACAGCCCAAGTTTCAGTTTCATCAAGGAAGTGTCAATGTGGACAAGTCCACAGACACTACACTACATCTGCTGAGTTTGAGACCACACTGCACAGGACTTACAGCTGATGGATGAATGAATAATCACTAAAGGGAAAGGGTTAAAGACCACAGCCTTATGGATGCCCTGAAAATTAGCCTAATGAGCTAATCATACCTTGGGTACCTATCTAGCATTGTCTGTGCCACTATTATCACTGTGTGTGTTTGTTCGCATGTGTGTGTATGTGTGTGTGTGTGTGTGCATGGGTGGGTGGGCACAGGGCCGTGTGTGCGTGTGCCCTCTTAGTATGTGTGTGTGTGCATGCATGTGCATGTGTATGCCCGTGTTATGTGTGTGCATTTGTATGCATGTGTTATCTGTGGGCTTGTGTAAGCTTGTTCCTTCTTGCATGCATGTGCGCATACATACATGTGTGTATGTATGTGTATGGGCATATACGTATGTCTGCCTGTGCGCACATGTGTGCCTGTGCGAGCGTGCGTTTGTGTATTTGTGCATGTATGTGCGTGAGTGTACATGCACATGTGTGCATGCATGTTTGTGTGTGTGTATGCATTAATTTGTGGGGAGTGAATGTTCAAGAAGATGACAGTTATTATTCATCAGTAATGCTTTCAACAACAACGACAATAGTAATGATGATGATGATGACGACAATGATTGTGGTGAAAATCAAAATAATAGTGATAAATACTAGCTGGGATGAAAATGCTAGTGAAAGTTATAATAATGATGACAATAACTGATTAATCGTGGAACCAGGCAAAGCAAGAGTCCACCACCAAAGAAAGACCACTATCCCATCCATGCACTGACACTCCCCAAAGATCTGCAGGCACTAAATTCTGCATGCGTTCTCCCACACAGGAAACAGGAGGTGGATTTTGGATATGTACAGGAAGTGGTCCTTTGCAAGATAAACTGCACCATGCGCATGCATAGAATCACAAGTCAAACAATATGGGCGTGGTGTTTTCTTCCATGTGTGTGTAGTATGCGTTATGCTTGCATGCATGCGTGCATACATGGATGTGTGTGTGTGTGTGTGTGAACTTACATGCAAATGTGTGCTGAAAACTGATGTATTAAAAAACAGAGCAGAAATTTGCCAGAAAATGTTAAAACATGAATACTCTGATTTTCTTTTAATTGTTTTTCAGCAGACCACAGTTTTGGTACAGCCCCTCACAGTCAACTGGGCTATAAAGAAAAAAAAAAGACTTGAATTTCCAAAGGCAAAACCCACAGTTGGGGAAAAGCGAGCCCACATACCAGTCAGAAAACAAGTAAAAGCAACTAACCAGGTAAATCCAACTGAACCAAAGGATATACTTTACTCCGTGAGCCAGCCGTTTTTCTGCCGTTTCCCTGTGAAGCCTAAAAAAGAAAAAAAAGGTCACCTTTTTTTATACATGCATACTTTCAGTGTACAGAAGCATGTCAAAAAGATAATAGTGAGACCACCCGATAAAGTCTCACTGAACACAGACATCTTCCCTGTGAAGACTTTTTTTTCTGGACCTTTTTTTCTCTTCATACCAGATTTACCTCCCAGTAAAGATCCCTCCTTGTGAAGACCTAATTTGTAATGATTTCTGGAGATCACTATTCCAAGGTTCTACTGTATATTCTAAGCAACATTTCTGTCACCATTTATTCTTGGACTTGCCAAATAAGTAATTTTCTGTCATAATGTGCATGGCTTACAAACACATAACAAATCATCAATGTAAATGTCATTTGTGATTGAAGAGGAAAAGAGGATTTGGCTGATGTCCATTTAAATCACCCAGTTACTTCATCATGACACTACCACTGATTTAGGGCCTGTTGAAGTTACTTTTTCCCATCCCATACAGTGTCTTTAACGCTGTTAAAAACAACATCAAAACAGACTGCTACTATTCTGTGTTAAAGCAGGGCAAGTAGAAAACAGAAGTTCAAATTTTCCTTGCTTGCTAATTATCAACCTCTGTTGACACAGCTCCATAATAGCCTGCATTTTTAAGACAAACATATGTCAAACATACCACAAGAATTTCTTCACAACTGTCTGCAGTTTACAAACAAGCGAATGTTAAATAAATAATGCTACAGAAACTTTGTAACAATTGTGTGTTTTAGTGACAAGCATAATAACCGCCTAATGCTACGAAAGTTCATAACAGTGGATTTTACAGACAAGCTCAAATGAAATAACTACTTCATGCTACAAAACCTAATAATTCTAAGCCTTGACAAACAGATTTCAAATAACTGTCTGGTACTTTAAAACTTCATTTAATGCTAGAAATTTCTGCTCAATTATGTATCATCATAGGTAAGCACATGTGAAATAACTGTCCAGTGCGACAAAATATCTTCATTATCATGTGCTGTAAAAACCCTGCAGAAGTTTGTTCAGATCTGTGTGGCATTTCAGTCTGGCACATGTTTCATAACTGTCTGATGGTGCTTTTCTGAACACCAGCTTCTAAGCCCCTGCAGTGCTCTAGGTCATGTATCCAGAGTACGGGACCATTCCCCTTTATTGAGGGACCACCAGAACCTTAATGTTTTGATGCAAACTCACTACAGCCATGAAGTGGATGAAAACAGAGGCTGAGGCTACCATGGTGGCTGAACCACCTGTGAAGGGGCACAGAACTTGAGACTTGTGTCACGATGAATGCAGAGATGCCAACCCCTCTTCACAGGTACTGGGAACAATCTGGCATTTCTTGTAGGAGAATTCTTATTTTCATTTCCCAGACCAATCAAACCCTCAGTCACCCACACATTCACACACCATTTACGTTCAACACAGTCAAATTCTGTTATTGAAACTCTAACTTTCCAACCCACCGCCTATGATGCAAACCACTTCAGTACAGCGGTAGAAACAAATGCAAAATGATTACAGTAACAGTAGAATAAGTGATGTCTCACTAAACGTCAGCATCCTTTCAGTCAAAAACTAACACACTGTGCAAAGGAAAACATCCTCTCTGAAAGATTTTGCTTGATACATACCCCCTGTGCACTTTCTTTGACTTTAGTGTTGCGGTTGTAGTTTCTGCAATGAAGATAATCAAGCAAAATCAAAGGCAAATCTACATGTCTATAACATACATGCATAAAAAAAGAAGATGTACACACAATCACAGACATTTAAAAAAGAAGAATAAAGAGAAAATTAAAAAAATAAAGCCCACCCTATTCCAAAGAATTCAACATTGCTGTGAACTGCAATAAGCTGAGACAAATTTTCCAAAACCGACACACAGAGAGGACATGACAGTGGGTAGTTTTGCTGCCTGAATGGAGTACTTTTTCCCTGCACAATGTATAAAATTATGCATTTTCTGATGTTTACAGCAGAAAATCTCAAAGTCTAGCAAACAGAGTGGATCCTTACAAGTGAAAAAAATTATTCTGAAAACGAAAATGTTTTATGTATCTTGCCATAAGCTGACAAACGAAATTGGAACTTCACTAATAAAAGTAGTTTTATGATATACTTACATGTCTTAACATATGCCTTATCTCCTTTTGGCATAGAACATTGCCAAACATCAGAAATAGGTCAAAGAAAAATTGGGAGAGCAGGGAATTACTCTACTCAATACCACCAATTTGACTCAAGTGATCTCCAGTGATCTCCCCTTGTGAGCTCACAATATTGCAACCTGATCGGGTGAGTTCAGTTTTTGCCCCTTTTCTGCCTAGTGGGAAGGTGGAAGAGCGTTATAGTGTTTGGACAGGTAAGCATATCAAACTGAAAGTAGCATAATTCCTTTCCTTCACACTTACCTGTCCAAACAAATGCTAGCATATGAAAAAGGATGGAAGGATCAAGCTTACCCAAGAATTTATCCAAATCCTCAAAAATCCCACCGGAGTGCGGCATCTGAACTCTGACCAAGAGCTCAGCACGATGCGGTTGAAAAGGCCCTGATGGTCTCAGCGATGGTCTGGAGGCTTAAGTGAAAGCATTGTCCCCGCTCTCCCTCAACGGCTCCAGAACAACCAAGAGCCAAAACAAGAAAATTAAAGCATCCCCAGGATCAGAAATAGGCCCTGCAATTGCACCTCTGAAACCTGCCAGGGTACTCGCCTTCCTTTATAAAAGCTGTTCATCTTCCTGAAAGTGGGCAATATCTTCTACCTCTGTATTTGCCGGAAAGAGGCAAACCTGCTTGCCCAACTTGAGAACTTGAGAAGACCTTCCGTTCGATGCCATACATTTCAGAGCAGGAAGTCATCATCCAGCCACGACATAAAAAAAAGAAAAAAAAAAAAAAAAAAAAAAAAACACCTCTGTCCAGAGAGGAATCGCCTGATATGAGACTGGAGTGAAGAGCGAGAGAAGCTGGATCGCTTTAGGCTGCACAATAAGTCTTTCCACATTGGAAGGGTTATGGGAACTTTCACAGCAGAGTGATCAACAGAATGATCCAATTCTTTGACAATATCAGAGGGTTGACCAATATCACTTGACACTTCACTCTTGCCATCTTCTTCAATGCAAACAGGGAAGAGTGAAGAGGGCGAGAATGCACATATGCGAACCTCCCTTCCCAAGGTATCACCAGGACATCTGCAGCAAAGGCTGCTGGGTCTGGCAATGGAGACACATAAACTGAGAGCTGACTGTTCCATCTGGTGGCTAAAAAGTGTATGTCAGAAGTCCCCAGAACCTGGCAAATAGAGCGAAAAGCTGCACTGATTACCATCCACTCCAAAGGGAGAACCTGCCCCTTTCTGGATAGGGAGTCTGCCAGGACATACAGTTGACCTGGAATGTGTCTCACCAGCAAGGAGATTTCCTCTAACTGGGAGAATAGAAACTGCAAGGCCCTAAAGAACCCGAGTGTCCCCCTATTTCTAGAATTAGCGACGAGGCCCACAAAACTCCTAGAGATCACCGGAAGGAGAGTTCCCGAACAGTGAAGGGCACTAAATAGGAGCCTCATAAAAGCACAATTTTCTCTACTCATTCCTCTACTTCTGTTATCATTATAAATTTTATTATTGAATATACAAAAGAGCAACAATTGAGAAATGGATGAGAAAAGCAAGAAAAAATATTCAGCAACGGTGAAAAACTTGTCATCCATCATCAAGGCTACAACCAAGGTCATCGCTGCAGAAATTTCCAAGGATAGACTGGTCTCAAACTTATTTAACAGCAAGGTTATAAAGAGAATTACAGAACAAATGCTAAACATTCCGACAACTTTGGTCTTCTTCAGGCAAGACAAACATTCACGACAATGAAAACGAAGGATGAATAGACAGTCACTTAACTCCTGAAATTGGCCGCCAAGTGGATGTGGAATGGAAACAGCATATACTGCCTGGAGAAGAACAGATGATACCAAAGATTTAGGTAGAGTTGCTACTCATCTTTAAACAAAATGTATGGAGTGGCCATGAACCAAAAGACGAAACTGTGTGGTTTGGGGAATCGGGTACAGCTCTTGCCAAAACTGGCTGACCATCATCACACTGGTTTGAAACCCAAAACTGAATGCCACGTCAAGCTGGGCCAGCCCTCACATGAGCAACAAGGCGTGAGAGCAGTGCAATCCACACAATCACACCTGACTCGCATGAGTCGAAGATCAAGCAGATCTTCAGATATGCCGAAGAAACCTGACAAGAATGAAGAGAAGCAGAACTCTTGTGTAGTCTTGGAAGACACCAGGGCATTCTGCGGAGATGACAAGAGATAATTCTGGTGCATATGCATAATTGAGGTGAGATTATCTCCATGATCTACCATTCCTTTTTTTTTCCTTTTAATCCTGATGTTTGGCATTGTTCCAAGCTGAGTAGGGATAAGGCATTTGTTTGGACAGGTGAGCATAGTGTAAAACTAATTTTTGTAATTTTTTTTTCAAAATTTTTTGGAGATTGTTACAGACAGGTTGTACTGTATATACTCACTGGAGTCTGGAGGTGTATGACCCATCAGAAGTAGCACCATCACTCAGGTCCCCTTGACTACCAACTGTCATCAGAAAATCAAACCAGTCACTCACTGAGCTCCAACTTCAGCAGTTAGGTTGTCAAAACAATAACAGAATTAACAAAACCAACGGCAGCTCTTAGTTCACTGGAACGCTCACAAAACTGCTTCAGACATGGAAATGTAAGTGAAAAATTAATATGATCATCAGGTCTGTCTGAAAGCCAACTGAATGGATGAAATAAAGATTTTGACAAAACTATGAGACCAAGTTTTTAGGTGTTTTCTTTCCATTAAAATAAAATTAGTTTTTTTTCCCCAAAAATTTAAATTCAGAGGTAGCATCAATCAGTAGGTAAGATGTTACAAATGTTCCATCCACAAACAGTTTAAACAGTCATAAAATTGCATGTTGCAAATACTTACAAGATGATGTTCGGGATCGATTCCTGAGGTATGCTGCTGACAGAAAAGAAAGGTAACAGTTCTTTTTAAATGTGTGGCCCATGAAAGGCATTGAAAAGACAATGATGAACATTGTTTAGAACTACTTTCCTTAACCAGTCTACAACAAATGGAGGGAATAGCAAAACAAACTGTAGACCTTCAGGATTAATTCACAGTCTATGTCTAAAACCTGGGGACTGCTTCCTTTCATATTCAAAACTTTTTTTGGTGATAGAGCAACATGTGTTGACAATGACCTTAACAGACAAGATATGGTCAAATTTCTTTCCTCTGAGCTGTCACATCATTTTTTTTTTCATTGTATTGATTAATCTCTAAATCATCAGAGGGTTTTCTGTTCAAAAAAGGGAGCAAGAGTGATAAGACTGAACAGATGAAAGTGATAATATTCATGATTCAATACCTGAGTGTCTACTGGAGTTCAGACTATTGGGTGAAGGACGAGAGCCATTGGACACGCCAGATATATTAGATCGCTCTCTGCGTCTTCTGCAACACAGATGGTTCTTGATGATGCACACAGAATAATCTTCAAGGAACAAGGCCATTATTGTTCTAAATTATGCACACAGAATAATCTTCAAGGACCAAAGCCATTATTGTTCTAAACTATGCACACAGAATAATCTTCAAGGACCAAAGCCATTATTGTTCTAAACTATGCACACAGAATAATCTTTAAGGAGCAAAGTCATTATTGTTCTAAACAATGTGCACAGAATAATCTTCAAGGATCATGGCAATCACCTGTGTTTTGGAAGAGCATGCACACATACCCACAAACACACATTCAGACACTCAACCACTGGAGTGCACTTGCTGGCATGCAACAGCAAAATCCTGATAATGCTTTTCCCCCTCCCTTTTCTTTTTTCAACACACACGTACACCCACACAAACATGCACGCTCACACACAAACACATACACGCACATGCATACATAGGCGCACAAAATACACAACACGCACACACACACACACACACACACACACACACACACACACACACACACACACACACAACACACACACACTTCATAAAGCATATGCAGCAATGAAATATCTTCTCCCCTCCCTGACTTTCTGATAGCTAACGTTTTTTGTTCTCTCTTTCTTTTTTAACCGTAAAATTTCTCGTATAAAACCCAAGATATCGTTTTGATTGTTGGCTGGCTGGTTCGTGTGCCGTCTCATCTTCCATGACACATCAGTGGCAATACTCCCATGCCCCTCATTCTGGCTCCTCAGTCACAGTCACACCCAGGTTTGCTCCATCACAACCCTGGCACTGGCAACCCACAGGGAGCAGACAATTCCACGCCATCCAAGGCAAGCAACTGCAGGAGACACTGCACTGCTGCCGAGTCATTTCGGCGGTGTTCAGTGGAGCTTGTTCCGATCCAGCGTATGCAGGACACCACTAACTAAGCCCATGCTGATGACAATAATATTGCTGACTTGACAGAGTTAGCATCTTGTCTGTTCAACTACCATGCCCATGAACTTGATGAAACCAAGAATTTTTATTTAAACTCATCAGGGGCATGGACATGGAGAGGAAGTTGAAACCAAGCACAGCAATACAGCAGGACATGAAGAACCACAGAATTTGACTTTTTTTCTTTCGGCAGTTCATGAGGATGACAATAATTAGGATAATGCTGTGACTTTTTTCTTTCGGCAGTTCATGAGGATGATGATAATTAAGATAATGCTGTGACTTTTTTCTTTCGGCAGTTCATGAGGATGACAATAATTAAGATAATGCTGTGACTTTTTTCTTTTGGCAGTTCATGAGGATGACAATAATTAAGATAATGCTGTGACTTTTTTCTTTCGGCAGTTCATGAGGATGACGATAATTAAGATAATGCTGTGACTTTTTTCTTTCGGCAGTTCATGAGGATGACGATAATTAAGATAATGCTGTGACTTTTTTCTTTCGGCAGTTCATGAGAATAACGATAATTAAGATAATGCTGTGACTTTTTTCTTTCGGCAGTTCATGAGGATGACGATAATTAAGATAATGCTGTGACTTTTTTCTTTCGGCAGTTCATGAGGATGATGATAATTAGGATAATGCTGTGACTTTTTTCTTTCGGCAGTTCATGAGGATGACAATAATTAAGATAATGCTGTGAAGTTCCATTCCAGTAAGAAGCAACACAAAAGTTGCACTGTGCAAACCTTCACCATATGTTAGCATCAGCCAGACCGGAAAGATACAGACAGCTGCAGTGTTGGTCAGGAAATTTGAGCAACACTCTCCGATTAGAGCCCATTGTGCTCAACTCTTGGTAACAGCTGGACAGTGCCAAAAAACTCACACTCTGGCCTTTCCTCTCTCTGATTGAACGGTTAAGCGGACTGATGGGGCAAAACAGACCTGCTCTGGAGGAAGGAAGATACTGCATGGCTTTCCTCTGAAAACAGAGCTACCTCTTCTCAGTTTACGGTCAAGCACAGATCAAGAGACCCAAGTATTCGCTTTGAAGGGTACGCTAGGGTAATCACTGGGACATTGTCTGTCCGCATTACAGGCACACAGTTTCACACTCATATTTCGGCGTTTTCTCTCTCTGACTGAAGTGTTCTGCTGATGGATGAAGCAAAATATTGCTTTAGATGAGCCCACCCATGACATCTGTCCCATGAAAACAGCAGGGTCACTTTGCCGAACCTGAACTCTAACACACATTACCTCCCTTGCAGATTTCCGCAAGCCATCCATTGGGAGGTAAACTGAACAACACAGACAGAAAGATTTTTCAGAACAGCGAGTCCTCAAATGGATGAAGTCTCAACAAGGACATAAATCTAGCAGTACAAACAGACCGAAAGATGTCTGAGACAACCAAGTCTCCAAGGGAAGAAGTCCTAAGTGGGAGGCAAATCTGTAGGATAAACAGAAAGAAAGACGCTTAAGACGAGCAAGTCTTTAAAGGGATGGACCATGGAGTCTTCATTTGGAGGTAAATCTAATAATAATAATAATAATGAATACTTATATAGCACCTATTCTCGGCTAGAGACCAAGCTCTAAGCGCTTTACAATCAACACTTGTTCACACAACGGGCTGCCTACCTGGGTAGTGCCGACTGAAGAGCTGCCAGCCGGCGCTTCATTCAGTCGTTTCCCGTGTCATCCAGTCAGTATCGTTCAATATCGATCACTCATTTTCCTTACTTCCTTCATTCTTTCCATTTCTCACGCAGGGTGCATGCTATGTGTAACGTGTCATCTATACCAACGGCCAAACTGGCCTACTCTTCTGAAAGTTGGTGATGGGATTTTACGTGTGTGCAAGATGTTATGCGTGCGTTCACACACGGAACCTCGGTTTATAGTCTCATTCGAAGGACTGTATGGGAAATGGAGTCAGAACAAATGTTAACTCTGAGGGAAAAATCCCCCTGTACCGAAACGCCCCGGCGGAGGTTCAAACCCACAACCCCAGGATCACCAAGATTACGAGTCCGGCGCTCTACCAACTGAGCTATTCCGGCTCCCTAACACTAGCACTATAAACAGATGGAAAGATGTTTGAAAATAGGGATGGACCATGGAGTCTCACTCCGGAGGAAAACCCATTACTATAGACAGCCAAAAGGTTAAGAACAGTAAGTATTTAAAGGGATGGATGGTCTTTGAAGCGGGATGGGCTTTACCCACAAGTACTAAGGTGGTGAAAAAGCAAGTCTTATTGCTCCAGTAACCCATAACATCAACAAGGGTGATACTTTGAAAATCTGGAAAAAAACTGAAAATGAGGCAGGGGTCCAGGGGCCGCCAAGGCCCCGGCGGGGAAAACTTTTTCTACCAGCACAATGGCACGACGTAGGTTAACAAAGATCGCTGGACCTGTGTTGTCTTCAACGATAGAGAGCGCTTCCTCATTTCCGGTCGTCTGCTACAGTACTGCTTCGGTCATAATACCGCCGATTTAACTGTTTTTTTTAAAAAAACTTTTTTTTGGGGGGGGGGTGGGGGAAGGGAGGGAGGAAATAACGAAACTTGAAAAACAGAATTTCCGTTTGGGGCCTTGCCGAGAAAACGGATTTCAGTCACCCAGACGGAAGGGTGGCACCCATGCATCAATATATTACCCTGGAAAAATTAAGGAGAAAAATCCACTTTTGATGAGTAAATAAAAACACAAAAAATAAATCCAACAAAACTGATGGTGCCCTCAAATGGGAAAACCAGACAGTGTTTCACACAGAGAAAATATTCAGTGACAGTAAGGTTATGTCACATACAATACAGTACGACACAAAAGAGACACCACCCACTTTTTAAGCGCTGCTTCCTTTCTCCTTCTGTCCTGCTCCTTTACATAACCAGTAGGATCGAACCGTCTGTTCCTGCTGCCTGTTACCATCAAGACAAATAAATAAATAAATGAAATCCAAAATGAAAATGTGACTTTTGCTTTTGATGTAAAAAAATGTGATTATATAAGCATATAATCTTACTGATAAATCCTATATGCCTACTTGCACATGCTTGAAAAGAAAAAAAAGTTGTTGCACATATGTTTTATCCACATTACCAGTGACTAAAAGAGTGAAAATACATCTGTATTCCTGGAGACTGTAACTAAGATGGACTGCACACAGAACAAATGTATGGGGTAACCTGGCAGAAACAGCTGTCCCCAAAACTTCTGGTATTCCACCTGGCTAACTCCAGAGTACTGTTGTTGATTGTTGCCATACAGCTGGGATGTCTATTTATATATGTTCACAAAAGACAAAACCAGTTTTTCCACCTTTTCTACTATCAGCTGATTTGATGCAGTCAAATGCACTTCTGATCTGTATATGCAAATCATTGTTTTCATTCTTGTATGTGTTTAACCGATATACACGATGTGCAATCAAATAAATTTATAATTGAACTGGCATCAACAATTACAATCAAAAGGGAAGTAAGTCTGACATGGGTTTTATCTATGCCTGATCCCTAAAAGCAATTCTGACAGACAATTGCAAGCAATGTTGAAAGAGGAAGATAAAGACAATTGCAAGCAATGTTGAAAGAGGAAGATAACCTGAACAGAACACTGTTCTTCTCAGCCAACTTTCTGCTCTCTACATTGTCTGATGTCCAGATGCGACTAATGACTGAACAGACTGGCTCAAACTGTCAAGCTTCAAAACTTGCTGCGTGTGCATGACTGTGACCAGTTCTACTGTACTCAGCATATCAGATGAAAAAAATCACAGTAGCATCCTCTACCTGCAGGAGAAGGAGACCTGGGCAGACTGTGGAAACTTCCTCGAAAAGATGACGGGGAATCTGACCGTCGGCTTCGGTTTGGTGCCGATGATGGTCGATCCCTTGATGACGATCGGTCCCTCCTTTTCTGAGCACTGAGGCGATCCTGTGACACGGACCTGTCCCTGAGCTGTCGTGAGTATGCCGCTGATCTCTCCCTGGAGAATGACCTCTGCCTGTTACCAGAACTGCTGCGCTGTGTGTTGGATCTCTCAAGGGAGGAAAGCCGATCCCTTGACGTGGACCTCAAGGGTTGCCTGCCCCTTTTGTACAGAGCGAGTTCATTGGTCAGGCTTTTCACACGCACTCGCAGATTTCTTTCCGATGCCCGCAATTCCTCCACCTAAGAAAGAACAAATTAAGGTTTTCAATTTAGACACATGCATTACGACATTTTTCAGTCATGATTCTAACAAAAATCAGCATGTGTTTCCGTCTTTTTTTTGGTTGTTAATGACAAAACAAGGTTTCAGAGCATTCTACACACCTCCTCTAGCAGTTCTCTGTACTCGTGGCTTCGTTTGCTGGAGGCACGCTGATGTTCTGTCTTCTCTCTCATTAGCTCTTGCTCCATGTTGCGGACGACTCCTTTCAAGCTGCGGATCTCTTTCGCGGCGCTTCCAGAAGCCGTGTTCTTCATCTCTCTTCGGAACTGCAAGTAATCCTCTTCTATTTCCTCCTTTTCTTTCAGAAGCCGTTTGTAGCTGTCAGACAAACAAAAAAATGCCAGCTTTGATTTAGATACAATCAGGACTCCACATCACCCAAACCCCATTCCATGTAACTAACACCAGATGGCCACAACATTTTTGAAAAAGCATATTGAAAGTATATCACTGATTCTTTGATAGATAGTCAGATCACCACGATGGTTCTGTCTCCCCTGTTTGAAATTCTTTTAACATAATGTTTGGTCTGCAATGCGCTTTGGAGAAAATGGCACATCCTGTTTTTATTTTTCTTATAATAGATAAAATGTGTTTCATCCAAACATACCTTACCCCAAACTGTAGCATGCATGAAGTTTGCTGTGTTCATGTCTTACAAGTCTGCAGACAATATTACTGCCAAATCTGATAATTATGTAAAAAAAAACAATACACCCACAATGTATTTTCTTGGTGTACCCAGCACAAAATGACCGAAGAATTACCCACACCTTTTGCATGCTGTGGGCCTTCAGGTTCATCTTCTTTGTGTACAAGTGCACCAACCTAGTTTAGGTTTCTTACAAATGTCAAATGGCGAGCATCTTACAAAGCAAAACCATCAAAGAAAAAATATTCAAATATCAGCCACTCGATGTCAGCAGGAAGCAGGTTTCAAAACTGGGCCATTGATAAATCACTAAGTGGACGAATCAATCTATCAGTATTTTCAGGGCAAACAAAATTCTGTACATGCCTCTAAAAGATACAGTGTCACTGTAAAACTGTAAACGATGATCACAACTCATGAAATTGTTTTAATTCTCAGAAGGATAAACCAACTGATACAATCTAAAATCAATATTAAAACCAGACCTGATGAAATGCTTAGCTTGGTGAATCAGCTGAAACTCATGCAGACAGCCACTTCTGTTTCTGCCCTCGGCAATCAACTACACTTTCTCTTTGGCGAGAGGGCCAAACTTATCAAGCTTCATTCTACATTTTCGGATCATCATTTAGTTTAAACTCAAAATCAGCTTTTCTCCAATTCTTTCTATTCACTTAGCATCAAATATGAATTCTACATTGTATATAGTGTGCAAACATTTCAGACCTGCTATCATCAGAGAAACTTGCTTATGACTCCATGAAGAATGTGCATGTAACCATCAAGTTTTGCCTGATACCAGTATTAATCTAATTCAAAATAAACACATGTTGTATGCCTAGTAGATTAGAATGTGCGAAACGTAACCACACACCTTGCCTCCATTCCACCAACTCAGCCTGAGTGATTGACGCAGGTGAGCTCACAACATTACATCTGATTGAACAAGTTCAGTTTTCTCTTCACCACACCAAGTGGGGATTAGGCATTTGTTTGGACAGGTAAGTATGAAGAACTCACTCACACACACACACACACACACACACACACACACACACACACACACACACACACACACACACACGTGAAAAGGTGTTGCCAATCATGCATCTCATACATTTAAAAAATCAAATATCAGAATGAAGGACTGCACAGTTTGTGATCCCTGTGTAATTTATCATTTTATATGCTTTAACGTGCATGCTGTACCTACCCTAATAAATGACCAAGAAAGCAACTGGTTTACTAATTGGGAACAGTATTTTGATATCATCCACAACAGCTATGCAGCATCAACTTTCCTCAATAAATACATCAATAAACATTACATAATTCATAGAACACGTTTGTATATTGATGGTCAATTATTCAAAAGATGACTTATTCACTGATTAATAAGTGATTAATTGTCTGATCAAAATCCAATTACTAGAGGAGACAAACTAGTTAAATTCATGATTACTGCAATAATGTAATTCATGACTGATTTATCTTCTATACATCTGCTCTGTGAACAAACATCTACTCAGTTAATTCAAACCCACAAAACACTCCTCCAGATGATAATTCAAATCCACAAAACACTCCTCCCACGGCCGCGCCCGCACACTCACAGCGACTGCATTTAGTTCGCCCAACGCTTTGCCTTGTGACTCGGGCTAGGCCCTTAACTAGTCAGCCACCACACGGCCAGACGCTCTGTGTGTTTTTGGACGCTTCGAGACTGGTGCAACATCTTTAAGTTATATTTACTGTACAGAGGTTTTTTAACTATAATTTCTGTATGACAGCAATGGTGCAGTGAGTACTTGAGAGTGTGACAAAAGCTGGCATTTCAGTCTTCTCTGTGAGTACCATAATTAAGTTCGTGTTTAAAACTTTCTGACAGAACTTTGCGACCGGCGCAACCTGTGACTTGACGCCACTATAACCTTCGCAGAAAATAGCTCACAGGGTGTTGTGGACAGAGACAATTCCGCTTTTCTCGGCTTTTCCGCGCCTAGCTGTGTGTAGTCGTTGTGTAAACATTGGTCAGCTATAGGCGCGATACAGACAGCAAAGCAGTGTGTGGTTCGCTATTCTCCACGCTTACAGTACAAGCGCGAGAAGCCCCCTTGGGCCCTTATCTCCTGACACTCTAGGGTGTCAGATACAAGATCGCTCACAGTGTTTCTTCTGCTTTTCCGTCTCACGCTTTTGAAGACTTTGACTCAAGCGACTCAATGCAGCAGTCAGAACTGCCGTGCTCCAGATGATAATTCAAATCCACAAAACACTCCTCCAGATGATAATTCAAATCCACAAAACATTCCTCCAGATGATAATTCAAATCCACAAAACACTCCTCCAGATGATAATTCAAATCCACAAAACATTCCTCCAGATGATAATTCAAATCACAAAACACTCCTCCAGATGATAATTCAAATCCACAAAACACTCCTCCAGACCTAAAACTGGTGATTTTCTACTACCTGTCCAATGACATCAAAGCCCACATGCACTTACTCTTTCTGAAGCTTTTCATGATCCCTTGATCTGTAATCCACGGATCCCTGTTATGAAAGAGGAACATAATACAGCCATGCATCACATCACTACAGCCAGCCAACATATCACTATCACTGACATGAAGGAAACCTGTGTGTGTGTGTGTGTGTGTGTGTGTGTGTGTGTGTGTGTGTGTGTGTGTGTGTGTGTGTGTGTGTCTGTATGTGTGTGTGTGTGTGTGTGTGTGTGTGTGTGTGTGTGTGTGTGTGTGTGTGTGTGTGTGTGTGTGTGTGTGTGTGTGACTGTATGTGTGCATGCACGTGCAAGTGTGTGTGCTTGTGCATGTTTGTGTGGGTGTATACTGTGTCAGTGTTTGTCCAGTCAAAGCTATGACACTATAGTCTGCATTCATAACATCTTTACAATGGTCCAGTCAAAACTATGACACTATAGTCTGCATTCATTACATTTTTACAACGGTCCAGTCAAAGCTATGACAGCATAGTCTGCATTCATTACATTTTTACAAGGGTCCAGTCAAAACTATGACACTATAGTCTGCATTCATTACATCTTTACAACGGTCCAGTCAAAGCTATGACACTATAGTCTGCATTCATTACATCTTTACAACGGTCCAGTCAAAGCTATGACACTATAGTCTGCATTCATAACATCTTTACAAGGGTCCAGTCAAAGCTATGACACTATAGTCTGCATTCATTACATCTTTACAACGGTCCAGTCAAAGCTATGACACTATAGTCTGCATTCATAACATCTTTACAACGGTCCAGTCAAAGCTATGACAGTATAGTCTGCATTCATTACATTTTTACAACGGTCCAGTCAAAGCTATGACAGCATAGTCTGCATTCATTACATTTTTACAAGGGTCCAGTCAAAACTATGACACTATAGTCTGCATTCATTACATCTTTACAATGGTCCAGTCAAAGCTATGACACTATAGTCTGCATTCATTACATCTTTACAAGGGTCCAGTCAAAGCTATGACACTATAGTCTGCATTCATTACATCTTTACAATGGTCCAGTCAAAGCTATGACACTATAGTCTGCATTCATTACATTTTTACAACGGTCCAGTCAAAGCTATGACAGCATAGTCTGCATTCATTACATTTTTACAAGGGTCCAGTCAAAACTATGACACTATAGTCTGCATTCATTACATCTTTACAACGGTCCAGTCAAAGCTATGACACTGTAGTCTGCATTCATTACATCTTTACAACGGTCCAGTCAAAGCTATGACACTATAGTCTGCATTCATAACATCTTTACAAGGGTCCAGTCAAAGCTATGACACTATAGTCTGCATTCATTACATCTTTACAACGGTCCAGTCAAAGCTATGACACTATAGTCTGCATTCATAACATCTTTACAATGGTCCAGTCAAAGCTATGACACTATAGTCTGCATTCATTACATCTTTACAAGGGTCCAGTCAAAGCTATGACAGCATAGTCTGCATTCATTACATTTTTACAACGGTCCAGTCAAAACTATGACACTATAGTATGCATTCATTACATCTTTACAAAGGTCCAGTCAAAGCTATGACACTATAGTCTGCATTCATTACATCTTTACAACGGTCCAGTCAAAGCTATGACACTATAGTCTGCATTCATAACATCTTTACAAGGGGCCAGTCAAAGCTATGACACTATAGTCTGCATTCATTACATCTTTACAACGGTCCAGTCAAAGCTATGACACTATAGTCTGCATTCATTACATCTTCACAAAAGTCTGCATTCATAACATCTTCACAAAAGTCTGCATTCATAACATCTTCACAAAAGCCTGCATTCATAACATCTTCACAAAAGTTAAGTCAAACCTGTGATACTGTTGACCATATACTGTCACTGCAAGTGCAAAAGAAGTATTTGCTTTCCGCAACTTTTGACTAAATTTATTCTTTAGACTGAAACTTTTTCCTTCCAGTATAAGTACCGTACTTGTTCAACACTTTCAAACTTGCTATTTAAACAAACTTAAGCAATAAGACTTTTGAAAAAAAGAAGAATTCACAAACCACCTGCTTTAATTTGCGATTTTCTGCACGCAGCTGTCGAATGGCATCCTGAAGAGCTCTGGGGTCAGGTTTGCCCCCATAAGGCAGAGGCAGGGGATAGTGGATTCTGTCACCAACATCAGTTTGCTTTTAAATTTACCACCAATCATCCATGATAACACATAGCATATATTCATATACTTTTTCATCGGTGAAGTAATACTATGATAGCCAGGTATACTCAAAACATGTTATTTTCTTAGCATGTCATTTTCCACTGCAGCATGTTTTTAATTGTGAAAGCCTCTTCTGCATATCCAGCTTTCAAAATGCTTGCTTTCCAAACAAGTGGCGGGAAAAAGAAACTAAAAAAGAAAAAAGTTTGTCATTCAATCACTACAAACTCAATCTGTGTAAAATCTCCCACCTTCTGACAGAACAGAAATTCTGTGTCTTTATCCATTCCAAATCAGATCACTGCACTTTATTTTTACTGGATGCGCAACATATTAAACAAAAGAAGTTAATAAAAACACATAAAAATACATTAGCTTTTGAAAGACAATACTGTATTTGCACAACATCCTTTTTCATCTTCTTCCCCTTAAGTCTGGATTCTAATAAACACATCTCTTGACGCCTTCCTTCAAAATATTTCCCAATCAACTGTAAACTTTGAGTGCGGTCATGTGGAAAGGACAAGATTAAAATAAAAGTACTGGAAAAATATGAATAATGAGAGATGATGGAGAAAGAGATAAAGTACTATGCTCTGTATGTGTATGAATGAGTGAGTGAGTGAGTGAGCGAGCCAGCGAGCGTGCGTGCGATTATGCTTGCCTGCCTGCGCACATGTGCGCGCACACGCACGTGCATGCGAGACCTGTTTACCCCTTCCATAACAATTCAGTATTAATGTAACAAGCTTTCAGTATTTTGAAACAAAAATCAGTATCTACATACAATACGATATCTATATTTTTTACTGCATGCAAAATGATTCAGTTATAATTCCAAGAGAAAAAACGGTTCTTACCTGTAATTTTTTTCACAGGCAGCTATTTTTTTGTTCCTTTTTTGTATGTATTTTTATTTGTTTTCAAAAGGTTTCAAGCCCCTCCTTAATAAGGATGTTAAAATGTAATCAGCAAAAAATAGTTCATATGTAGCAAAAGCTCAAGTTCACATGGGTAAAAATCACCGGTACGTAAAGCACTGTATATTGTACCTGTGTATCCAATGTTATCCCTTCCAGTAATCAAATGTGACTCTGAATATATCAAAAACTGTCAATTATCCTGATTTGCACAGCTGTTTATTGTGAGAAATCTCTCTCTCTCTCTCTCTCTCTCTCTCTCTCTCTCTCTCTCTCTCTCTCTCTCTCTCTCTTTCCCCTCTCTCTCTCTCCCTCTATCTCTCTCTGTGAAATGTCTGCAGTTTTCACAATAAGCAACCGACCTAATTGAAGCGTGGGCTAATAAGGCACCGAATGAAGGTCGAATCACAAATTGGCTGAACACTGATTCCCACCTTCCCCATCTGTCCAGTTCTTCTTCATATTTTATTAAGCAATATCGTGTTTTCCGTTTCTGACATATTTTTCAGTACTAAATACAAGAAAATCGTATGGGTGAACAGGTCTGGTGTGTGCATCACAGCATGTGTGTCCATGTGACCCTTAATATGGCTTCCCTGATCAGCTGAACTATGAGCGAAATGGATTATGTGTGTGTGTGTAATTGTGTTTATGTGTGCGAGTGTACACATGTCTAATTTCTATTTTCATTTTCAATCTATTTGACAGCATAGTGGTGACGTGCACAGGGCTTGACACTAATCAATACATGTGCTCTATTAGACTATATCATAACTATTCGTATCCGCTCCGTTATCATAACTTGACATTCATTAAGATTGTGAGGTCAAATGTCTCAACAGTGACAAAAAAGGGTAATAACAAACAACCAAACACACATACACACACACAAACACACACACGCACGCACGCACGCACGCACGCACGCACGCACGCACGCACGCACGCACGCACGCACGCATGCGCACACGCATGAAGGAAAAGATACATCCACAGGTACCAGTAAGACCTAGAGAAATACTATCCGCCGCTGCTGAACCAGCCAGCTGGGAGAATCCAGCACCAACCCTGGAAGTCTATGCTGCATTCAAATGTGGTGCAGACACATACAGCCCATTACAGGGCGCTCCACAAGACAGCAAAGGACATAACTGTTCCCTGGCAGATGGTGCTGTGACAGCCAGAAGCGACACATCAGAGCCTCAATGGAAGCACCCCTATGGGTGTACTAGTCCATATTTCAAGACTGCAGGATTTGTCTACTTTCAAAGTCTTTCCCATGTTCTCTTGCGATGATTCATTTCATGAGCTTTCCTACAATATTTTGCGTAGTGATATGTGGTAACCACTCAGTTGATGATGGTCTTTTCCTAGCTTTGGCAGAGCTTTCAGGTAATTGTCCAGTCTTCTGGGACATAGCCTTTTATCAAAACTATCCTAGTAGAGACTAAAGAAATGGGTCATCTCCTCTACTGAGAGCTGTTCAATATCTGGATACCGTACTTTGTCTCGATATGGAGCTCTATCTTTAGTGCATTTATCTATTGATTCTTCCAGTTCAGGTGCTGTTATTTCATCATCAATGTCAGTTTGAGCCTGATGTTGATTTAACATGGTCAAATATTTTTCCAACAAATTTCTCTGATTACCCTGTTCTATGAAACGTTTAAATAGCGACACCCTTTCTCTTCAACTGTCTTGAGCTTTGTGGTGCTATCAGCATCTAGGATGTCAGGGGTGGTGTTCATACTGTATTTTTCTTCCATGCACTGATAAAAGTGGCAGAACTGAGCGAGTGTTGTGTCATAATCAAACGATTCACAAAATTGTTTTCATTTAGTTTCTTTTGTTTCTTCAGCTACTCTTTTGAACTGTTCAGTCTTTTAATTCATGTCTGTTTCAACAGCTGGATCAGGGCAAGGTTTTCTTCTTTCTCTCTGCCAAATTCTCACAGCCTTAATGTTCTCTTCTCAGGCCATTTCTGTGTCTCTATTCCACCAAATGTTTGAACAATTTGTTTGGTTTCAGTATTGTTTCTTCTGCATGTTCTACTCCTGAAGTAATTTTCCTTTGGTATTTCCTTCACTGTTGTAATATTGAAAAAGAGTCTCTTTTTTGTTGTTGCTTGTTTTACTTTTAATAGTCTCTATAAACTGAATAAGACATGGAAACTGTCAATTTCATGATGTAGAAGTGCTTCTGCAGTCATGCCTGCTGTAAAGTTTGGTCTGATGACTGTAAAGTCAGTGACACTGTCAGCATCACCCTACCGCCCTATATGTGTTGCAGATGATGATGTCAGTCCACAGAGTACTTCATCCAACATCTCTTCCAGCGCAATTCCTTGTAGATTGGTACTATGCTGATTCCACAATTTTGACCATGCATTAAGGTCTCCACATAGTATTATACAGTTTTCAAATCACCTTCTATTTCCTAAAAAAAAAGGTCCAAGCCGTTTTTGATGTATGGGAACCTGGATGTATGTATGCATTGACCAGCAGAGACCTTAAAAGCAGACAAATCCTCCTTCCCAATCAAGATGGCTGAAGAACAAGTAAAAGTACAACGGAAAATGCTGCCTATTTTGCCTATGAAGTATATGAAGGATTCCGCAGAAAGGAAGAAACACTGGCAGTTGCAACAGACCTGGAAGATGCATACAACAAAGTCCAATTCTTGCTTCTCATGAAGCTACTCCTGGACTATGGAGTCACCAGGACATTTACACAAGAACAGTCACCCTATGATGTGGAGACTGGATTCTGAACCTCATTTATATATATATAATCTCTCCATGGGATTACCTCAAGGTTCTCCCCGACAGATCACACGTTCCTCCACAGATCACATGCAAGCATACACACACACACACACACACACACACACACACACACACACACACACACACATACACACACACACACACACACACACACACACACACACACACACATGCACACACACACACACACATGCACACACACACATGCACACACACACACACACACATACACACTGCTTACACTGGCACACACACACTGCTTACACTGGCACACACATATGGGCCTTGCCCACCCACCCATGCACACACATATTAACACACACTTACTTGTATGCTCACAACACGCATATGATATTAATGACACAATATTAAGTAGGTACTCAAGGTCTGACTGGCAGCTACTAAGCCTTATCCATGAGACCTTCCTCTTCACTTCTCTCATTATAGTCATTAATTCATGCATCCATCAGCTTAGAACTGTGCACAGTGTGGTCTTGAAATGTAGCAGCATACAGTCTGCATGCAGTGACACCAGATGAAATTGAAACTGATATTCAAGATTGCAGCACCCACTGGCAAAAGATGCCACCACCAAGCAACTGCAGCATGCATCCCACAGCCCCACTCATTGCTATTCTTCCAACAGGTGAAAACAGTACAACAAACCTTTGCCACAAGGTCTTACATGCCCTCTGAAGACGGTCCCAGGTTGCAGTCTTTCCCGCTGTCAACAGGATAAGTTTTTCCATACTGAACAAACAAAGAAAAATCTACACTCTGTAAAAGTTTACTTTCAAGATGAATAGGACCTGTCAATTTACCTGTCAAATTCCACACTGTAGGTAACGATGAGGTATCGTTTGGACATCAGCGACGTAGACCCCGACCGAACAGCAGGTATACTTGACTTTACCTCCGACCCTCGATTCTTCTTCTGGCGAAGTGTTTCCAAATCCGAGTAGGTCAGAAGGTCGAGCCCAACACTGCTGCTGCTCTGTAAGTACAAAGCTGATCTGTCTGAAAGGGATCTTTCTTTTTCTTTTGCTTTTTTTTAAATTTTTTTTTTAAATTTCGGCTTCACTTTGTCAAGACTCTGTTTTCAAATATTCCTATTTCAAATCAGAAGAAAACAACAACTGGAGAAAATGACAAAATAAGATTGATACCAGCTTTCTATCTCGTAAGCTTTTGCCATTGTCTTCACTTAAGACCTTTTCCATTTCTGAACACCGACTGTGATTGTGGCTTTTAATACAATGACTACAACATGAATTCTTCTTCCTCCGCTGGTAAGAGTTGTAACATATGAGCTAACTTTGAAGGATGATGTAACAATAATCTCCTTTAAGTGTACAGTGAAAAATTAGCCCTTGATAATTCATTATTTATTGTCACTTTTATCTACTAGCCTTTGAACCTGGCTTTGCCTGCGTCCCACCTCCCCTCATGTCCAACCACCCCTTCCACTCCCTCCAGTTATTTTCTGTCTGTTATGGATGATAAATTTCCCCCTCCGCGCCCCCCCCCCCCCCCCTCCTTCCCCTTCCGTCAGCTTCAACCTGCTTAATTTCCCTTTCAATGGCAGTCTCTCAAAGACCCTCTCTCTCTCACTGTCACTCTACACACACACATACACACACAACAAAGAGAGATAATGAGAGAGTGAGAGATGGATAGGCACACAGACAGACAGAGAAAGACAGTTCACACACAGTGAGAAAATATTTATGTAAAAATGCATTACGTGCGCACATGCACACACACACACACACACACACACACGCATACACATACGCACACATACACGCATCCACACATACACACTCACACACATACACACACTGTCAGAATGTGTGAGTGAGTGAGAGAGAAAGGAAGGGAGAGAGGAGGGGGCAGGTGTGGCCTCATTTCCCCTTTTTATCCCTCTCCTACCTTGACATTCGTGTTCTGGGGACACATAAATACTAGTATCAATTGAGTGACACTATTAAACAGTCACAAGTAACTTTAATCAATTTAATGGCATACTGAGTAAACACAAGATTCAGCTGCAGAATATAGGAAGTAAATCACAGAGCAGTTATCAGTTATACACACCTGAGTAATTGCTGATTCAAGCATGCTGACAAAGACATTAACTGCTTGAAGTTGCCAGTTTTGTGCGTCAGGTCTTCAATATCTGGTCACAAACACAAACATAGCCTATAGGTAATGTATACTGCATGCTACATACAATGATGTTTAATTGACCTAGTAATGTAACTTGTAAGATATGATAGTTGACAACAAAAATCAACGACCAGGTACTGGCAGTTATTCAGTTGTTTGTACAGGCATATTTCAGTCGAATTTTTTCTTCTTACATATGACTAACTAAATTTCCATTTTTAAAAATCCTAAGTACTGATTGCTGTAGTACTAGTACTAGTAGTAATTGTAAAAGAAGCAGCTGCAGTTGATCTGCTTTTGTGCTTATGGCAGAAGTTTTGTATCCATAAATTCAATAC
The DNA here is from genome assembly GCA_018398815.1 of Conus ventricosus. Lineage (NCBI taxonomy): Eukaryota > Metazoa > Mollusca > Gastropoda > Neogastropoda > Conidae > Conus > Conus ventricosus. Next base: position 16,575,355 of record CM031605.1, read on the forward strand.
GGTGTGAGTGAAACATGGTAGAAGACAGTTTTCTCCAGTACAATTAATGTATACATACAGGGCTCATTGCCTTTTTCTGCTGCATGTGAGATTCACACTCACACTTCATCGTGTTGCTGGGGTTTTTTGTTTAAATTAAACGAATCTGATCACATTTTTTCTTAGACTTCAGTCTGGGAAGAACTTGTCCTTAACAACCTCTGGCAAGCAGGATACAACAGAATTCAACATCTTTCATTTCGCCTAATGCTAAGCATTCCAATGTTGTTTTCCCCATTTTTTTCTTTTTTAGTCACATAGCAAAGAAAAATAGAGTCAGTAGGCAGATTTACACCTTTCCCCCACTTTTTTTTTCATCTTCCGTAAAGGCTTACTAGTGATAATTCACAATTACTAACTTTTATTTCTGGACCTTTATCCTTCATCAAACACATCTACTTCTATATTGTATACATGTATGCAGCAATCTACATTAGTCTTATACTATATCGCAAAAGAAGCCATCTTTTACCAGTTCAAAAAGGTAATAAAGCTACTGGATTTTTCATGAAACTTACTAAAATCCTAAAGATTAGATTTCTATAGCCCACACTGAAGACTGGACAGCATTTTCATTCACTACACCTTTGAATGTATGGGAGAGAGGGGGATTACTTTTTCTCTCATTTTTTTTTTCTTCTTTTGTTTTGTTTTGAGAAAACGGCAATAGGAGTGGATTGGAAAGATTACTATTGAGAAAGTAGATTAGGATCAGCAGGAAAAGATTGCTAGGTGACCTTATTCACAGTTATTTTCAAGGGGAAGGGCTTATTCATTTTCATTCTCTCTCTCTCTCTCTCTCTCTCTCTCTCTCTCTCTCTCTCTCTCTCTCTCTCTCTCTCTCTCACACACACACACACAACACACACACACACACACACACACACACACACACACACACACACACACACGTGTGTGCGCAAGAACATGCATGCACATACATACACACACACACAGAGTGTCACAAACACACACACATGTAACACACACACACACACACACACAACACACACACACACACACACACACACACACACACACACGTGTATACACACACACACACCATGGCCAGCCATGAAATACAAGATAGCAACAGATTCTTCCTCTGGTTACACAACTGGCAAAAGTACTTCCTTTCCTGAATGGGGAATTAAGTTCTAATAACAGTAATATAACTGGATGACTGGCAAACTCTGAGTTTGAAATTTGAATCTTATGGTCTTACATTACTTGATACTAGCCCTTATATCATACCTGCTCAATGCTCGTCTTTCAGAGGACTCACAAAATCATTGGAATTGCATGTGGTGCATAGCATGTTGTGCGGGTGCAGCATTTAACTACAGCAGCAATAACTGCAGTTTACTGAAACTAACAGAGCAAATGATGAAATATATACTATTTGGGTAGTTGTATCTATGATAGTAAGATACTCTTTCTTTCACAAAGTATGTACGAGAGAGTGTGTGTGTGTGTGTGTGTGTGTACCTGTATTTTTGTGTGTGTGTGTGTGTGTGTGTGTGTGTGTGTGTGTGTGTGTGTGTGTGTGTGTGCATGTGTGTGTATGAGTGTGTGTGTATGTATGTGTCACTGTGTGTGCATGTTTGTATGTGTGTATGTGTGTGTGTGTGTATGTGTGTGTGTGTGTGTGTGTGTGTGTGTGTGTGTGTGTGTGTGTGTGTGTGTGTGTGTGCACGCGCGTGCATGTGTGCGTGCACGTGCATGCATGTGTGTATGTGGGCATGTGTGCACATGTTTGCATGTGTATCCATGAGTGTCTGCGTGCGAGTCTCGTATGTGCACAGGTGTGTATGTTTGCATAAAACCCAATGTGTGTTACATCTGTATTATAATACTAAGTTATTCTAAACCAACATCCCAGCCTGTTCTCTATAAATGGATAAGGAGGTATTGAACAGGTCTATCAGCTTTAAAAGTAGGGGTGGGGGTGGGGGGTGGGGGGGATGGAAAAATAATTTTTTTGGGTTTCAATTTTGTCTCCTTAACTCCAGTTACAAGACTCCTTCTTTTTCCCAATACTAAGACTGGTTTTGTGGAAATTTTATGATCAAACCTCACAGATTCTCTCTGTTTCCTGACCATTTTCGCCATGATGTCATGGTCAGGATTACCGACTTTCAACACTATGTCGAAAAGAAATATGAAAGAGAAGAATTCTGTTTTAAAACCATTGGAGATCTAAAACAAAATACCGTCCCGTTTTCGAGGTCTCTATACCCACACGATGCATCAAAGGTTGCTCTCCACTGGTCTGCTGTCAATCGGTCTTCAACCTCAACCATCAATGCATTGCCTCCCTTGTTTTCCATCGTCACATAAAAATCGGATCCACGAAACTTGTACGAAGCGCTTGCACTTTGATCAGTTGATTCCATTGTGAGACTGTCTTCAGTGTTCGAAAGAATCATGAGTTAACAACAATAAGGTTAACACCATTTGATGCAGCGAGAAGTCGAGTAAATTTCTGATGACTGAGACGGGTCTCAACTTGAACTTTGGCAATCAGATAAGCTTGCATTCATAAACTACTCTCTGAAATCATTTAACAGCAAACTGCCTTCACATAAAACAGTTCGACTTTCTTTAACTAGAAGATTCAAGTTGTCAAACACTTATCCAAGTCTGAAATACGTCCCATTTAGCAGAAATTAAAAGACGATCTTCCAGCACTATTAGTTTGAAGTCACCGCTGACGGCCATTTTGCGCATGAACGGGAAGGCTTTTTCCGGTGTAAACAATGCTGCACGTGTTCGGGCTTGTTCAGTTGCCTATAGCAACTGAGCAGCAATAAAGTTTTCTTTTCTTCCTTCCTTCCGTTGAGTGACAACAGTCACAGCTGGCTATTCTGTCACTTTAGCGTGGATCTGCGGGATGCGAAATCTACTCTGCATGAGAAGGAAACGTGTCTTAGCCCCCCCACGTAACTTTCAAAGTACATTTTAATCGGCAGGCTCCTACATTTCACTTTTCCCCAAACTGGCGGAACAGTTCGTTTTAGTGGACCCCCAGCACCCCTAATGTATCCCTGGTCCACAAAAGAAGAACAAACAAACAAACAAAAAACGGAAAAACACTCGCTGGTTCTTTTCTTTTTCCCCTAAATATGGTTCACTCAAAAACGAGTAGGTCACCAGCGCGCATTTTTAAAAAGTAAAATAAAATAACATAAAATAGTGCGACTCAGACTGTTGGCCCTGGAGCAAATTTGGCAACAAGGGGTCGCACTCGATATTCAAGAATTTAAAAAGCAATGGCCAAATTCGGGCCCAGATAACAGTAAAATATCGGGGGAAGTTAAAATAGAAAATCGTCAATATGCAGATCTCAAAACTGTCGTATCAATTTGTTTTTTTAATGAGACTGCATTTGTGGCAATCTTGTTTGGCACCCGGCAGTGAGTTCCACAGCCGTACAGAACTAGGAAAAAATGATGTAAGTGGCTGTCAATATTTGATGCAGGTATGGTATAACATTGACCGCCACTCCTGGTGCTATTTTTATTCAATACTAGTTGTTCCTTGGAATATCAATTACTTTAGCTCTGCAGGAACTATAAAACCACAGGGTCTAGCCCAACGGTCTCAACCATTTTCGCCCGGTTGACTCTAGACCCGTTGTTTTATAGTCTCTGCAAATAAGACTTCAATAAACCAAAAAATAACGATTTTTTACAAACAAACATACTGTGTAGGGTTACCGTTTTCAATACTAATTTACTAAACTTTTCAGATTTCAGTTTTTGCTTAATCCTGTGTTTTTCCTGATCATTTTCAATAACATCTTTTTCGCGCATACATTCATCAAATGGTCTCTGTCTTTCATGTGAAATAAAACTACAGTCTTTAATTGTTCTCTAAAGTCTTTTAAAACGGAGTTATATTTTTGACATAAAATCCACACACTTATCCCAGCATGTCTTCCATGAAAGCAGTTTTGACAAAGTGTTTCTCTTTCTAATATGTCTCTTTCTGCTGAACAGTCATCTATAATAAAAGTGCCCTGCGTTCCTTTAAACAGTCTATAAAAGAGTTCTAAACACTCACTCAGTTATTGCTAGGATCAACAAAATATACGTCATCAATCTGTCCATATAAACCTTCTATCATGATATGTTTTGTTCCATTCAAGCGTTGGACAGAAAATTACAATATAATCAAATTATAGCGATAAACTGTTTGTAATAGGTCGAGGACAAATATTGTTTTTCCACAACCAGTTTGTCCACAAATCAATGAACAATGAGGAGTTTTTGTCAAAAGTTTAACTGCTCCATAGTTTTATAACCCAGGATTTAATTTAATCCAGTTATTATTTATCATTTTCTGTCAAAACCTGTTCAGTATAATAAAATCCTATGAGCCTAAAGTGTAAGATTAATCAATTCAGTTCTGTAAGATTGTTTCTATTTAAGTCAACATTGATTTTTTTTGTTTGTTGTTATGACCTTAATATCCTCCCATTGTGAAAAAACGACGATGGTAACTTTAAGATGTTTAACGTCTAAGTTTTGCCAGCTAATTTTAAATTTCCCTTTTATAAGGACGTCACTAACCCCCAAAACCCCCAAATCCCTCTTCTCATCTTAAGACAGAAATTTCAAATATTATTGTGAACGTGTCTCCTAATTTTCTGCTTGGAAAGAACTGAAATTTTTTGTAGAAGTTCCTTTAAAACCGTTTCTCTTCTGTGGAGGATGTACTGTTTTTTTCCCATACGGCGTTATTTCAATCTCTTTCCGACTATTGTCCTTGGCATAAAAACTTACATGTAAAGGGCCAGATTTGAATGCTTTTCTGAAACTTTTTTGACGGTTTAAAAAAATGTAAATGGCTTATGAATTCAAATTTTATGTCCCATTCTAAATAGGGTTTCTAAGTGCCATTTGCTGTCAAGTTTTCGAACTATTTTATATTCATACTGGCCAGCATTATTTGCTTCTAGATTGCGTAGTTGTTCTAGTTTAGGAAACTTTTTGTTGTCCCCAAACCTCTTTGCGTTTATAATCACCATCTTAGTGTACTAAAAACCATACAAAGCGCCTATCTCACCATTTGTTCAAAGTCCGCAACGTCTGCAAGGTCTTTAATTCTAAAGTTATACACCTCACAGGCGCTAATGTAACTCCTGATTCTTCTGGCCCCCGCGACATTTTTTAGTTACAACTTATTATTTTATTTCCAAAAAATGTGCGGGTTTAAATCAAAATTTCACGACTTTCCCTGTTTTGTCTGAAATTTTTATATTAAATGAATCCGACCCCCCCACAAACTAATTTTTTTAAACTGTAAATTAGGGAATTGTATAATTTCATAATCGCAATATGCGCTTTCCCTGATGGAAGAGCTCTTAAAACAGTTTGAGGGCCTTCCATTAATAAGTTTTCATCAGTGCTCAGCTCGTCCAAATGAACAAAAAGTAATGAATGAAATGCAAGATTGAGCGGATTTTCCCCCTCATAAGTAGTTTTGTTTGGTGTAACTCTAAATCTATGATTGTCAGCTGCAAAGCCTAACATTTTAGCTAGCTCTTTATCAAATAGTAACCTTTTTTTTCAGGTTTGAAGGTCAACATTGTTTTCAGATTTGCATTGTTAAAGTTTGAGAGAAATGTCGAAGTTACTCATTGCTTCTTTTAGTGAGCAAACCCGTAATAACCATCAGGTATTGTTAACTGGCTAACTTTGGTCCCTGTTTTATCAACTTTTGAATCTTATTATTGTTCTTGGATTAGTTATATTAAACCATACGACTTTGTAAAAATTTCATGAAGTGCAACCATTTGGTTCCGCAATTGTTATCAATAGCATGTTCTAAAAACGAAGGACGGTCTTGAGTTGTTATTGTTACAACATTTTTTAAAGAAAATAAAAATGAGTGCATTCAAATTACTAATGCAAAATATTCTTTTGGGGCCCGCACTACAATCTTAAAAATATAACAACTGACACCCTTGTCTTTTCTGTGCCCCAGACTGGACACCTTTCAAGTAAAGGTGAGTACTCCATTAACAAATATCTTAACCCCCTATTAAAAAAGACTACATCGCGAAAGTGTGGTTCAGTCATCCGATGCATTTTTTATGATGTAGCCGGGTGCTAACAGTGTAATATATTTCATTTGGTTCCCTTTCGTGGATGAAAATGCTTTGTTCGAGAAGTTATCTTCCCCTTACCTCCTTGGTCGAATCTCCTTTTTTTATTGGGGTTTTTCTTTAAATCATGAATCCCTCAGAACCTAATAGTTGTATGTACGTCGCTGAAGTCACAAATTAATGTATTTGTTTTCATTACAAACGTACTGGGTTGAGAAAAGCCCATATTTTCTCTAAACTGGTATTTCGCACGAGCAATTTTGGGCGCCATTTTCAATTGTTGTCGAATGAATTATTGAATAATTCTTAAATTTTACAAAACGTAAGGGGAAAAACCCGAAGAATCTGAAGATGCATGTTAAAAGTAAAGCCCATAAGCTTTCATTTCGTATATCGCATGCCTATGATCTTTTCTGTACAAGCTTGCGACTATACGAAATGACTGACAGCGCCGGTCCCTTTAGCGAGTCGCTTCTTTGTTTACTGTCGGAGTTTTGATCCAAATTATCATTTACGTGTAGCATGGGTGACCGTGCAATAGGCACGTCGCAAATCTGCCGTGCACATAGACACACATGATGTATCGCGCATGCGCTGAAAGCGTTCGTGTTTGTGTTCGAAAACAACTCACTCAGCTTGCCCAGAATGAGAATATACTAGATCACAAAAACAACATGGTGTTCATGCGTATTGCCTGGTTTGAGTACGCAAGAAATGTTACATGGTGGCAGTAGTAAACGCGGTAAACAGCAGTAAACAGCGGTAAATAGCAGTAAACAGTAGTAAACAGCGGCGAACAGTGGTTAAAAAGTGTCATGCATAAAAAGTAGAATTAATGACTGTGAAAAAGGGTTTGCACTGTGATTGTGAAGGTACGTACTTTTATCTCAGTTAGTCAGTATCTGATCGATATAGCATTGTCTGGGCAGCATTTGCATTCATGTCTTTCAAACCGCCTTCAGCGTTCGACTTTTCTGCGCCAGAGCAGTGGCCAACATGGCGACAGCGCTTCCAAAGATATCATACTTGTCCCTAAACTTTCAAAGAAATCTTTGATATTCAAGTATCACCCCTGATATATAGCATGGGACCAGAGGCAGAAAAAATGTACGCACTTTTGAAATAACTGTGAATACAACTTTTGATAATGTGATCAAACTTTTAAATGAACATTTCACACCAAGGTGAATTTTAATTCACGAGCGTGCAGTTTTTCACCAACGTACTCAACAACAGGGAGAAAACGTAGAGACCTACATTCGTGTTCTTACGATCTCGCAGAACACGCAGAATTTCAAGAAAAGGAATCGCTATTCGTGACAGGCTTGTTGTAGGCTTATCGATAGGGAGCTATCAGAAAAGTTACAACTTCAAGCCACATGACATCAAAGAGGCTACTCAGATAGCACGTCAGCATGAACTAGTAAAGCAGCAGTTGTCTGCTCAGCGTCATCATCTTCACACGTAGATGCAGTCCACGGACAGCGTGGTTCTAGGCGAGGTGGTCATGGTGGTTACCAGGGCAGCCCCCATGGCAACACTGGTCGGCCTCAACACGGCAGAAACACACAAAGTAGAACAATGCGTGGCAAACATAGGTTACCCTGGTCATCACTCTGCTTCAGGGGGAGGCAGAGGAGGTGGATACAGTAACCAAATGCAACAGATGTGGTAGGGATTCTATCAAGGAAATGACTGTCCAGCAAAGGAAAAACGTGTCGCAGTTTGGAAACCGAATCATTTCTCTGTTGTGTGTCGCAGTAGACCAAAACAAACTGACACAGTAGAGGAGGGAAAACGTCTGACAAACACTTCTTCTTGGGAGCTGTGGGAAACCAATATTCCCCCATGGTATGCAAAACTTGACATTTGTGATTCAGTCTGTCAATTCAAGATTGACACAGGAGCAGCCCATTTCCATTATGTCACGTAGCCAGTATGACAAGCTTCGTTTTGGCCCCACCACTCACCCCAAAACAAAAGCTGTCTTGAAGTCACCAGGTGGTGTTCTAAAAACAGTAGGCCAGTTCAAAGCCCAACCCAAGCTGCATGGTACAGAAAACCCCTTTGTCTCTGAATATCGTCGTTTTTCAACAGTGAGCTGGATAATCTCTTGAGTCGGAGTGCGTCTCTTGCGCTCAACCTATCAAGCTTTGTGAGAGTGTGGAACAGGAGTGTTTCAAACATACTGGATGGACCGCCCGTTGATTCCCAAACCCTGTGAAGATCGGTTGAAGGAAGGGGGCACAGCTTATAGTATAGCACCCTGCACGACGCGTTCCAATCCCTCTCCTCGAGAAGTGAAAGCGGAGCTGGAACAGATGGAGAAACAAAGAATCATTGAGGAAATCACAACCCCAACGACTGGTGTGCACCAATGGTACCAGTCCAGAAGAAGAATGGCAGAATACGTATCTGTACAGACTTCAAAAATTAAATGAAGCAGTGAAACGAGAGAGGTACATCCTACCAACGATGGAATGCCCTACTTCACAAGCTCAGTGGCTCAAAGGTGTTCAGTAAACTTGATGCCACTTCAGGATTCTGGCAACTACCACTCGACAGTGAGACTGAAAAAACTCACTACATTCATCACCCCGAGCGGCAGATTTTTCTACAAGAGACTCCCTTTTGGATTTCCTCAGCCCAGAAATTTCCAAAGAACTGTAGAAGGGATCCTGGGAGGCATGCAGAATGTTTTGTGTTACTTCGACGACATCCTCGTCTTCAGTGGGGACACAAATACACACGAGAAACACCTGGACGATGTTCTACAGAAACTTCACTCTCATCATCTGAAACTGAACAAAGAGAAGTCAGAACTGAGAAAGTCTGAGATAGAATTTTTGGGGGTCCCTGATCATGGGAATGGAGTGAAACCTGACCCACCCAAGATAGCAGCACTCATGGACATGCCTGACCCAAGAATGTTCAGGAACTGCAAAATGTTGGGCCTGATCAACTTCCTGGGCAGATACACCCCAAGATCTGTCCTCAACACTGCGTCCAGTCACCCAGCTGTTGGAGAAAGACGGGTGTGGACGTGGGGTGGACCACAGCGAGAAGCCCTACATAAGGTGAAGATGGCACTGACTTCAGCACCAGCCCTTGCTTTCTTCGATCTCACCAAGCCAACAACAGTCAGCAGCAATGCCAGCAGTTACGGTATCGGAGGTTTTTTCTCTCCAAGAACATGATGGAGTTCAGAAGCCTGTAGCCTACTGCTCACGCCCCCTGACGCCAGCAAAACGTTCATACGCGCAAATAGAAAAGGGAAAGTGCCTAGTGCTGTCGTTCATGTGAAAAGTTCTCACGGTACCTTTGGGTCTTAAATCTTTCACACTCCAAATGACCACAAGCCCTTGTCTCCTTGATCAACACAAAGGACCTCCAAGATACACCCTTGCTTGTCAACGTCTTCTCATGGGTGATGAGGTTCAGTCCTCATGCGGTCTACGCTCCTGGCAAAGACCTTGTAATAGCTGACACATTGTCTCGCGGCCCCTTACCTCACGAGTCTCAGCAGGTGACTTCAGCAAAGTTCGACAAACCCTCGAAGCTCACATAGATCTCATCAAGTCAACTTGGCCAGTAACAGACAAGCGCCTGGAAGAGATCAGCCGAGAGACAAGTCGGACAGAGTGCTTAGCGCAGCAATGCAATACACGGCAACAGGATGGCCAGCTTACCAGACTGACGTAGGCCAGAACTCCAAAACTTTACGCTGTGAGGAACGAACTAAGTGTTCACAATGGCTACTAATCAAAGCCAAACCCGGGTTGTCATACCGACTTCGCTGCGTGCCGGTTTTCCTTGAAACCCCATCCACGCAGGGCATCTCGGCATTTTAGAAATGTCGAGGGAAAGAGCAAACTCATCAGTCTGGTGGCCTGGACTTAACAAGAAATTGTGAACAAAGTCCAGCAATGTGCTCATTGTGAACTCAACAACCATCGCAAAGAAGTGAACCACTCCAGCCTACCCTCTCCCAGAACGACCATTCAGTGGAGGAACTGACATCTGTGAGGTGAAAGGACAACAGTATTTAATCTTAATCGACTATTTCTCCAGGTACATTGAAATCGCACATCTTCCCAAAAGTGACATCAATAACTGTCATTGCCAGATTAAAAACATATTTGCCCATCATGGCATTCCAGAGACTGTGTATCTGACAATGGGAGACAGTTTACGTCATCTGATTTCCAAACGTTCGCAAAACAGTTGGAACTTCACACACCTCACCAGCCCGTCCTTACTTTCCTATATCCAATGGGGAAGCAGAGGGGCAGTTCAAACAGCAAAACGGATCCCGGAGCAAGAGGACTCATTCATGGCTCTCTGACATATCGTGCAACGCCCACGGGTCCAACACGAGTGAGTCCAGCGGAGCTCGCCATGGACGTCGACTGAGGACGACACTGCCCACCCTGCAGACAAATCTTGATCCTCAGCAGTACGACAGAGATGTCATTAAGGAAAACGATGAAAGGGCAAAGATGAACAAAAGACTTACTTTTACAGACGACACGGAGCACAGACACTGCCAGAGCTCTGTGCAGGCGACCCCGTCTTGCAGAGTTAGACCATGAGTCCAAGTGGTCTAAACCAGCAACAGTTGTGAGCCAGGTTGCACCTCGCTCATACTTGGTGCAGACCGAGTCAGGTGCACAGTACAGGCGAAACCGCAGACACCTTCGCCTGTCCCAGTCCTTTCTGTGACCTTGAGTCCCAGAGGTGACATTCCCCTTCCAGTCCTATGTCACCCAGTCCCCAGTATCCCGCCTACAATCCCCTGACCCTGGCCCTAGCCCCAGCTTGCAGGGTATCCAGGTAGCCCTGTCCAGGGACGACCCCAGGCTGACCCGATGCCATTCCAGCCTGGTTCACCTTCACCTCCTGCCCGGAGTACCAGCCAGCCCAATCCCGCAGGGCCAGACTTTCCCAGCCAGAGGGGTCAACGACCTCGCCAGTGGGTCCAGTCGAGCAAAACCCAAAAGCGGGCGTGCAGTCATTCCCTGCCGTTACAGAGACTAGTGCCCAAAGTTAACCATGTACAAGACTTCTCCCTCTCGGTTATTCAATGACCTAATACGTAATTTTTAGCACATTTCGAGAGTGCACTTTTGTCCATCTTCAGGGGGGAGATGTGCATGTGGTGACCGTGCACATAGGCCGTCGCTATCTGCCGTGCACATAGACACACATGATGTATCGCGCATGCGCTGAAAGCGTTCGTGTTTGTGTTCGAAAACAACTCACTCCAGCTTGCCAGAATGAGAATATTTCTA
>CM031605.1:16587796-16623468 GCA_018398815.1 Conus ventricosus
GATCACAAAACAAACCAAAGGTGTTCATGCGTATTGCCTGGTTTGAGTACGCAAGAAATGTTACACTACGAAATTCGGACTTCCCGATCGAAATCTTGCTAATGACTCCCTTTTGTTATGAATACAACTGAAAATGTGTGAATTTATTATTTAACAGACCGTTTCAACAGAGTATTTTTCGTCGAAAATTGTGTCAGAAGTGGGTGCCCACGGCCCAAGCGAGGTGAAAAGTCAGCTGTGTTTTCTATCAAACTTTAAACGCAAGTTCTCCACTTAGACACTGTCTCGGAAAATGAAGTTTATATGTATGAAAAGGGGCGAGATGCCCGCTTTTATTCATTACAAATTATTTCACGTGTTTGGTATTTTTCATCGAAATAAAGGAAAATATGACGCAAGCTTGTTAAAAGTGGTTCACTCTGGGACATTAATCGGCAATGATTTAGTACAGGAACAAATTGTCAAATGTGACTTACTGCATTTTATTCCTTGTGTTCTGAGGTTTCATCGATAGTAAATATGTGTTGATAGTTTGAACGGACAGCGAGCCAGAACAACACGGAAGCTGCCATAGCAAACACAAAAATTTTGTTGGTTCTGGCCTCAAAGAGGGTCGTTTCGTCTTCGGCACCGTTGGTGCTGGCTTTGCGGCCCCGGGTTTACTTTATAAAAGTAGAAGCGTTTTTGTGAGAAAGGATCAGTGTTCCCTGATTTTGAGCGACTGGGATGGAAGGCAAATAAAAGGAGGAAAACTCTGCTTCGTCCAAATGCGTCTTCTTGACTGGCTGCTGTCCCTTGGTTCCTGCACTCCTCACCATCTGCCCGTCTTCACTGCACACCCCCTTACCCCTCCACACCATCACAACTGGCGCTGCGAGCAGGACGAAGACAGAAGAGGACCAAGGAGACACAGCCCAAGAAGAATTCAGCAGAATGGTACGGGAGAAACCAGAAGACACGGGCAACGAAGGCAACCAGGCTGCAGGTATGGATGGGCAAGGAGGCCAGCCACCCCTAGCAGCACAGCCTTCAGGTCTACGCCCCCCCAAGCTACGCAGTTTACTGGGGAAGAAGTGCAGAGGATTTCATCGGGAAGCCACCTTGATGTGAGGCTTTAACTATGCCGGATCTCAATGGCTGCTGGCTGGCTCCTGAGCGCCTTGGAGGGCAGAGCGAGGCAGCAGGTTCTGACGATGGAGGCAGAGGAGATAGACTCGCCTGCGAAAATCTTTGCCATCCTGGAGCAGCCTGGGGTGAGCACAGGGACTCCCCTGCCCTTGCTGGAGCATTCTACAAACGCCAGCAAGGTTGCAGAGTCGGTGGCTGAATATGCCGCTGCCCCTGCGGGTCCTCTGGACGAGACCAACGCAGCTACAGCCAAAAACCCTCTCACCGGCCATGCTGAGGGATTCCTTTGTCAACGGGCTGCATCCTCCATCCCTTAGGAGGGACCTGAAGCGGTTCCCGAGAGAGAAACCAACGACCACTTTTCTGGAAGCAACGCAGGAGCCCCGCGCTGGATGCGGGAAGACAACACACCGAACCCATCGTGCAGCAAGTCGCTGCAGCCGCCAACGCTGATGCCTTCTAACCGGCTAGGACCCAGATTGCCGCCCTCACCAGTGAGACGGCATCTCTGAAGCAACAGTTCAGGGGGCAGCAACAGTCTGCTGTGGTCGCAGCCCTCCAGACCGGAAGTGGAAACCCGCCACACCAACCCGTCGTCGCCAGCCAGAAGACAGAAGGGGCCCAACATGCTGGTGGTGCCAACGCCCGGGCCACAGAAGGCAGACTGCCGGGCCAAGCAGCAGTACAACCGCCGGAAAGATCCCGGCCCCCGGTCAACCCCCAGCAAAAAGCACCATGAGCAGCAGCGGCAGGGAAACTTCTAACCCCCCTTTTCCACCAATATGCAGGCAGCGGGGGGCCCGAACAGCACCAGGCTTGCAGGGAATTGCCCCACAGCTGACATCACTGTCAATGGAATGCCAGTCTCCGCCCTCCTTGACACTGGTAGTGAGGTTACTACCATAACGGAGACCTGGGCTAGACAACATTTGAGGAACCTGAGGCGAGAGGACTGCCACGTCAAACTGCGGGCAGTAAATGGGGCTGAGGTACCTACTCTGGCCCCCCATCTCGTCGACATGGTGGTTCTTTTGGCACCCGCTGCCTCAGTGTCCCCGCTCTGGTCGTCAAGGAACCCACAGACCCGTTTAGCAAGACCGCAAAAGGCGACTGCCGGTTCTGCTGGGTTGAACGTCCTCAGCCAATGCCTAAGCAAGTCCCCATCAGCACTCCCACCTCCCCTGCAAGCCATCGCCAAGAGATCAGGAAACGGCAGCAGGACAAGTAGCCCGTGCCACGCCCCCCAACGGATCCCAGCCTACTCCATAGCCACTGTCAAAGTGTCGAGTAGCCAAAGCCCTTCGTCGCACCTCCTGGCCTCGCCCCTGTCCAGACCTCTCCCCCCTGGCCTGATGCTGATCCCTACATTGGTCAGCATGAAGTCTGTGGGAAAGCTATGTCAGGGTAGCCAACCTCTCGCCCGGGAAGACATATTTCTGCCAGGACGAACTCATTGCTGTCCTGGAAGCCATCGAAGCAGTGGAAGAGAACCACGGGCCACAGGTTACATGGCATCAACGAGCTGATCATCTCGGAAGAAGCTGTAAATCCTGTCCCCCACAGCCAAGTCCCTGTCCAGAGTTCGATGGCCACCAGTCAACAACGCCAGCTGCAGGAATTCCTGTCAAGAAGGTCACAAGCCTTCATGACAGATGATGAAAATCTTGGCTACATGATGCGGTTCTCCATCGCCCGAATACCAGGGAAGACGTACCAGTTGCCAGCCATACCGCCGAATCCCTCCTCACCAACTCCAAGAGGTGCAAGAGCACATCAAGGGTCTCCTGTCAAAAGGAATCATCACCAAAAGCCACAGCCCATATGCAGCACCGGTGGTCATTGTGAAGAAAAAAGACGGCAGCATCCGCCCTGCGTTGATTACAGACGTCTCAACGCCAAGACTGTAGGAGATGCCCTTCCCGCTGCCGAGGATCCAGGAATCTTTCGATGCCTGGTCGGCTCCCATTCTTTTTCCACCCTTGACCTGGCCTCGGGCTTTCACCAGATCGCTATGCATCCTGATGACCAGCACAAGACGGGTTTCACCACCCCATTGGCCTCTTTGAATACACTAGGATTTCCCATGGGTCTCTCCACCCCACCTGCTACGTTCCAGAGACTGATGCAGACCACCATGTCGGACTTCATGTTCCCGTTCCTGCTGGTCTACCTGGACGATTGCTGGTGTATTCGAAGACCTTCGAGGAACACTGGGAGGGCTTGACCGCCTTTGCAGAGGATAATCGACACTGGCCCGAAGTTAAGAGCAGACAAGTGCCAGTTCCTACGTCGCCAGGTCCAATACCTGGGACCCTACAATATCCGCTGAGGGCGTCAGCTGCGAAGCCCGGGAAGGTAGAAGCTGTTCAAGAAAGGCCCGTCCCGAGGACCACGACAGATCTGAGAAGTTTCCCGGGGTTTGCTAGCTTACTACCGGGGGTTCATTCGAAAATTCGCCAGAACGCCGGACCTCTCCATGACCTGGTGGCAAAGGCTGCAGCAAACAAACGAAGAAGACGGTAGACATATCTATGAGTGGGACCAACACCACCAAGGGCCTTCGACAATCTGAAAACGGCACTGACAACTGCACCGTCCTGGGGTTCGCCGATTTCAAGTCCCATTCATCCCGGAAACAGACGCAAGCCACGATGGCTCGGTGCCTTCCTCTCCCCAAAAGCAAAATGGACAACGTAGGGTACTGGCTATGCAAGTCGCCGACTTCGCCCCACGGAGAAGAACGAAGCCAACTACTCAGTATGAAACTGGAATTCCTGGGATGAAGTGGGCTATCTTGAGAAGTTCAGAGACTATCTCCTGGCGCGAAATTCACCGTCTCACTGACAAACAGCCCCTCGTCCACTTCCGCCATGCAGCACTTGGGGCATAGAGCAGAGATGGGCTTCACAACTGGCCCAATTCAACTTTGATGTACATACCGCCCCGGAAGAACCCAAACCCCGAGATGCCTTTTCCCGGCTCCCAGGCCTCCCGTACCCGCTCCTACAGCCCTACCTCCCCAGCTTGCTATGGCACAGGAAACCCACTGTCAGAAACAGTCCTTTGTTGACCCTGATCCCCCTCATCTCAGGAGGGAAACCCGTCAAGATGCAGCTGACCCTACTACCCCTTAAAGCCCCTACCAGAACTTCTGCAGCTCCAGAAACAAGACTCCTCATCGGCCCCGTCCTGGACCACTGGCCAGCAAAGCCCCCTGCAGGCAGGAACCGAAAATTGAAGGCACTTTGCGACCAACACCCTCGCCTTTGCCTGAGAGATGGTGTCTTACACCGTCGCATCCAGCACCATCAGCAAGGCCCGTGGAGCAGTTGGTGTTGCCAAGCATCATGAGACCTGACGTTTTTAGCATCGCTTCATGACCAGATGGGCCACCAAGGTTTTAAACGTACGCTTGGTTCCTACAATCCAGGGTCTACTGGCCAGGCATGCACCAGGACATCGACTCCTGCCAGCGGTGCACCATGGGGCGTCGGCCGACCATCAACACCACGTCCGGTCATCTGCTGGGATCCCGACCACTGGAAGTCCTGGCCATCGACTTCACCAAGCTAGATCAGCAAGTGATGGCAGAGAGAACGTCCTTGTCATGACGGACGTTTTCACGAATTCACAAAAGGCAGTACCAACAAGAAACCAGGAGGCTGTGACCCCTCGCCAAAGTCCTGGTGCAGACTGGGTTTCCCGCGTTAGGGGGTCCAGAGAGAATACACAGCGACCAGGGCCGAGACTTCGAGTCGCGCCTGATCCGGGAGCTGTGCTCGATCTATGACGTGAAGAAGTCACACACCACGCCATACCATCCACAAGGAAATGGGCAATGTGAGCGCTTCAACCGCTCCATGCACGGCCTTCTGCGCACTTACCCCCAGAGGAGAAGACCAGATGGCCTGTACATTGCCAGAACTTGTGCGGCGTATAACAACACCCTCACGCCTCCTGCGAAATCTTTGGGCCCTCCTGGAGCCGCACTGGGGTGAGCACAGGGAAATCCACTGCCCTTGTGGAGCATTCTACAAACGCCAGCAAGGTCTGGCAGAGTCGGTGGCTGAATATGCCGCTGCACTGCGGGTCCTCTGGACGAAGACCAACGCAGCTACAGCCAACACCCTCTCACCGGCCATGCTGAGGGATTCCTTTGTCAACGGGCTGCATCCTCCATCCCTTAGGAGGGACCTGAAGCGGTCTGAGAGAGAAACCAACGACCACTTTTCTGGAAGCAACGCAGGAGGCCCAGCGCTGGATGCGGGAAGACAACACACCCGAACCCATCGTGCAGCAAGTCGCTGCAGCCGCCAACGCTGATGCCTTCTACCGGCTAGAGACCCAGATTGCCGCCCTCACCAGTGAGACGGCATCTCTGAAGCAACAGTTCAGGGAGCAGCAACAGTCTGCTGTGGTCGCAGCCTCCAGACCGGAAGTGGAAACCGCCACACAAACACCTCGTCGCCAGCCAGAAGACAGAAGGGGGCCCAACATGTGGTGGTGCCAACGCCCGGGCCACAGAGAGGCAGTCAGGGGGGGATGTAGCCGGGTGCTAACAGTGTATATATTTCATTTGGTTACCTTTCGTGATGAAAATGCTTTGTTCGAGAAGTTATCTTCCCCTTACCTCCCTTGGTCGAATCTCCTTTTTTTATTGTGTAAATTCTTTAATCATGAATACCTCAGAACCTACATAGTTGTATGTACGTCGCTGAAGTCACAAAAATTAATGTATTTGATTCATTACAACCGTACTGGGTTGAGAAGCCCATATTTTCTCTAAACTGGTATTTTGCACCGAGCAATCTGGCGCCATTTTCAATTGTCTGTCGAATGAATATTGAATAATTCTTGATTTTACAAAAAGTAAGAGAAAACCGAAGAATTGAAGATGCATGTTAAAAGTAAAGTCCATAAGCTTTCATTTCGTATATCGCATGCCTATGATCTTTTCTGTACAAGCTTGCGACTATACGAAATGCTGACAGCGCCGGTCCCTTTAGCGAGTCGCCTTCTTTGTTTACTGTCGGAGTTTTGATCCAAATTATCATTCTACGAAATTCGGACTTCCCGATCGAAATCTTGCTAATGACTCCATTTTTGTTATGAATACAACTGAAAAGTGTTAGAATTTATTATTTAACAGACCGTTTCAACAGAGTATTTTTCAGTCGAAAATTGTGTCAGAAGTGGGTGCCCACGGCCAAGCGAGGTGAAAAGTCAGCTGTGTTTTCTATCAAACTTTAAACGCAAAGTTCTCCACTTAGACACTGTCTCGGAAAATGAAGTTTATATGTATGAAAGAGCGAGATGCCAGCTTTTTATTCATTACAAAATTATTTCACGCTGTTTGGTATTTTTCATCGAAATAAAGGAAAATATGACGCAAGCTTGTTAAAAAGTGGTTTCACTCTGGGACATTAATCGGCAATGATTTAGTACAGGAACAAAATTGTCAAATGTGACTTACTGCATTTTATTCCTTGTGTTCTGAGGTTTTCATCGATAGTAAATATGTGTTGATAGTTTGAACGGACAGCGAGCCAGACAACACGGAAGCTGCCATAGCAAACACAAAATTCTGTTGGTTCTGGCCTCACGAGGCTCGTTTCGTCTTCGGCACCGTGGTGCTGGCTTTGCGGCCCGGTTCACTCTTATAAAAGTAGAAGCGTTGTGTGAGAATGGATCAGTGTTCCCTGATGTGAGCGACTGGCATGGAAGGCAAATAAAAGGAGAAAACTCTGCTTCGTCCACTGCGTCTTCTTGACTGGCTGCTGTCCCTTGGTTCTGCACTCCTCACCATCTGCCTGTCTTCACCTGCACACCCCTTACCCCTCCACACCATCACAACGATGTGAGCGACTGGCATGGAAGGCAAATAAAAGGAGAAACTCTGCTTCGTCCACTGCGTCTTCTTGACTGGCTGCTGTCCCTTGGTTCCTGCACTCCTCACCATCTGCCTGTCTTCACCTGCACACCCCTTACCCCTCCACACCATCACAATCAGAACCAGTTAAACTTTGCTGTGTTTTGCGCATCAACTGGGTGTGGAGTATCGTATGCTGATCATTTAAATCATCCTGATCTTTGTGTGAGGTCAGTGTATAGATTTCATTTTTATTACACCTTCAGACGTATTTTGACTGAACTGCAAGCACCATTACCAAATGACAAACCGTTTAATCCATTCAGCAACAGAATAGACATGAAGGCTTTTGAAAGGATCTGTAACGAATTCAATTTAATGTTAAGACAGACTTTAGACAAAAGTTGGACCGCAATCATGGCTTAGGCACCCCTTATTTTTGGGGCGTGCGCAGAAAGTATAACTATGACTGGAATCCTCCTTATACATCTTTCTCTTCAGGCACAACTGTTCACCTAGGGTCCATAGAGCAAGAGCATAAAACAGCATGGACAACATTTATCTTAGACACTTCTAAGGGCCTAACTAAAGCAGGAATAGAACGAATAAACGACTCTGTTCGTACTTACGTTTGGTGTTTGCTAGGTTCGCAAGCACAAACGAGATCGAGCATAACTGATCCTTCTATTGGCTTTGATGCACAAAAGCAGTACTTGGCAAATTTAGAGGACGCCATTAATTCTACAGTTGATTTGCCTTCAAGTATTAAAAGGTACCAAAAATGTTTTACAATACGCAAGATCGAAAGTAGACTTTGCTGTTGGCACTGGTTTTACATGCTGCCTTCTGACCTCAGACTCCAGATAGGAACAATAAAAACTACAATAATGAAATCCTTGTGGCAGGCAATGAACAGAAAGTCGGAAAAAACGAAATAAATTCTGAGCCAGTAATATTGCAAGCAGTAAACAAACAAGTCGACCCCCCAAGAATAAGTCATCCAATCCCTGTGGCCCAAAGCCTAAAGACCGTTGAGAAGTCCAAAAAAATAATGACCATGAATATGAAAAGACAGCACTTGTTGTTGTATTGACTGGCATAGGATTACTCGGTCTTTATTTTACTAAATATTAACCCAACTATTAAGAGAACTAATGTCCATAAGTGCTCGGCCATAAAGCCAACTACTTTGCCTGCAGTAGACAAAAGCCAGCTAACAATACCCCTAATATACCTGGTAAAGCGTCCATGGCTTTACTGGCTAATTTTTTTAATAAGCCCGCAAGATGATCAAGCTGTTTTTTTACCCATGATTTATCAGGCGGTGATGGAGGCGATGGTGGTGGAGGCACTGGGATTTGACCACCGCCGCCCGTAATAGCCAACACCAGTGTAGGCTTATTGCAAATCCTAAGGCTGTTATAACCTCGCTAATGTGACTCCTTGCTCTCTAAACAGTGTTCGTATTCGTTCTGCTAGCGTTGTGTCTTCATATAAAATTCTTTGGATAGTTTCTCTTATTCTGCTCACTTGAGTTCGTAATTGTTCTTGGTCAGTATACGCTGCTTTTAGTCTTGCTGATCTTTCTTTTTTAAGATCTTTTAGTCTTTGGGTTATTCTTTTTTTAACACCAGGCCCTAAGTTGCGTCATCAGCCTCAACGAGTTTTTCTTCTTCTCTTTTTTATATCCTCATCTATTTTATCCAGTTTTACTAAATTGTTTGTTAATTCGTCTCTGATGCTTCTTACAGCACGACCAGGGCATCTAATTCTTGCGTGGGCAGCGGTGGATCGTATATTTTTTTTAATTCTGTTTTTTCTGAAAAACTGGTTTCTGCTTCTTTGCTTGATTTATTTTGCTAGCTGTTTGACTTAAATCTTTAAGTTCCATGTTTTGCATTTGGGGATCTGTTGGGAGTTCTTGTTGTATGTTTTGATGTTTAGCAACTGCTTCCCTATCTAATTTTGGTTTAACAATGCCAAGGCGATTTCGATATTCTGCCCTAAGGTTTTGTCTAATTGTTTCCATGCCTACAAACTTTGATGGGTCTCGTTTATATGTAAGCTGAAAACGTTCTTGGCCGGGTCTTTTCACGTACAAATGGCCACCATCTAATTCAAAATCATTAGGGTCTAAAACTTCAGGAGGTTTAGGCCTAACTTTTGTAAAATGCTCCAACCCTTTCTTCTGTTAATTCACTCCGTATTGAGAGCGCTGATGATGCTGTATCAAAGGAGCCGTTTCACTCATGTCGTCTCCAGGATCAGGAACATCATAATCTTCAATGCCTGCCATGTTTTTAAATAATTAATTTTTTATTTTGTTTTATAAAAAATGTCACAAGCTAGGGTTCAATTCTTGACCCGCATAGAAGACTAAAAGACCCCTTTGGCGTGAAGGGAAATAAGCGGAATATTACTGTTCCAAAAACCCATCTACTATTGATGCGGATCAAATTCTTCCTGTCAAATTTCCAGACCTAGGAGCAGATGAAGTGATTGTGCCAGGCTCTGCGCGTCTTACTTTCAAAATAGAACTCGAATCAGAAAACAGACCCAAACAGGACAGTTGTCCAGAATCTGGGGCGGGCAATCGTTAAGAAAATTTCTATAAAACTTGAGGGGAAGAATATTTTCTTTACACAATGCAGACATATTTTTAACCAAATTCTGATCTATGGCATAACCGGGGACGAAAGGGCTGATCTTGCGTTTCAAGGAATCGAAATGAAGAAGCACTAAAACATAGAATAGGCGCCGCAGACGCAAAAGAGGGAAAAAGGTTTGTAGCCGTAAGTTATGTGTATGGAAATCGCTTTTTCATACCCCAGATTTTGAGTTGTTAAAAGCGCATGCCCCATACTTTCAAGGAGCATTAAAAGACAGATTGTCATATGAACTAACTTTTAATGACTACAAATATTTATTATATCTACAGACACCGAAGCAAAGTACAGCATTTCTGACATCTCGTTAAGTTGACATCATTAGCAACCCTAACTTAGCGAGGCTGATCGAGCAACAATATAAGACAAAATTGGCAATATATTACAAAAAAGTGATTCATCATTCTAAATATCTTAAAAGCAGGGCAGACACTTATGGAATTTTAGTTTTAGTCCCACAGCAAGATCGCTTAAAGGTATTTTATTGCTGTGTGAAGATGAAGGACCATTCAAAAGACAAACTGAAAATTTTGTAATCCTAAAATAACGAAAGTGCAATGTACAATTTGGGGGTAGTCCTAACCAAATCTACGCTAGCGGGCTTAGACCTTATCAGCATTTTGACGAAATAAGGAAAACTGTTTGGAGGTGGGAGGTGTAGAATCCAACAGTTGACCTGTGTCTAAAGATCTACATCTTCACAGTGTTAGACTTAAATCATTATTTAACAACAAAATACGGTTTATGGATTGACCAAAGGGTCAACGGAGGATAATCAGTTACATGGAAACGGGAGAACTGTTAGAGACATAATAAACATTCAAATTGATAAAGAAAAAAGAGGCCGATAAACCACTTATGTGTATTTGTTTTAAACATATGATGCGCAGCTGAATATTAAAGATAACAGTTTAAAGAAATATACAATACTAAATTATTTTTATTTTATAAAAAGCATGTCTGTTCAGGTTTATCCAATGTGCCCATAGCACCGGAGTCGCCAAAAGAAGGGATAGTAAAACCCTGACAAAAAAACCCTTCAGATTAACAAACATTACACAAATGCAGCAAATACTAGAGCAAGACCTTTCAAAATACAGCAAAGCCAAACGAAGGTATTCCGCTGCCTTTAATGCTGTTACCTATGTTAATACGGAGCATCGACTATAAGCGCTGCATCAGCTGGAACGAGTGTTGGTCTTTTTAGCAACGGGATAGGCGCACCCGCAGCTTTACCTCTAGGTGGTTTGTCTTTAGCTCTTGGCCTGTGTTCATTAGCTGTAGGCGCTGCTAGCAAAAAAATTAAAAACTAAACTCAAAGCACACGCATGGTTCAACTATAACAGCTAAACTTAGTTCCTTCAATCTGATAATAAAAAAACTAGCTGACTCAAACATCACGGATGAAAATTTAGTCGTTTACAGGCTGATTTTAATGACTACAAAAAAACAAAAAGTTGATCTTCAAAGAAAGGGAAGGACAAGTTTTTCTCAACACCAGACACCGAGCAAAATAAAAAAGGAATGTTTAAAAAAAGTAAACGAAACATTAAACTCTGTTCAACCCCCTCCCCATTAACAACGCCAAAGGGCGTTATACTTTCGTTTAGACTCCAAGCACAAAAAAAACCGTTGAGTTGATTCTGATTAAGACGACTTTGGGAGCGATGTCGTATTTTTTTTAAAATTTTAAAAAAATATGTTTGGGTTAGAAAAGAAAGACAGCATGGCTAAGATAATGAAGGCCCAGATGAATTGTTTGAAGGAATGCTTGAGGAAGAACATTTGTCAAGATACTGAATGGTATTGATTAGAAGTTATTAATCCAGCAAACGTGCGGGAAAGCGTTGTACATGCAATTTCTCAAGTTCCAATAAACTAACAAAAGACCCACCAGTTAAAGTAATGTTAGCGTTTTTAATCGACTATATAACAAAAATGAAGAAAATCTAGAAGTCTGGGTCTCAACTAAAAAAGCAGACTATTCTTCCTCTAATGACTTAACACCTGGTTGAGCAGACCAACTGCTTACACAGTTTGATGAAGCCGCCCGAAGAAAACCAAAATGAGAGCTCTGGTTGGTCGAGGGCGAAGTCCTAGAGATCAGATTAAAACAGGCTAAAGTATGCACCGATTGTTGGCAAGGCTTACATTCCGCTGCCCCCCGCATTGGTAGCGAAAAGGAGCAGTTCTAAAATTTCAAAATACAGACAACAAATGTTTCATGTGGTGTGTTCTTGCAAGGTTGCTCACGTCCGCAAACACGCAAGAGAGTGACTAACTATTGGGATTACATCAATGATCTTAACTTCAATGGAATATCCTTTCCTGTTAGCGTGGACAAAATTGATCGTTTGAAGAACAAAACAAACCAATAACTGTTAATATTTAACATGGATGAAAGGGAAAAAAATCTACAGCCCATCAGAGTCCAAGAACAGCCCAACGATTGGCGAACCAGACAAAAATCATGTTGACTTACTACTGATGTTTTCACCACAGGGCTACCGCATTACACATGATACGAACAATGAGTAGATTATTGGCGCATACTTCAAAGCAAAAAAATAAACAAAAATTCTGTAGAAAATGTTAACAAGAATTCCCTCGTTAAAGCAGCGAGCGAACATAAGAAACATTGTATCGGCCCAGTTGACTGTAATACAGAACTAAATTTTCGCCCCCACCTGGATCTAAAGTTAGTTTTAGAACTGGAAACGGATGCAAAATTCCCCATATGTTGTTTACGCAGACTTCGAGTCGCTTATTGTTCCTTATGAAGGGCCCGCGCCACAAAAACTTCGAAAACAGTCTTTAAAGAGTAATCATCAGATTTGTTTATTTTCTTTCATTGTTTTCAGGTCGGATGGCGCCCATTCAACACCAGAATTATATAGGACCAGATGCTGCAGAAACTTTCTTAAAAACGCATGCAGAAAGTGCGTAATGACTGTTCTAATAATCTAAACTTATCTGAAATCATGATGACGCCCGAAGACCAACAACAGTATGACTCAGCCACACATTGTTGGATTTGTGGTTTAGAACTAATGTCTAACAGTGAGGAAGCCAAACCGACAGTAAAGACCCTGATCACATTAGCGGGAAAATTCAGAGGGGCAGCACACAGTAAATGCAATCTTCAACTAAGTTTGAACCAAAGACATGGAAGCGCCCATATTCTTTCACAACTTGCGAGGTTACGACTCTCATCTTATAATGCAAGCAGTAACCCACGCTTTCAGGGTGTCATGCATTGCGCAGTCATCAGAAAAGTACATGTGTTTCACTTTTAATAACATGTCTTTTTATGACTCTATGCAGCACATGATGGGTTCATTAGAGTCACTAGCTATGTCCTTAAAGTCCTGCCCAATAACAGAAGAATATTTTGACCCAACTCTTGTTAGAAAGGGCGTTTACCCCTTACGAGTACATGAACAGTTGGGAAAGGTTTGACGAAGACACACTTCTCCTAAAGGCGCGTTCTTTTCTAGTCTTAGAGGAAAGGACATTAGTGATTCTGATTACCAGCATGCTCAAGATGCGTGGCAGAAGTTAGAGTGTAAAAACAATGGGAGACTATCAATATGTCCAATATGTCCAATATGGACAGCTTTTTGAATAAAAAAGATGAGTTTTTTACAAGAATACACGAAATTAAACCTAGTATAATTGGCTCACAGAAATAAAACCCAAGAATGCTAAGAATTTCATCGAATCAGAATACCATATTCCAAACTACGATATGTTCTTAAATAACAAAATAAGTAGAGGGGTAGCATTATACACAGAGAAATCCTTAAACGCACGTGAATGTGAAGAACTAAACACATCTGATTTCCAGGAAAGTGTATGGTGCACATTTAATACCAATGATAGAAACACAGTGTTTACTTGCTGCATCTATAGAAGTCCTAATGAGAGTTCTGAAGCTAATGATGAAAAAATGTTTGACCTGTTAAAATCTGATATAATGTTAAAATTTGATAAAGTATTGATCATGGGTGATTTCAACTACCCATTTGTCAGATGGGATGGAAAGTGGCCAGGGAGAAAGGTGAGCAAATGTGGAAAGAATCAATGATGCATACTTGATGCAGAAAAGTAAACAAACCAACAAGGAGGAGACTAGGACAGAACCCAACTTTGGATGACTGGATAATTAGTGAATGAGGATAATCTTATTTCAGATATTACACACCAGGATCCAGTTGGAAAAAGTGACCATGATGTGTTGTCCTTTGAATTTTATGCATTAAAAAACTACAACATGAAACCAAAGGCAAGATATATTTTTAACCTAAACAAAGGAAATTATAACCAATTGAGAAGTATTATAAGTAACCACGATTGGACAACTATGGACCAAATGAATGTAGAAGATAGTTGGAATCACTCAAAGGAGTACTAACAACAGGTATGGAAGAGTGCATTCCAAAAGTGAAAATAGGTTCAGTAAAAAACATAAAGCGATATGGATGGATGGAAAAGCATTTAAAACAATCAAAAAGAAATATAAGATGTTCAAAAGATACTTGTGCACCAAATCAGGACGGGATTACTTAAGATAATTATATTGAAATAAGGAATTTAACCAACAGACTTGTTAGAGAAGCCGTAAAAATTACGAAAGAGAAATAGGTAAAGAAAGTAAAAGTAACCCCAAAATGTTCTGGAAATATGTTAAAGAAAAGATAAAAATAAACACTGGAATAGGCACATTGAAAAGGAAAGATGGAAGTTTGGTAGATAATGATAAAGAAAAGGCGGAAACGCTAAACGGCTTCTTCTCTAGCGTTTTTACACGTGAGGACATAAGTAGTGTCCCAAACTTACCAGAGTGTTCCCGATCTGATGGGGTATCTATATGTGATGTAAGGGTAACCACACATGCAGTTAAAAGCAAATTGAAAGAATTAAATCCTAACAAGTCTCAGGGTCCCGATCTCATTCCACCACGAGTGTTAAAAGAAGTAAGTGATGAATAGCTAGTCCACTATGCAATATATTTAACAAATCCCTAGAAACAGGATCCTTGCCTAGAGATTGGAAGACTGCAGAGGTCACAGCTATATTTAAAAAAGGTTCCAAAACAGACCCAGGTAATTACAGGCCGGTGAGTTTGACTTGTATTGCATGTAAGATTTTAGAGAGCTTTGTAAGGGATGTGGTAGTTGCTCATTTTACATGAAAATGACTTATATGCTAAATGCCAACATGGATTTAGGAAGAGGAGATCATGTGTCACACAATTACTAGAAGTAATAGACAACCTAACAGAATTGGTAGATAATGGGGGAGCCAATTGATATAATGTACTTGGATTTTAGAAAGGCATCTGATTTCTGTCCCCCACGAAAGGCTGCTAACTAAACTAAAAGCATATGGAGTAATGGTAATGTTTTTAAACTGGATCAGAGGTTTTCTTAAAGGAAGGTCACAGTTAGTGAGAGTGGGAGAAGAGAGATCCAAGACATCTGAGGTCCTAAGTGGAGTTCCACAGGGTAGTATCCTAGGGCCCATATTATTCACTGTGTTGAAAGATGCTTTCTATAGTGTGGATTGAATATAATGTTATTTATGACAGCATGCAACCAGACCGAACTTAAATTGAAAAATAATGAGGGGACGCAAATAGGCCGTAAGGCCTAAGGCTAAAAAAAGCCGGTCCCTATTACTACTACTACTACTACTACTACTACCTACTACATGATTCGTACTTGAGGGCTGACGTTTGTTTGTTGGCGGACGTCTTTGAAAATTACAGAAAGACCTGCATGAAACATTACAGTTTGGATCCTGCGCATTATATTTCTGCGCCCGGGATGAGTTGGGACGCTTTCTTAAAATTTACTGGAGTAACAGATTGATTTATGTCTGACCTACCAATGATTCAGATGATTGAAAACGGATTGCGCGGAGGAATTAGTATGGCGTCGCATCATTACTGTAAAGCAAACAACAAATACTTGGACGACTATGATCCAAGTAAAAGGTCTAACTATCTCATGTATTTAGATGCAAACAATCTGTATGGATGGGCAATGGCGCAATCACTTCCATTACGCAACTTTAAAATGTACACAGGCGGCGATCCAAAAAATATTCAAAAGGCATTAAAGTGGTTGAACAGTTTAACGCCAGATCAACAGCGTGGTTTCATTCTAGAAGTTGACTTAGATATCCTCAGGAACTCCATGACCTGCATAATGACTATCCATTAGCAGCAGAAAGTCTAAAGATGGCAAAAACAGAACCACCTAAACTTGTGCCTAATCTTCGGGGCAAAAAAAATTATGTCTGTCATTACAGACTTCTACAATTTTATTTAAGGCATGGTTTGAAGTTGACAGCCGTTCATCGTGTAATTGCTTTTGATCAAGAACAGTTCATGAAACCATACATAATGAAGAACACTGATCTCAGAACTAAATCCACAGATGCTTCAGAAAAAGACTTTTTCAAGCTGATGAACAACAGCTGTTTTGGAAAGACTATGGAGAAATCCGCACAAGCGTAAAGATGTCAGATTGGTCACCAGAGAAAACGAAGCAATTAAGCTGACTTCTAAACCTAATTATCAGGACTTTAGAAGATTTCATGATCAGCTTTTTGGTATAATGATGAAAAAAAAGAAAGTCAAATTGGACAAACCCGTTTTTATTGGGTTTACTGTTTTAGAATTATCAAAGCTTTTGATGTTAGAATTTCTTTATGACTACTTTAAGCCCTTGTATCCTGAGTCCAGAGTACTTTACACAGATACAGACAGTTTTGTTATAGATATCCCTACTGAAGATATCTATAAAGACATGGAATTAGAAGTAGCTAAAGGGCATGCGGGATGGTACGACACATCTGATTATCCTAAAGATTCGCCTTTGCATTCAATTACTAACAAGAAGGTTTTAGGAAAGATGAAGGATGAATTATCTGGAAAGGTGATCAAGGAGTTTGTTGGGTTAAGGTAAAAAATGTACAGTATTTCAAGCCAGGAGAAAACTATCAAAAAAGCAAAGGGAATATCTCGCAGTGTTGTGCAGTCAAACATATCGCATGACAACTACAAAGAAGCATTGTTTTAATAAACATACTTTTCATCATGACAACGTAAAACTACGATCTAATCTACATGAGATCAACACAACTGTTGTAACAAAGAAGTCATTAGATAGAACAAACACAAAACGTGTGTTTGTTAATCCAGAGTTTTCATATGCAATTGGGCACTGGAGAACAGCATAATTATATATCTTCTTCAGGTTTATATTCGGGTTCATATTTTTCCTCAAATTTATCTAGAAAATCAATCATATTATCTTCCAATTCATCCAAATTTTTTCTCATGTTTGCTTGGTGTGCTCGAATTTTTTTTATTATTTCAAGATATTCTTTATCCCATTTTTGATAGTCAAAATTTGGGATTTTGGGCTGTAGGTGATCTGGATGGTTTAGCATGTGTTGCTGAACCCTCACAATTATTTCTTTAATTGCAGAATTCGTATCATATGATTCTCGTATTAAATTTCCCAAGGTCTCTTTATTTATCATTCTTGCTACCTCTTTTGATTCCATTTCAGTTCCAGGTTTCTTTCTTTTGGCCTTCCATTTTAAACCAAAATATATTTACGTAAATCAGTTAAAGCGGAACTGTGTCTGGTGGGATTATCTGCAGTTCTTCCTTCACAAAAGATTTTTGAGGAGCTGGTTGTTTTGTTGTGTCAGTTTCTCGTAAATAATACACGGGCGATTCATCTTTACAATTCTTTTTATTTCATATGGGTCAACACTCCAAACTGGATCTGTTGCCCTGAAGCGAGTGTCCCCTTCTGCTTCTCCCGGTAAATATAGGTACCTTTACTTTCAAACCAAACGGTAATAGTTTGCTGGTTGTACTGGAGTCTTCAACAGCATTTATTGTTTGTTTTTTGATTGCTTGTACTGGTTTTAGCCCTTTAAATTCTTCATTATTCATTGCGCGCAAAACTGAGGGCAGTCTTCTAACCCATTCTGTGTTGCAAGAATTGTCAATCAGCTCTCTGTGATACTGGTAGGAAAAAAGTCTTTCAGATAACTGTTTGTTAAAGTTTTCAACTAAAGCCTGTGATCTGTGAACTCCTGGAATGCCTCTTTTAATGGTAACTCTATTTTTTAATAATAATTGATTCACTTGGCCTTTAAATTCTTTTCCATCATCGACTTGAATCATGCGAGGATAAGTTAACGGGCCTCTTTGATATATTAGTTGTATAGCAACAGCAACAGCAGAAGCACTCTTTTGTTTAATGGTTCTGCATCTTTGTATCTTGAAGCTATGTCAATGACTGTAAGTGCGTACTTAAATCTTTTTTGCCTAATCGTATCAGGGGGTAAATATAGAAGATCCATTTGATGGGTGTCGTTCGGTATTGTATTCACAAAGTGTGGTCTCTGTATTCGCCTAGGCGCTGGTAAATAAATTTGCCAAATCGCTTGTTTTGATAACCATTTCTTTGCTGTTTGTTCACTGACTCCCGCTGCTTGGCTTAGCTTTCTTATTGCCGTGATTCCCTTCCAATATCCTTTTGGCGAATAATAGATTTTGTTCATTTTTATTCAGCCAATATTATGCGCAACAAAATACACAACAGTCATACCAAGACGATAAACGCGATTTCTTGCATCTTTTGTTTTTCTGATGGATGATAAAAGTCGCTGAATTTTGGTGGGGGCAATGTCTCGATTGGTTTGCCTGTACAAGATAATACTCTTTATTGCCTGGTCAACGTCTTTAATGTGTAAGCTGCATGTCCCTGTTTTTTTCAGTTTGTTATTAATAAAATCTAACTGCTCAATTCTCTGCTTTTCATAGTGATCTTGTGCTGCAGCTAGTTGCTCCATAGCTTAGTTATGTCTTTTTCTCTCGCCGTCATCCCGCAGTTTACAAAATGCGTAATTACTTCCGCTAAAAGCAAGCGCATTCACTACTGCGCCGCCTATCATCATTACGAGTGAAGCCATTTTATAAATGTTTTTTTTTTATTTTACATATTGATACTGTCTGGAATTATTCCTTGCTTAACTAAAAAATCTTTCGTAGCAAATGAAGCTGCAATAACAGCAATTAGCTTTGCTGAATCCTCAAAGCCTAGCTTGCCAAGATCTGCTGGTTTTATTTTTAACAAGCTTTTACCAAGCATTGTGTATCTACACTTAGCCCCCCAATAACAGCAGAATGGAAATACAAGGTTGGTAATATTTTTTTTCGGTGCTCATTTTTAAAAATAAAATAATTATAATTAATAAAAAACATGAACGACGATGATCTGCTACAGCTACAGGGCGGCCTAAACCTTCCTGAACTTATGAATGACCAAGTTGATGACCAAGCTATTATGCCCAAAAAGGAAAGGCTGTATTCTTTGCCAGCATGTGGGAAAACAAAACAGTTCCTCGGAAATGAATTCACCCATAGAACAGATTCAACAGATTCGCCACAAGACATTGAAAAGTATCATAACAGGTATGAAGCGCAACTGGCTCAAGAATGGTAAAAAGTGTAGGACAAACGGTTCTTAGTTTGTACACTAAACTAGTTAGTAAATTTTCGCCTAATTGATCTGAACAAGATTTTATGTATGATTTAACACAGGATCCAGTTTTAGCAAAGTCATTAGAGTCTCTAGGATGCGATCTATATTACAGATTTGAACATTACTGTCGCCCTTAATCATGGGATTAATTACTTTTAATCATATAGATTTTGTTACCCTTCAAAATGACCAAGCCAGAAAATCACAGAATCAGAAAACACTGAATCAGGTGGAGAAAGTGACCAGTAAAAAGCTTGGGGGCGTTGCAGCAGGAAAAAAATTAGCAGAGTGGAACAAACAAAATAAATTACAGTTTCAATCCCAGATTATTGCCGCTAATCATAGGATTAATTACTTTTAATCATTAGATTTTGTTTCTCTTAAAATGACCGAGCCAGAAAATCAGCAGAATTCGGTGGAGAAAGTGGCCAGTAAAAAGCATCCTGGGCGTGTTGCAGCTGGAAAAAGAGTAGCAGAGTGGAACAAACAAAGAAAATTAATGTTACAATCACAGACTATAGCCCATAATGAAAAAGTGCTAGATCCGCAGCCAGTTTGTTTCAACGCCAGCTATAAAAACACCAGAACAAGAACAAGCTGATTCAAGGGCCTACACCGCCAAAGTCTTCATGGAATATTGTACTTAAAGCAATTGTCATTTTTGGCGGCATTGCTGCTGGGGGTGGTTATTACGGTTATAAAATATATAAACAAAGACACCAAAAACCAAAGCAGCCAAAAAAATCTCAACCACTAAATACAGAAGCCGAACACAAAAACATGTTAGAACGACCAACGCCAAAAGGTCATTTTGATCCATTTCAGATACAATAATACTTTAAGAACTTAATAAATAATTATAAGTTGACTTGAATAAAACTTGGTTGTACTTAGAGGATGACTTAGTTTTGAACTTGAGGTGACTTAAGTTAAGAACTTGGGGTGACTTGATCAAAAACTTATTAAGAACTTAAGGTGACTTAATTAAGAACTTGGGGGTGACTTAATTAAGGACTTGGGGTGACTTAATTAAAAACTTAATTAAGGACATGGGGTGAAGGTGTCAAGTGTCTTAAAGTGGAACTGGGGGTCACTTGCTTTGGGGACTGAACAGGTTGTGTCTCGCGCGCACCTCAATCAACTAGGCCAAGTGATCACACCCGGGTCGTTTGGCGCTGAGCATTGCAGGTCAAGTGATCACACAGGGTCGTTTGGCCTAGTTTGCTGCTACACACCCTGCAGCCCTCTTGCTGCTAAAAAGTACACGACTCATTCACATTAACATGTTATAGCAACAGTATATATAAACCCAACACATTGAAAGCTTTCACAATTCTATGGTGACCAGTGTAAATGTTGATAAAGTTGTTTTTTATTTAAGTAGAATATTTTTAAAGGCCAAACAACAACTGTATCTTACATTACTCTTTAGTCACCAGTTTGTTCAATATTTATATTAAATACTTTAGCATATTAAATATTAAAATATAGCTTTTAACAATTAATTCTCTCTCAGAGAACTACTATAGAAAACTATAAAGGGAGACAATTACGGGCCCGCTGAGAGCATTAACAGCCGTCGTGTGCCAGCAAAGCCACTAATTGCCGCTCTGGGGATCGCCTTACCTGTCCGACGTTGCCGCGTGTTTTGTTAATTTATGGTTAGACTGGTTATAGACTGTTTGAGGGAACGCAGACACTATTTATTATAGATGACTGTTCGGCAGAAAGAGACATAGTAAAAAAAAGAAACACTTTGGCAAAACTAGCCTTCAGTGGAAGACATGCTGGAATAAGTGTGTGGATTTTATGTCAAAAATATAACTCAGTTTTAAAAGACTTTAGAGAACAATTAAAGACTGTAGTTTTATTCCACATGAAAGACAGAGACTCATTTGATGAATGTCTGCGTGAAAATGATGTTATTGAAAACGATCAGGAAAAACACAGGATTAAGCAAAAACTAAAATCTGAAAAATTTAGAAAAATTAGTATTGAAACGGATAATCCTACACAGTAATGTTTGTTTGTAAAAAATCGTTATTTTTTGGTTTATTGAAGTCTTATTTGTCAGAGAACTATAAAACACGGGGTCTAGAGTCAACCGGTCGAAACTGGTTGAGACCGGTTGGGCTAGCCCCCGTGTTTTATAGTTCTCTTCTGCCTTTGAAGAAGATGTTAAGTTTGATAAAAGCTCTTCTCTCTTCTAAGGGTTTCCATTCTAATTTCCTCATGTTCTTCCTAGTATTCCCCTTTTCTCTGATGTGGTTCCCTGTTACGAACCGTGCTGCTCTCTTCTGAATCTTTTCGAGGTTATCAATGTCCTTTAGATGGTAAGGATCCCAAACAGAGCAACCATATTCCAGTACTGGTCTAACCAGTGTTTTTTTAAAGCAGTCGTCTTTAACCTTTTGGGGGCAGTCATTGATATTCCTGTATAAGAAAGCTAAGATGTTATTTGCTTTCTTATATACTAAATTGTAATGTTCTTTCCATTTGCTTGTGTAACGAATGGAAGATCCTCAACACCAAGGTGCCGGTTCTGTTGGCTTCTTCTTCTTCTTCTTCTTCTTCCGTTAGGCGGCCAACATCGTTATGTCGATGATTATGTCGCTTCCACTGTTGTTGTTGTTGCTGCTGCTGCTGCTGCTGCTGCTGCTGCTGCTGCTGCTGCTGCTGCGCTGCTGCTCACTGCTGCTGCTGCTGTTGTTGTTGTAGTTGTAGTATTTGTTGCAAGATAGCCAAGTTGTCACGAGTTTGTCACGAGGCCTACGACGTTTGACCCATCTAGGGTGGCGGAATTATTCATTTTTATTGTCGTTGCTGTTGTCGTGTATCCGTCCCTTAATGTGGCTTGTGGTGCGGTTGCACCTTGGTGTAGTTCAGCTCAACTTCGGTTTGCTTTCTCTCTCTCTCTCTCTAATTTCCACTGCCCGTGCTATTCATCCTGCAGGTTCATGGGTGGCTGGTACCTTTCTCTCGAACTTGCTGTCTATCGGCCTCTCGCCTGTCTTTTTACCTGTCGCACGTGCTTCATTTCTTTTAGTTTGAAGTATGCTCACTCTGTGACGCAGCGTGGCATGTTGGCCGCCATCGCTGAGGGAGGTTAGCTCTTCACTCGAGCGGAAGATGTCTCTGGGAGCGCCTGCTCCGGTCTTGGTTCTTCACCGTATCATCGAGGGTACGTCGGTATCTTCAATTCCTACAGTCGGCCTGTAGGAGAGGGACATCACTTCTTCTTTCTCCGCATCTGCGCTTCTGGTCCTCTCGACTGGACAGAGGGCAGAGAGAGTCGTTTGACCCGCCTCTTCTGGGTCACCCACGGGTAGCTGGTAAGCATCAGTTTCGTGGTTTGTTTGTTTTGGTTTGTTGTTGTTAGCCGGCTTATTCTTCTCTTTTGCGCAATTTTCTTTTGTTTTCAAAATTGTAAAAGAAATATTGTTTGAGACCTTTTCTCTGGTTAATTCAATCTTTAACCTGGCCATTCTAAATTATATCCAAAATTCTTTCTCCTGTTTATGCATCTGGTGATGCGGTAGTCGGTGGGGATGGGAGGAAACCTGGTGATTCAGGGTTGGAACTTGCTTGGTCTCGCTCGTCCGCCCCTGTCACATTCGCCGGACTCTTATTCTTCGGCCACCGTCTGTTTGTGTGTGCAAGGAGAACGAGTTTTATGTTCGCGAGTGTGCGTACGCATGATTTGTCGTTCGGATGCGTGGTTGGAGATTTGTGTTATTTTGAAATGTGGCTATAAAATGTGACAATTATGCCATTGAAAATTTTTATTTGCAAATGTGGTGGCAGTTATTAAGCGATGGTCGCTGTGTTGGTTTATTTCCTAAGAAAGGAAAATGTTAAACGTGAGTGAGAGAAGGGTGAAGATAATTCATATTTGTTTTATAGCCTGTTGATTTAATGCAGTCTTTTACCTGCTTCGTGTGAGAAGACTCTAACGAACATCCCTGACTTGATTGGTTTACTGTGTTATGCTCAGGTCTGTGTGAGCTGGGTTGTTGGTGCATTTAGTAGACTTCCCCCCGCCCATCATGCGAGTGGCTGTTAAGATTTAGCAGCATGGGTCAGACTGTACTGACGGCGGGGTTCCAGTACCCTTCTTTCTTCCTTCTTCCTTCCTTCTCCCTTCCCTCCCTTTCTTCTCTCCTCCCAGCTACGTTTCCCCCCCCCCCCACTCCCGGGGGCTTCACCCGGAGTCTGGACTGGTTGGTGCCACGTGCTGGTTGAGGCCACGCTCTGGCTGGGACCGCGGACTGGATGGTGCCACGTGCTGGTCGAGGCCACGCTCTGGCTGGGACCGCGGACTGGATGGTGCCACGTGCTGGTTGAGGCCACGCTCTGGCTGGGACCGCGGACTGGATGGTGCCACGCGCTGTTGAGGCCTCGCTCTGGTCGGGGACCGCGGACGTAGAAAAGCCCGCGCTTGACTGGACCGCCCTGATTCCCCGTCAGGTACCTCCAGTAACAACGCCACGTTCCCACCCCCCCCCCCCCCCCCTCCCCCCCCCCTCGGGACTGCTCTTCACTGCATGCTTGTGTTGTCGAGGGTGTCAGCTTTGAGGACTACCTTCAAGAAATCCGAACCGGTTCGGAGCACCATAGTGCGACCAGGGTGCTCCCAGTAGACTTGACGGAGCCAGCCAGGGGTGTGGAGGGCACTCCATGTGTTGTGGGAAGGGATGGATGCTGGAAATTGTTTATTTATAATTGTGTATTATGTTATACGTGCTGAGATGTTGTGGTTGTGATTGTGCATTGTCGTATGGTGAAAATGCTCATGATTGTGATTGTAGCTTGTTATGTGTTGGAATGTTTGATTGTGATAGTGCATGGTGCGATTGTGTTGAAATATTTATTTGCGATTGTGAGTGATGTGAATAATGGTGGGGTTGTATCGTATTCTTTTTTGTCGTGGTCTCTTGCGGGGCGTGTGAGGTTCAGTCACTCCCTTTCACTCCCACCTAGGACAGATCCTGTCAGGGCAAGACCTCCAGGGCGGTGTCGTGACTATGTGGGGCTCGTCCGGGATGTGAAGGGGCTCTGACCTCTGTCTCTCTCGTTGCGCGGAAGTTAACTGTTTAGGTTTGTCTGTTGTGTATTTGTTTTAGTCTGTTTGTCGTGTTTGTTCGTGGGGGGTT
This sequence comes from Conus ventricosus, assembly GCA_018398815.1. Lineage (NCBI taxonomy): Eukaryota > Metazoa > Mollusca > Gastropoda > Neogastropoda > Conidae > Conus > Conus ventricosus. The sequence goes on from CM031605.1 coordinate 16,612,188, forward strand.
GGCCCTGGGTACTCTAGTGTGAAGGGAGTTCTCTGGGTGGCCTGTAGGAACATCTCGGTTGACCGGGGGGTCGAGGGTGGAGACGAGGGAGTCGACGCGGTCCAGACCTCCTACCGCCGGGTACCTCACGCAGGTACGGCCGTAAGTCTTGGCCTTTCTTTTGCCGCTCAGTCTGCCATTCCTGTTTGTAGTAGCAGTTTTTTGTTTTTTTTTACCAGGTTATATTGGTACAGGGGGTTGTATAGGGCAGTTTTAGTGTCCTTTTTTGTCCTCTTCCGATTTACGTCAGCCAGTTTGTTTTGTTTTTTTTTTTAGGCAGCCCCCACTGCACTGTTGCTCGTGCTGTGGAGCGCGGTGTTGCAGAGTGGGGGCAGCCGGACACCCCCCCCTAGTTTTTTTTTTTTTTTTTTTTGGTGAGCCCCACCGCATGTTGATCGGTGTTGTAGAGCGCGGGGTTGCCAGAGTGGGTGTAGCAGCCGGAAACTTGTCCGCACACACGCACACACAACATACACACAGTTACACACACCCTAAAATTTTTGTTTTTCAAGTGGAATTGTCTTTCCCCTGTATTGGATAACTGTAGGATATTGTTGTCATTGGCAATGTCGGTGCTGGTGGTTTGGATACTCGGGCGTCGAAGAAGAAGGGTCTTCTAAATGGTAGTCCCCACTATTTGTCAGCACTTTCGACTACAGTGGACTTCAACTTATTCAAGTGCTGTAGCCGATAGTCCAGCGGAGTACTTTCAACTTCATCTTCGTAGGGGATTTCCTGCTGTGAGACCGACTGGCATTCCGCTCGGAAAGCGTCAGAGTATAGCGAAGCAACTGTGGGCTTCTGTTGAGTCGCCCAGAATCCAAAGCCCCTCTTCTCCATGATTCCCTCGTAAGGAGTTGCCACCGGGGGACTTTCCTCATGGAAAGGTGAGACCCAAGGGTCGGGTAAGAAGGGTCATCTCCCGTGTCGGGAGTGGTGAAACCCGCCCAGGACATCACTCCGTCCTGATGTTTATGGAGCGCAGAGTAGGAAGAGGCCTGTCAGCGCTTTGGGATAGAGTTGGATTAGGATGGAGGGCTCTGCGCAGAGAGGAGGACTGACAGACAGGAGAGTCTGCCTATAGGGTTAAGAAGGCTATTGCTGCGCATGAGAAGAGGCTCGCCCGACAGGAGGCTCTTCGGTAAGGAAGAGGCTGCCCGGACAGGAAGGCCCTTCGTAAGGAGAGGCTGCAGGGACAGGAGGCCCTTCGTAATGGAAGAGGCTGCCAGACAAAGGAGGATCAGCGTATGGAGAGGCGGCTCAGCGTAGAGGAGGAGGCTGCCAGACGGAGGATCAGCGAGGGAAAGAGGCATGGCTCAGCGTAGGGAGGAGGCCTGCCAGACAGGAGGATCGGCGTAGGGAGAAGGCTCGCAGGCAGGAAGCCCTCGTGGGAAGAACTAGACAGGATGGAGCTTGCGTAGGGAGAGATGGAACAACTTCTTTCGCGGTCTCCCGCATCTGTAAATCAGGGGGTTGATCGACTGGAGGTGATAGAGTTAGAGGCCAAAGGTTTAAAGCTTCCAGAGTTCAGACCTAGTGGGACATTGATATGTTCCTAGTGGCATTTTGACAAGGTTGCTAGTTCTTACCAATTGTATGAGGAACAAAAAGGCTTTGCACCTTTTTTTATGGATTATCTGGTGCGCAAGGGAGTGTGTGCTCACTCTAAATCAAGGTGAGTCTTATGCAGACATGCAGTTGGCTCTGCGGTAAGCGTTTCCTCCTTACCCAGAGACGTAAAGGAGAAGTTCAGGTACATGAAGAAGAATAACGACGAGACTTCGTGCAGTTTGGTGATAGGCTGCGCAAAACGCTAGGGTTAATGGGTCAGTTGGCTAAGTTGGTGCTGGAGGATCTGATCCTCATTGAACAGCTCACCAACACGGTGTTCACCAGAGTTGAGGATATCCGGATAGGGCGAGACAGCACCCTCAGGAATTTCGCGGCCCTGCGATTCATACCGCTTGAGGTGTTTGCTGAAGCTCGCAGGGCTTTTGGATCGCACAGATATGGAGAGGAAGCCCACCCAGGATTTAGTTTGGCGATAAGGCGCGTCAACTGCTAGCGGGGTGAACAAGGCAGAGTTCATCGGGGTTTCAGCGCCCCGTCTGTGTTGTCTTTGTAGGTCGTCCTGGCCACATTAGGAAAGAGATTGCCCTAAAGCGGCTGGTGGTCATGGGGCTAGTCCTTTCCAGCACCCGGCTGGCTTACGTGGGGTCCATCCAAGCTTCTGGTGGTACAGTGTGTACCAGTGTTTCTTTCCTGTTTTGGTTCATCCTTGGTCGCCCCCCACCCACCATCAGGGATTCGGGGTGCTGCAACACTCTTTGTGGATATGGATTTAGTTTCCCCTAAGCGCCCGGGGGGCGCCACCGCTTCAGTTACGTTGTGTGCGGGGTTGGAGGCTGGTTTTACCTCCACCCGTCCTTCTGTAATCGTTTCTATCTCCACCCCTGACTTTGTGGCGAAGTATGGGCCATCGCGGTGGGGAGACCTCTGTATTCCCGTATCGTAGGGAATACTTTCACCTTCCAGGACGGACGCAGTCAGTCGTTGTCTACGGATTGCCCCCGTAATGCGTGTGTGGGAGTCACCAACGCGCCAAAGCTAAAGAAGCAGGAACATGGAAATTGGCGTCCCGTTCTTTAGCCGATCTCTGACGAGGTTCTGGCAAGCGTTCCTGCTAGCATTATCCGTCTTCAGGCCAGGGATTGGATGTCCAACGCCTTCATCAACTTGTGGATCGTCCCGCTCAGTCGGCCCGACACGCCAAGGTGCGAGCTTATAAGCTTCCACAAAGGGGGGATCCTCTTTAGGGTTTTTCTTCTGGCAGATGTGTGGCCAAGCTGCTGGTCGTTCCCAAAGCTTGAGAGAATCTGTTCTCCGGCAGGCCCACGATTCCCCCCATGGCAGGTCTTATGGGCTCCAAGCGGAATCACGGCGAGGTAAGACAAGACTTCTTTTGGCCAGGGATGAACTCACAGGTTAGGCAGTACTGCGCAGTCCGCAGTTGCGATACCTGCCAACGGACAACGCCTAAGGGTCGCTTGAAGCGTTTTCCCCTGGGGGTCACAGTGCCACGGGGTGGGGGGAAAGCCATTCAGAAGGTTGGGGTCGGACCTGGTGGGACCCATTAATCCACCATCCAATCGCGGTCACCGCTACATTTCGGTAGCGGAATTAGTAGCGGTAGTCTCGCGACTCGATATGCCCAGAGGCTGCCCGCCTTAGGACTATCGATACCCCTACTTTTGCTGAATCTCTCAGGCAGATTTGGGACGCGCACTGGGTGCCCAAGAAAAGAAAGTAACGGCCGGGAAGTTTGTACTGGAGAGCAATCACATCCTCTTCAGTGCTTGGAACGGATCCGGCCCAGTCAGTCGTCGTTCATCGAGTTAGGCAGTGGAATGCAGAGTATTGCGTTCACTTGCCGTAATATCAAGGGTTCATGTAATACGGATGGCTGACTATTTAGCCGAGCTCCGTAGTCAGCACATTGGAAATTCGGGGGTCTGAGGGACTCTTCCCTCAACCAGGGTTATTGGATTTCCCCTTTTGGTCTTTGTATCAGGTGGTACTGACAGTTTTCACTTCAGTGATGTTAACGGTAGTGAATCACCATTGGTTCGGTATGTTACTTTCTGGTGGAAGTTTGCTTATGTTGTTTGTTATAAATGTAGTATTATGTATTTCCCTGTTTGATTTCTATCGTAGAATTGTTTGTATTGGATCCTACGTACTCTGTCGAGCACAGAGAGTTGGGTTCGGTCCCATTGTGTGAATTTGCACATGCGTCAAGGTCAATGGAGCACTGTAATCTCAGAGAAACAGATGCTTTTAGAAGGGGGGTTTTGTCACGAGTTTGTCACGAGGCCTACACGTTTGACCATATAGGGTGGCGGAATTATTCATTTGATTTATTGTCGGTGACTGTTGCTTATCGTGTTATCCGTCCCTAATGTGGTCTTGTGGTGCGGTTTGCAACCTTGGTGTAGTCTGCTCAACTTCGGTTAGCTTTTCTCTCTCTCTCTCTCTAATTCCATGCCCGTGTATTCCTCCTGCAGGTTCATGGGTGGCTGAGTACCTTTCTCTCGAAACGTGCTGTCTATCGGCCTCTCGCCTGTCTTTTTAACTGTCGCTCGTGCTTCATTTCTTTTAGTTTGATGGTATGCTCACTCTGTGGACGCAGCGGTTGGCTGTTGGCCGCCATCGCTGAGGGAGGTTAGCTCTTCACTCGGAGCGGAAGATGTCTCTGGGTGCGCCTGCTCCGGTCTTGGTTCTTCACCGTATCATCGAGGGTACAGTCGGTATCTTCAATTCCTACAGTCGGCCTGTAGGGAGGGACATCACTTCTTCTTTTCTCCGCATCTGCGCTTCTGTCCTCTTCGACTGGACAGAGGGCAGAGAGAGTCGTTTGACCCGCCTCTTCTGGGTCACCCACGGGTAGCTGGTAAGCATCAGTTTCGTGGTTTGTTTGTTTTGGTTTGTTGTTGTTAGCCGCTTATTCTTCTCTTTTGCGCATTTTTCTTTTGTTTTCAAAATTGTAAAGAAATATTGTTTGAGACCTTTTCTCTGGTTAATTCAATCTTTAACCTGGCCATTCTAAATTATATCCAAAATTCTTTCTCCTGTTTATGCATCTGGTGATGCGTGTAGTCGGTGGGGATGGGAGAACCTGGTGATTCAGGGTTGGAACTTGCTTGGTCTCGCTCGTCCGCCCCTGTCACATTCGCCGGACTCTTATTCTTCGGCCACCGTCTGTTTGTGTGTGCAAGGAGAACGAGTTTTATGTTCGCGAGTGTGCGTACGCATGATTTGTCGTTCGGATGCGTGGTTGGAGATTTGTGTTATTTTGAAATGTGGCTATAAAATGTGACAATTATGCCATTGAATTATTATTTGCAAATGTGGTGGCAGTTATTAAGCGATGGTCGCTGTGTTGGTTTATTTCCTAAGAAAGGAAAATGTTAAACGTGAGTGAGAGAAGGGTGAAGATAATTCATATTTGTTTTATAGCCTGTTGATTTAATGCAGTCTTTTACCTGCTTCGTGTGAGAAGACTCTAACGAACATCCTGACTTGATTGGTTTACTGTGTTATGCTCAGGTCTGTGTTGAGCTGGGTTGTTGGTGCATTTAGTAGACTTCCCTCGCCCATCATGCGAGTGGCTGTTAAGATTTAGCAGCATGGGTCAGACTGTACTGACGGCGGGTTCCAGTACCTTCTTTCTTCCTTCTTCCTTCCTTCTCCCTTCCCTCCCTTTCTTCTCTCCTCCCAGCTACGTTTTTTCCCCCCCCCCCCCCTCCCGGGGGCTTCACCCGGAGTCTGGACTGGTTGGTGCCACGTGCTGGTTGAGGCCACGCTCTGGCTGGGACCGCGGACTGGATGGTGCCACGTGCTGGTCGAGGCCACGCTCTGGCTGGGACCGCGGACTGGATGGTGCCACGTGCTGGTTGAGGCCACGCTCTGGCTGGGACCGCGGACTGGATGGTGCCACGCGCTGGTTGAGGCCACGCTCTGGTCGGGACCGCGGACTGGTAGAAAAGCCCGCCGGCTTGACTGGCCGGCCCTGATCCCCGTCCAGGACCTCCAGTAACAACGCCACGTTCCCCCCCCCCCCCCCCCCCTCCGGGACGCGCTCTTCACTGCCTGCTTGTGTGTCGAGGGTGTCGGCTTTGAGCGACTCCCTTCAAGAACCGACCCGGTTCGGAGCACCTAGTGCGACAGGGTGCTCCCAGTAGACTTGACGGAGCCAGGGGTGTGGAGGCACTCCATGGTGTGGGAAGGGATGGATGCTGGAAATGTTTATTTATAATTGTGTATATGTTATACGTGATGAGATGTTGTGGTTGTGATTGTGCACGTCGTATGGTGAAATGCTTGATTGTGATTGTGCATGTTATGTGTGTTGGAATGTTTGATTGTGATAGTGCATGGTGCGTGTGTTGAAATATTTATTTGCGATTGTGTGTGATGTGAATAAATGGGGTGTTGTATCGTAATCTTTATTGTGTGGTCTCTTGCGGGGCGTGTGAGGTCAGTCACTCCCTTCACTCCCACCTAGACCGATCCTGTCAGGGCAGACCTCCAGGGGTCGGTCGTGACACTAGTCCCGGATCATATGTGGAAGGAATCCCGCTTATCTGCATCGAGTCCTTCAGAAAACCTGGGACAAGGAGCATCGTTGTCCCTGTGGAGGGATAATTCGGCCTCTATCACAGGGTGTCTATGCTAACCTCATGTAGTAGCTTGTACATCATGTTCACTTTTACTAAGGACCAAGTGAGTTGTTGGATCGTTGTGGTTACTCACAAAGTATTGCAATATTGGCTAAATAAAAATCGAGCTGAACGTAGCTGGACAGCTTCCGGTCAATCAACATCCTGTTGTTGGTAGGGGGTGAGATTGATAATGAGTGGTCTCGAAAAGGGCAGACAATATAGCCCCATTCTCTGGTGGTCTGGGAGCCGACCTTCAAGTTTCTTCTCAAGTAGCCATGGTAATGGTAATGTTGCTTATAGCCCAGCCGACGCAAAGGGCCATACCAGAGCTGTCACCACGTTAAAATCAACTCACAAGTCATCAAAAAACAAACAAACAAAAACATAAACGCCTTTCACTCATGTCTTTATAATACACCTTCTAAAAACGTACCAGAAATTTCGTTGAAATCTTTTCCTTCGTAAAATCTTAGATCAGATGAAAAATGTCAATCTCTTTCAGAAACTCGAAGATCACGTCAGGTGGGACATCTCTGAACAGGGTTTTCAAGAGTCTTCATAGCTTGGGAGCAATTGTCCTCGATGTGCTTTTATTTCCAGCCGATATCGTCCAAGGTATTTGATGGAGTTCACTTACAGCAGTGTATGATCATGCAGTTCATAAGCAGGCTCTTGTGTTTTCCTGTTTTGGTCATGGGCAAGGTGTTATACTATCTAGAATGGAACGTCATGACCCAGCTCTTCTCACAGCCACTCTGCGAGACTATAGAGATTTTCTTGTACCTGAACATGGTCATGGAGTGCTGCGGCAATCTTGTACACTGCGGTGTTATCCGCCAACACTTGTCTTGTACATGTCAGATTTTTAGGCAGATCATTTATGTAGACTGAAAATTAGACATGGTCCCATGACTGATCCTTGAGGTACTCCTCAATGGACATCAAACGAAATTGGAGCTGATTCCATTTACCACCATTGTCTGTCTTTGGGTCCTGAGAGAATCGGCGATCCATACATTGATTTAGCAACTAATGCCATTGTAAAGACTTTAATGCCTGAGATTCATCTTGTCAAACGCCTTTGCAAAATCCATCATGAGAATGTCAGTCTGTTGCGCCTGTTCCGTACACTGAAGTAATTCAATCGACGAACTCCAAGAGTTATATCTCGCATGATTTCTTCCTTCTGAATCTATGCTGTTGCTCACAGAGTATTCTGTGTTTGCTCTGAGTGATGCATGATGGCATTCGGGATGATGTGCTCCAACATCTGACATGAAACGCTGCTCAGGAACACTGGACAGTCGTTGGCTGGGTTGTACTGCTGCCCCATCTTGAAAACTGGCGTGACATTGGCATCCTTCTAGTCAAATGGCCCTTTACCAGTAGAAATATACGAGTGGAAAGTGGTAGTTAAAATGGGTCTATTTCTGACACCAGCTCATTCAAGTACAAGTGTGCTGATATCATCTGATCTACCAATTTAGTTTTACTGGTGGCAAATCCCTTAATGGTCTGATGTCTGGTTTCAAGGATGGTGACTACATCTCATACCATACCAGCTCACATTGAAATATTGTCCATGATCTGCACCAGCTGACGACATCATTTGTTTTACCCACAGACTGTCCATACTCGAAATAATAATGCTGGTGGATTATGTTACCAAGACGTCATTATCACGAAGTGAAAATTGCCACACAGCAAGATTTTAGGCTTCAGGAGCTGAGGTCTGTCATACAGATACAAGATGGACAAATACAGTTGCAAATTTGTATCTATAGTTTCGTTCTTATAGTATATTTTCTGATAATTCCTGATAGCCTTCAGTTGAAAGTTCAATATAGCCCATCAAGGTCATCAACATATTGTCAAGACCATTTTGTCATTTCGGTAAATGGCTTGGTATCCTGACATTGACCTACTTGTTAACGACACGGTCAAGTCTCATATCATACCATGTGTCTTACCTTCAAATTCGACCTGAACTAGTCAGTCCTACCCCTCTTCCTCCATAGACCTACTGGCCCCTTTCGTTCAGCCGACTCTGTCACAATAGTTAAAGATAAGTACAGTCACTGTACTCATAGGTTGAAAACATCGCCTCCCGTCCGCTATGTCTTCCTGCGCCGTTCTTCCCATTCCATTGTTGCTGGTCTACAAGAGTTTCCAAAGAAGGACAAATACAAGATGGACAAATACAGTTGCAAATTTGTATCTATAGTTTCGTTCTTATAGTATATTTTCTGATAATTCCTGATAGCCTTCAGTTGAAAGTTCAATATAGCCCATCAAGGTCATCAACAAGAAGAAGAGTTTCCAAAATACTGACAGTGCCTTTTCCCACCCCCATACTGTCCTTGCCTGCCACTCCACCCGTCCCCTTCCATACAATCTGAATTTTCAGAATTCGTTTCCTTTTTCTTAATTTTAACTCAAAAGAACACGTCAGTATCGAGGTACCTCACTTTCCTCAGGCAGTCTATTTCCTTTCAAGGTCCAGATCAACAGGAAAAGGACAATTGGCTTACCCAGTTTTCCTCATGTTACCTGCATTCTCGAACACTTGTTCCATTTCCAGCTCAGTTATTACCATGCTGTGAACAAACAAGAAAATGAAGCAATATCCTGACCAGAAATTTCACACCTAACGTTCGTGGTGTTTACATCCCGGTAAAACAGGAAGGGAAATAAGCTTTTTACTTCATTCTCCTTCAAACCTCTCCTTGTCACAAAAACGAAAGAATGATGACTGCACAGCGTCATAATAGTAATAATACATAGTGTCATCATCATAATAAACTCCCTATTCTTCAAGGAGGTCAGCGGTATTCAATTCAGATGTCGTGGACATATATGAAGCTGTGAATGGTGTTTGTAATTCAGTGTCAGTTTCCTCCCCCTTTCATGACCCCAAAGAGTCATGTCTCAACTGCCAAACTCTCCCAGGCTGGAAGAATCATAACCTTATTCTCCAGACTCAACGGTCTACCTCCGCTCCTCCTCCTTGTCAGACACACCGTCTAGTATTCCGCATGCCTATACTATTCTGTTAAGCACCGAGTCGCGTGTGCATGTCTGTGTGAGAGTGTTCGTCTGTGTGACCGTGAGAACAAACTTCATGGTAGCAGAAGGGGTATTTTCATTCGCATGTGCAGTGAGACATTTCTGTTATGCGTGCAAAGCAAGAGTCATGCACGTGTTTGTATTTCTATGTTCTTCGTGGATGTCCTTTCGGACAGTGTACTGTTGTTGCCTGCAATACCCGGTGGCTTGAATGGTAGGGGAATCGTTAGATTATTTTATTTAAATTGGAATTTGAAATGAGGCAGGGAACAGTAAACAATAAACAGTAAACAAGTGGGGTAACGTTTGCTCCCATAAGAAAACCTAACACAGAGTAACTTTTATTCAAGACTGGCACAGCCTTTTAAACTTGAATAAAGTCAGACAAATACATAGACGAACAATCTAATTGTGGGGGGGGGGAACAAACGCAGGCCAACAACTGAACTGTCTTGTTGGCCTGCGTTTGTTTTCCCCCCACTATTAGATTGTTCGTCTATGTATTTGTCTGACTTTATTCAAGTTTAAAAGGCTGTGCCAGTCTTGAATAAAAGTTACTCTGTGTTAGGTTTTCTTATGGGAGCAAACGTTACCCCACTTGTTTACTGTTTATTGTTTACTGTTCCCTGCCTCATTTCATTTCCAATTTGTTTTGGTTAAATTGAGGTTACTTGTATTTGTTTCTGTCCGTCTGTGTGTTTGTCTTTTGATCTCCCTTGCATCTTTTGGTGGATCCTCAAGCGTAGGCTCAAAGATTGTCCCCTACATTTTATACTATTTGCATAATGTCTTTAGTTTTTCAGCAACTTTTGTCCTCCCCACACTTTCGTTTGGTTTCATTTACTACCCTTCACTGGCTGCTTTGGGGGTGCTATTGGATTATTTTTTGCACCCTTGGTGGTGAGAACACCACAGTATTATGGACCGTGGTGTGTCTCTATTTGACGCCAGGAGCGCAGACACAACCAACCGAGTCTCCTTGATAAGTTCCGACCTAGTGGACGAAAGGCCCAGGAGCAGCGAATACAAATATATATGCTTTCAAAAGGGATTGCGATGGTTCCCTTATGCAACTAGTGAAGAGTTTTCATATTTGTAATATTTTTTTCTTAATTTAATGTTTCCAGTTTCTCCATCTTTAAATCCCCCTCCCCCACTCTTTCCCAAGTCATTACTACAAGACAGTTCAGTTGTTGGCCTGCGCATACGGGTGAGCGCTGCTGCGAGACTATTTTAGATGCGCAGGTATACGGAGTGTGTACAGCATAGTTCTTGCGTTGTTTTGAGAAGAGTAGCCGTTTACGTCATAGGCGTGACGTCTTCTTCTTCCGAGTACTGGATAGGGTTCGATGAACATTAGTATCCAATGAATGGGTGATGGTTTAGAGCTGGTTCCATTTTTAGAGGTTTTAGTGGTGACCCATTGGCTCTATGAGTTTAAAAACTATGTTAAAACTATATACAATGCTGCCTTGGTGGTTTTTGGCAGAAGACCAAGTCTTGTAGAAAAACCTAGGCCTTGCTTGAATCTCTCCAGGGAAGGAGAGTCAGTGAGGCTGGCAGGAAGGTTGTTCCATTCCCTCATTGTCCGTGGGAAAAAACTGGCATGGCGTTGTTCTATTTTTTTTTTTTTATATATATATATATCGTAATGCATTCATTGATTTGTGTGGTCATGATAACGGGAGTTGTACTGTGGGCTTCTAGCCTAATGGTATGTCCATAGCTAAGTTGCATGCCAGTGCTCTATGTAGATCTGCGTAGTTCTTCAATACCTGTAAGTGGTGGGCCTAAAGAGGAGAACTGTGTTTCTTCTTCTTCTTCTTAGGTATCTGCCCGCCTTCAACGAGCTGAAGATTCTGGCATCTACAAAAGGGGGTTCCAGTTTGCTGTGGGAGTTGTGGGTCAATTTATGCAGTCAGTGCTCACTACCTAACTGCATGGACAGTGGGCAG
>CM031605.1:16623568-16683568 GCA_018398815.1 Conus ventricosus
GGGAAAGTGGGGGCCACCACGCTATTTCAGACCTCTAGCCGTACTTTGGCAGGCCCTACCTTGGAGTGGGTGGGGAGGGCATTGTACTCTAAGCATGGGGTGGGAGGGGATGGATGGGGGAGAGGGGTGGGGGGTGGGGATGGTGGATCAGAGGTAGGACTGAAAGTCCGCCACCGAGGCTGATTGAATTGCCTCAGCTGGGAGCTTATTGAACTCCTTTGTGGTGCAGGGGAAGAAGGAGTACTTTCTGTAATTTCTGCAGCTGGACTCCATGACATACTAGTGTTCGTGGGAATGCCGAGTGGCGTATCCAGTTTTCAGGAGTCTTGGCGCTTGGTTTGTCTCGATCGTGATGTCACCATGGTGGTACTTGTGCATTGTTGTCAGGCGGGTTCTTCTTCGCCGATCTTCCAGTGATGTCCAGCTCAGCTGGTCAAGCATTTCTCCGACGTTCGAAGTTTGGCGGTAGCGGTTTACAACCCAGCGGCATGGTATGGTTTTACCATATCATGCTGCTACAGACTGGATTAGGCTATTCGTGAGCCTTTAGTCTGACCTTTTTCAACAAAACTGGTAATTCCTACACTATAAACTTTTTTTTTTTGCGTCGGTGATGATAGCGCTGAAATCTGAAGATTTATCTAATCACGTATCTATGGTCTGCCCAATGATTACCCAGACTGGCCTTAAAGCTGTCGAGAGATGGTGCATTAATGTCGATAGATGGTTTTGTTCTGGTTTGTCTGTCTGTTCTTCGTGGACTGTTTTCCTGCTAGTGCCTCTGGACTACACTGGTACGTCGTCGGGACTTTGGCCTACCTGGAGTGTTTTCTGGAGTCGTGTGCAAGAGGAGTCGTTGTATTCTGCTCGGATTGTACCAGAGCTTTCGTATTGGAGTACTGCGGGTCTTATCCCAAAGGAGGGGTGGTTCTGCGAATCGTAACCTGGTGCAGGGTGCTGTGGGAGCAAACAGGCGGAGGTGTTCCTGTTCGTACTCTTCGTTCTAGCCCTTTCCCAGAGGAAGTCTACGGTGAAGGACCGCAAGTTCCCAGTACGGATCAGGGCCGTGTGCTGGTGACATTATTGGCACAGTGAAGCGAGCGTTTGAGTGCGCGAGTGAGCACGAAAGATGTAGGCCTAACATTGTGGGCATTCGAGAACGCAAGAGAATAACTTTGGATTAGAGTGACGTCGGTGCACAATTGAAGCACACGCTGAAACTCAAGCAGTAGTGGCTGTTTGTGTGTGGTTGGCGGAAGTAACATGAAATATTCAGTTGTTGTACGGTTGCATGGAGGCAGAACGTGTACGTATACGATCGGTCTTGAGACTGAGCTACTTTATAATTCTGACAAGAAACCGTTTAGTGCTTCCTAGTTCGGAACTGAGTTTAATTTTGATGTCCAGCTTGAATAGCTGAACACAAATCTGACTGGTTAAAAGTGTTCGCCCATGAATTGTTTCATCTTTTATGTAATTGTGATCGCTAGAACGATTGCGCAGGGAGGGGACAGTGGTTTGCTCCACGCTGTGGTTGGTTGCCGCTGATTTTAAGTGGAAGTTGGCTAAGTTTAAAGGTGTGATTGATTCATAGCAATTATCACTGTGTGAATCTCGCCGCGTACAGTGTGATTCACGGTATTTGTAGGCTAAGGTCCATAGTGATATTAGCCGGGAGTGCATTGTTGCGTGTTGTGCGACATTGCACCCAAGGAGAATACACGGTGGACATTAGCTTTTCCAAGGTTGGATGTGTTAAGTGCGCCTGTGGATTGAACCTATGAGTGCTTGATGGTGTGTGCAATTGTCGTGCCTGTCTGTCTGGAGAGTGTGCAGTTAAGTGTAAAATATGCCCCTGTGTCGTCGGATAGATGAAGAATAAATGCGTACGAACTTGACTCGGCATTAGGACTGCATTGTGTGTAGGGAAAGTAGTTTAGTTAGGTCTTTGAGACTGTCTATCACTCTGTAGGGCAGTTCAGGCCTTAGTGAGCCTGACACTCCTGATAGTTCCGCTCAGTGAACCTTCATCTCTGCAGCTGGTACAATAACCCGCGAGAGGTCTCACTGTGTACCTACAACTATGCCTAAGATACCGCCGATATGATATGATATGATATGATACGATATGAACTGTGCATGATTCTTCTCCTTTTTCTTTTTCTTTCTTTCTTTCTTTCTTTCCCAAGAAGGAGGAGAATGTTTCAACACAAACTTTCTTATACACCAGAGAAGTCAATCTGTGCACCCATAACATTCCCAACTTTCACACAATGTAAGATAATAGGTAATGACAACAATGTAAAATATCAGCGTTTAATTTGAATTGGTTTTGTTCATTCAATGACACGGCATGTAAACACGACATTGTATGAAAACAGAGACAGATACGAAAATACAAGAATGAATTATTCTGGTTTTGTTCATTCAATGACACGGCATGTAGGCTAAACACGACATTGTATGAAAACAGAGACAGATATGAAAATACAAGAATGAATTATTCTCTCTCACGTGTGATATTGCACGAATTAAGAGGGGGGGGGGGGGGTGACAGAGGTCTGCAAGCGTAACTTATTCAGTTTCAAGATTTAGTAACGCGTCCGATGGGAAAACGAAAGAAAAAGCTGGGGTGGGGGGAGGAGTATCATGTTTTAATTCAATTTTGTCCATTTAATGACATTACACGTAAATACAACAAACATTGTATGAGAATAGAGACAAAGATGAAAATACAAATATGAATGATTCTTTCTTACGTGTGAGATTGCGTGAATTAAGGGGGAGGAGGGGGGGGGGGATAGAGTTGGGAAACACATGTAAGCAGTCAAGGGCAGAGGGGGGAGAGTCATCCATCCATCACCCAAGACCGTGTTGGTGTTTGACTTTTTTTATTTCCGTTCCTCGGTCAATCAAAGCCAAACCGACCTACCAACCAACCTCAGGACAGGGTGTTGACACACACCCGTTGATCTGTCCCGGCCACCTCTCTGGTGTGGAACAGGCGTCCTCTTTGCCTTGGTGCTGTGGCTAACCAGCATGAAACCGGTCTTCCTTTCCCAAACGAACAGGCAAAACATCTGTTAGCTGTGACAAGCAGTGGGGAAGAGATCGCATTTTGGCGGGAGGCTGGTATTATTGCCTCCAGTTTACACCAACTGCTAATACGCAGCAGAATATAGGCCTGAGCTTCAGTAAATAACAGTATTAATCAATGTTTGTCATTTGCCATGAATAAATATCCATTAATGTCTGGTAATTTGTGCCACTTCCTAAACAGAGATTATGCCAAGTAGACTGATTATATCCACAAACCAACTATTGTATTCCTACTCGTCCACTGGCATTCTAAAGATAATTCTGGAACCAAGCTAATTTGGCACCAAGGCGGGTAACTCTTCTGACAAAAGATCAGAATTCACTGAAATCCCTATGCACTTGCACTACCCTTATCAACTTACTACAAAAGGCTCAGAATTCACTGAAATCCCTATGCACTTGCACTACCCTTATCAGCTCAACTACATACAAAAGAATGAAAATAGCCACAATAAAACGAAACATGCTCTTCAAGAGCATGAAGATTAAACATTTGCAGAAGTAAACTTCTGTCCGCACAAATCTCCCTGCTGACAGTTATGGTCCCCATAACTTTGCCTATAGTATAGCATGCCGTTTGCACACAAAAATACATCAAAAAATCCTTGGCGACAATTATAACCCTCAACAGGTAAATTGTCGAGCAAAAAATTACAACCAACAGTGTGAAGCACTTAAACCAACAAGGTAGATTCCGTTAGAATTCAAAACAAAAACGTATCATCACACATAGCAAAATCAAACATGCCAAATGGTTCATCAGAAGATCAATATAGTATGACAAAAAATCAAATCGCAGTCATACAGACCAAGAGAACGGAGGGACAGCAGTTTACAAAACCAATCGGGCCTAGGCTTACAACACCAAAACACCTCCCTGGGACTTAAAAGTGCCAATCTCGCGCTTTTCTGTCGCCTCCTAAACTGAGCATCGCATTCAGTAGGACATCGATTTCACCTTTTCCAACAAGAGTCCATGTTTCACTTGTAGCCCTCAAGTCTGTCATTTTTCAGATCTTCCTTTTTAAAGTAAATCTTGAAAATGCATCTTTCCCAACAAGCATTCAGGGGCAGTATGGCCATTTATTGCCTATACTGTCTTGACTCAGCATCTGTCAATCTTCATTCTTACATACGGGATGCAAGACAACTTTTTAAAAGGTAGTGCTTCATACCCATTAAATGTCCACATTGAATACATAGATGCAGCCAACATTTCTTCACAAAACCTTCAAAAACAAAATTCAATGTTCAACAAACATCTGTTATCAATACACGCAAATGAACGCTTCAGCCAAGTCGAAAGCATTATCAAACAACCCAACGAAAAAAACAACCTTTCCCAACAAAAAAAAAAGTGTCCACCTGGCTGAATATATTCACATGCCCATGACAAAAAAGAACCCAAAAAAGAAACAAAAGATTCCAAAAGATGGAGGAGGTGCATGCCTATCCTAACATGCTACATTCTTATTTCCACTTCCAGCATGGGGGAACCCCTTGTTGGAGCGGGCAGATCTGCGGACAGTCATTCCGCTCCTGTCTGTCAGTGGCTGCTGATCAGGGGACTGTGGGGCAGCAGGTGGGATAGGAGGGGTTTCAGGGGAGGTTCCCTGGCTCCCTTTTGTCAGTGGGCCATGGGGCAATGTCCCACTCTAGATGTGTGGTCACTGCTGGAGGTGGCTCAGAGCGACTCTCAGGGTCCATCTTTCCAAGAGGCTCCACAACAGAGGGGAGAAACTGACAAATTTCATGCCTGTTCACCTTCACCGTAGTGCCAACACCATCCAGTGGGGCAATGGTGAATGGCCCACCTCCGGGTCCAGGCACCTGAACCACAAAGAAGATCCGCTCCCCCAGATATCTGGATCTTATTCCGCCCTGGCCTATGTTTTCTGGTCAGGACAAGATCTCCCGGTTGGAGGTCTGGGGTGGGATTGCCCTGGTCTTGCCTGGCCTTCCTCCTGGAAGCATGGATGTGGAGTTGCTCCCTGCTTTTCTGTGAGCCACTCTCAACCGCTCCACATGTCCCTCCAACCACTGGGTTGGCATGACTGCCTTCCACTCCTCTTCTTTCTCTCCCAGAAAGATATCAATGGGGAGCGGGGTTTCCTCCCAAACATGAGGTAGAATGGGGACATCCCTGTGGCACTGTGCGGTGTACAGTTGTACATCCACGTTTATCTCTGCCAAATGCTGAGGCCAGCGACGTTTTTGCTCTTCAGGGAGAGTCCTGAGCAAGTTGTGCATGGTACGATTATATCGTTCGCATGGCCATTTCCTGCAGGGTTGTATGAGGTAGTACGGGACTTTGCTATCCCGTAATGGCGGCATAATGCATGAATTATGGCCGACTCGAAACAACGCCCCTTATCAGAGTGAATCCGCTGTGGGATACCATAATGCTGGAACCAGTTCTGGATCAGAGCTTTGGCTACAACAGCAGATGTCTGATCCCGTGTTGGGATGGCCACTGTGTACTTAGTGAAAATGTCTGTGATGACTAGAACATTTTCTGTGCCATCACTGGCGGGCTCCAATACAGTGAAGTCAACTGCTATGACCTCAAGGGGTTTGGTAGCCAGCAGATGACCATTAGGGGTGTGGGCCACTTTGTTCTGCACCTTGGCTGTCTGACAGCGCGGCAACGCCTGCACCATTCATCCACATCTAGATGCATGTTGGGCCAAAACACTCGCTGTCGGAGAAGGCCGAGAGTCCTTTTGGCCCTTGATGACCACAGTACCTGGTGTGCCATGTGGAGGAGACGGGCACGAAGGCCGTCAGGGGCACGAGCTGTGACCACCCGTCCCTCTGTCACATCCTCAACCGCTCTGTAAAGCACTTCTCTTTGAGATGCAGCCGGTCAAAATGCTGCAGAAGGGCTTTCTGGTCAGCATCCTGGTCGAATTTGGCTTCCCAGGAGGACGACATGGGACTCCACAAATGGGATGAGAGAGGCTATGCTTCTGTCTTTCCGCTGTGCTTCCTGTATCTCAGAAAGCGATAATGAAGGGAACTGCATAGCTGGGGTGGTCAGGAAGAGAGACAGAGGGGAAGTCAGCTTTCACTTGGATTGCCTCCAATGGTTCCACCGTTGTGCGATGAATGATTTCATGCACTGTTCCGACCATGCGTGTCCACTACAAGAGACTGCGCTCACCTCTTCCTCGCCAGGACCCTCTGGCCCAGACACAGGGTTTCGAGATAGTGCATCAGCATTCCTGTTCTCTCTCCCTGATCGATACTTCACGGTGAAGTCAAAACATGCCAAGTCAGCTGCCCATCTTTTCTCTACTGCCCTAATTTGGCTGTCTGGATGTGACTAAGGGGGTTGTTATCATTCAGAACTACAGTGTGGGTGCCCAAAGGTAGGGTCGAACTTTTCGCACATGGCCCATTTAAGTGCCAAGAGCTCCAGCTTCATGCTACTGTAGTTGAGCATATTTCTCTCGGATGGACGGAGAGACGACTGGCATATGCGACAACCGCTGCTCTCCTCCCTGGTGTTGTGAGAGCACAGCCCCCAAGCCGTCCAAGGAGCATCTGTTTCCAGGACAAAAGGCAGTTTGAAATCTGCGTACCCTAGTACGGGTGCAGAGGTCAAAGCTTCTTTTAGATCCTCAAATGCCTTTTGACACTGAGGTTCCATGCCTTCACAATTAGATACAGCTGGCTCTTCCGCTTCTTTTTCTTCTCTTGCTGGTATGTCAGAGAGACCAGTTGGTTGAGTGGTTTTGCTAGACTGGCAAAACCCTTCACAAAGCGCCTGTAGTAGCTGGCAAACCCAAGGAAAGATCTCAGTTTCGCAGAGATTGCGGTCTTGGCCAGTCTGCCACAGCTTTGATCTTCGAGTCGGACGTTGCGATTCCCTCAGACGAGACCGTGTACCCCAAATACTCCACTTGCCGTTGTGCAATATGACATTTCTGGGGGTTGAGCTCAGCCCGACCTCACGCAAACGCTGAAATACAATTTTCAGGCGCTCGAGATGTTCCTCGAAAGTCTGACTGTAGACCAGCAGATCATCCAGATATACCAGGAGGATTTGGAATGCCAGATCATTCATTGTGCTTTGCATCAGCCTCTGGAAAGTTGCTGGGGCGGTGGACAAACCCATTGGCATTCTCAGGTATTCGAACAATCCGAATGGGGTGATGAAGGCTGTTTTGTGCCTGTCTTCCTCTGCCATGGCAACCTGATGGTAGCCACTTGCCAAATCCAGAGTGGAAAACAACTTGCCCCTCCAAGTGCATCCAATGAATCATCTATCTTGGGAGGGGATAGGCATCTGGTATGGCCTTCTCATTTAGGCGACGGTAATCGACGCAGAGGTGGATAGAGTTGTCCTTCTTTTGGACAACTACTACCGGAGATGCATAAGCACTGGAGCTTTTTGGACAATCTTTCTGTCCATAAGAGTTTGGATATGCTCCTTCACCTCCTGGTACTGCGTTGGTGGGATCCTCCGAAAGGTTGAGGCCACCGGGACATCATCCTTAAGGCGGATCTTGTGCGTGACCCTGTCTGTGTACCCCAGGTCACAGTCATCGTGGAAAAACAGGTCCGCATTGGCTTTCAGCAACTCCTCTAGCTGCTGCCTTTGGCTGTTAGTGCAGTCTATACCCTCCAGGTTAACGGGGCACTCTCCACCTTGTACCTCACTATCAGTCTCAGTGGAGTTAACTGAGACATGGATCTGATTGCAGCCAACTTCCACTGACACTTTGCTGGGGGCAGCTCCTGTTTGAATAGCTGCACTGTGCCAACTCTTGTCCTGGTCTCAAGACAACGCCTTCGTCATTGACATTAATGACCTGAACAAAAAAGCAATTGCTTCGACCTTGCTTACCGTGGGTGGGACAAGCAAACCTTTGTGACTGAAGTCCGGAAGTGGCTCAGTCAACACTTCCTGGTCCTGCCGTGTTCTATTTACTGCCCAGTTGCTTGAGGCTGGCACTGCCCGAGGCGGGATATACACAGACTCCTTCCTGCCACCCGTGCAAAAACCTGCACCACTGGGGCACTGACATCTGGCATTACCTCCCGCAACACATTCATCCCTAGGATGACAGGAACATCCATTGTGGATGTAGAGGACCTCACCAGAATGCCCTTTCCCTTACCGTGGTGCCCAGATTCCCACGTCGGCTTCAAAATATCCTACGTAGGGAATGTCCAAGCCATTAGCTGCAGTGACTCGCAGCCAACCAGCCACAGGTTGTAGGGGAGAGCACCCAAAGAGTTCTTTGAATGTGCCTTCCCTCATCATGGTGACCTGTGACCCAGTGTTTACAAGGGCATCAACTTCCTTGTTATTAATCCATACCTTGGCATATGGACATCTCCCTAGGATTTTATTGAGTGAGCCGGAAGGTTGCCCCTCAGCAGTGCGACTCGTCACTACTGAGGAATGTCGTTTCCCTGCCTCGACAGATCGGGACAGTTGCAGCAAATATGGCCTGGCCTGTCGCACCCCAGACATATTGGCCTCCCATCTCTGGCAAACGGCAGTTTCCGTCTGCCTGCCGCACCCCTGATTGTGGCTTTGGGCGCTTCTCTGCACAGAGTGCTCCTCCATCTGTCTCATCTGCCCTCCATTTTTCCTAATTTTTCTACAATGGCCTCCATGGCTTGGATCTGCTTGACAGATGCCTCCGCCTGAGCTGAGACAGCTTCAGTGGCACCCTCTTTCTCCTCATCTTCCATCCATCTTAGAGCCTCATCTTTAAGCTCTAAGAAGGAGGAATTTGGGATTTTGTGCGTCTGCTCTCTCAGACGCCTTCTTAACTGGCCATTGCAAAGACCAGCCACAAAATGGTCTCGCAGAATTTTCTGATCAGCGGCTGCTGTATTGCATCCTCTTTCCTCTGCCTCTTTGTCACATCTGTAAAGGCTTTGTTCAGCCTGTGGGAATACTCCCTAACCCCCTCATACCCCCTCTGTGTCACATCTGTAAAGGCTTTGTTCAGCCTGTGGGAATACTCCCTAACCCCTTCATACCCCTCTGTGAGATGGAGTAAAAGTCCCCAGCAGCTGACATCTGTAAAGGCTTTTTCAGCCTGTGGGAATACTCCTAACCCCTTCATACCCCCTCTGTGAGATGGAGTAAAACGTCCCCAGCAGCTGACTGACAGACCGTTGCTCTCCCACAACCGTATATAGAATTTTGAAAAGCTCATTGGGGTCTCTGTGCCATCCGTGGGGTGACACAACAGTTCACTCTTGACACATTCTGTCAAGTGGCTATAATGATATCTACTTTTTCACCTTGATCCGCCTCTTGGAGACCCCTACTTGACCAAATATTCTTAATATCCTTCTCAAACTCTTCACTGTTGGGTGACCTGTCCCTGAAAATACCTTGATTGACTTTTCCCTTGGAGCTATAATTACCTCTGAGCATTACTTTTCAAAGCTGCTAGTTCTTCAGCAAGACTGTTCAAGGTCACCTCAGCCATCTTTCAATAATCTTTTGAAGAAGAATAAATATATACTAAAAGGTTACGCTAGAAAAACAGAACACACACAAAAATGGGAAAGTGAAATCTAGAAATATCAGTACTCATGACAAAGAAAGAAAGGCTCAACAAAAAAAATTCCCTCACTAACATACTTATGCACATACTCTAAACATCGTCTTTCAACTTCTAAATTATGCGCAACATCCAGTCCATGTCAGTCCACATTAAAGCTCAGCTGATCAACAGGGGTCATATCAGGGTGGTCCTTCCATAAAAAAAACAAAAACATATCAATTCACAATAATCAAATACATCATTTAATCACTGTGCCACGACAGTTTCTCATCCTGCTGAAATCAGCTACAGGGTCAGCTCCTTCGCAGAACAATGATCTGGCCTGCCATCTCCACCGCACCATAGGCATAAATTCAAAATTTCAATGAAAAAAAAAAACCTTCCTTGCTGTGACCTCACATCCAAGGGCCTGATCCTGCGTCCTGAGGTTGGCACTGTTTCATCCTGCTCGCAGCCATTTTGTAAGCAGTCAAGGGCAGAGGGGGGAGAGTCATCCATCCATCACCCAAGACCGTGTTGGTGTTTGACTTTTTTTATTTCTGTTCCTCGGTCAATCAAAGCCAAACGACCTACCAACCAACCTCAGGACAGGGTGTTGACACACCCGTTGATCTGTCCCGGCCACCTCTCTGGTGTGGAACAGGCGTCCTCTTTGTCTTGGTGCTGTGGCTAACCAGCATGAAACCGGTCTTCCTTTCCCAAACGAACAGGCAAAAACATCTGTTAGCTGTGACAAGCAGTGGGGAAGAGATCGCATTTTGGCGGGAGGCTGGTATTATTGCCTCCAGTTTACACCAACTGCTAATACGCAGCAGAATATAGGCCCTGAGCTTCAGTAAATAACAGTATTAATCAATGCTTTGTCATTGCCATGAATAAATATCCATTAATGTCTGGTAATTTGTGCACATTCCTAAACAGAGATTTGCCAAGTAGACTGATTATATCCACAAACCAACTATTGTATTCCTACTCGTCCACTGGCATTCTAAAGATAATTCTGGAACCAAGCTAATTTGGCTCCAAGGCGGGTAACTCTTCTGACAAAAGATCAGAATTCACTGAAATCCCTATGCACTTGCACTACCCTTATCAACTCTACTACAAAAGGCTCAGAATTCACTGAATCCCTATGCACTTGCACTACCCTTATCAGTCAACTACATACAAAAGAATAAAAATAGCACAATAAAACGAAACATGCTCTTCAAGAGCATGAAGATTAACATTTGCAGAAGTAAACTTCTGTCCAGCCACACACAAAATGTGTGACTCGTTCAGTTTCAAGACGAGGCTGTGGGTGGTGGAGGAAGGAGTATTCATTATCATGTAGTAGTAGTAGTGTAGGGACGTAATCAATACATAGGCCATTAAGCCTTTCAATGTCCCCTTCTGTTATTTTACTTTTATGACAGGGTTGAAAATGCATGCAATATAAATTTCCTTCTTATTCATCAAAGCTTCTAAACTGTACTTTAAATTTAAAGTCTTCATCCAGCAAATTCTTAAAAACATTAGTATTTTTTAGCAAATGTAAGTGCAGTTGGCAATTGTTCCAGTTAGCAATAACTCTGTTACTGAACTTGAATCTCCCCATATTAGTATGAAACTGCTTAACAATATCTTGCCTTCCGAATTTCTTGTTCTATCTGTTTTAGCAGCCTCAAAAAAATAGTCCCACTGTATGTCCGTTTGCTGGTGAAATATTTGAACACTTCAATCAAATCCCCTCTAACACGTCTACCTTTTAAAGAGTGCAATTAAATTTAAGTAATTTAATCTATCTGTATAAGACATGTTTGTACATTCTTGCAAGATTATAGTAGCTCTTCTCTGTACTCTTTCGATTGCTACTGACTGTCTTTTCAAGTGTGGGTACCAGATTATATTGCCATATTCAAGATGCGGTCTAACCATAGCTTTATATAATTTTAAAAACGTTTCTTTATTTAGGTAAATAAAAGTTCTTTTTATTAATCCAATCATTTGGTTTGCTTTATTTATACACTTTTGAATGTGAGTATCAAAAAGTAAATCTTTATCAAAGATTACACCCAGATCCTTTTCTTCCTCACATTTCTGTACCAGCCTATTTCCACCATCCATTTTCATGTTGTATTCATGTTCTGGATTGTTTTTGCCAACATGCAAAACTTTTACATTTTTCAACATTAAAATATAGATTCCACTTGTCTGACCAGTTTTGGAGGCAATTTAAATTTTCTTGCAGACTATTATAGTTATCTGATTTGTCATATATTTTTGTATCATCAGCAAAAATTTTACAAAAACTATTTACCTCATCTGGAAGGTCATTTTATAAAATAGTAAACAGTACAGGTCCTAAAATGCTCCCTTGGGGAATACCACTCATAACATCTTTCTCTGTCGACATACAGTTACCCACTCTTACTCTTTGTTTTCTATTTGACAAAAAATCTCTAATCCAGTTTAGCAATTTACCTACTATACCATATGCTTCCATTTTTTTCAATAACCTCTCATGCGGAACCGTATCAAAAGCTTTACGGAAATCAAGGTAAATTATATCAACAGAGTACTTATTCTCTAGCATGTTAACTAAATCTTCCATAACTTCAAGTAGTTGTGATATGCAAGACCTTTTTTTACGAAAGCCATGTTGGCATACTGCAAACAAATTATTATCAGTGAAGTGAGATACTATGACATCTCTTATGATGGATTCTTGCACTTTGCATGCAATACAGGTTAAGCTTACCGGACGATAGTTGCCTAGCTCAGATTTTGACCCTTTTTAAAAAATAGCAGTAACTTCTGCCGATTTCCAGTCGAGGGTAATTTTCCTGTCTCTAATGATTTATTATAAATCTTACTGAGCGGTACAGTTAACTCCTTACTTAATAATTCTTTTAGAACTTTAGGTGGTATTAAATCAGGTCCCTGCGCTTTAGACTGATTCAATTCAAACAACTTCTTCTCTACTGCAGCTGAAGTAATTATTATATCTGTAACTGAAATTCCATTAGATTTACTACATTCAATAAGATCAGGTATGTTATTTGTATCTTCATTAGCAAAGACACTTGCGAAAAACTTCAGCTTTCTCCATATCTGACTCGGCCAACCCTCCTTTACCATCATTTAGAGTATTTACCCCTGTGTTTACTGTGTTACCCTCATGGCTTTTTTTTTTCCTTCTTGTTTTAAATAATGTGTCCGATGGGGGAGGGGCTGAGAGAGGAGGAGGTGAAGTATCATACACTCTGGTTTCTAATATTGGGAAGAGTCGAAGGAATCTTTGCTCTCTGGAGAGTGACAAACAACGGCAGCGCAGTTGCTTCCTTTGTTCTCACCTTTCCAGAAGTTACGTCGCCTAGATACCACTACCAGCCAACATATCAACTGATCCAACATGGTGGGTTCCAAGCTTAGAAACAGATTTTTTTTCTACGCATTTTTATTAACCTAAAAAGCACTAAATGTCATGTCCATATATACTGTCACGTTGAATTGTATTTTGATATAATGAAGTTGGCTCCAATGATTTGATTGCGTCTGTGACGTCTGCAGCACCCCCCCCCCCCTCCTTTTTTTAAAATTTATTAACTATTCGAATTTAGGTAAGTTCGATGCAGATAATAAAACATATACAGCGTTATGTAGAAATAAACGTTCGAGTAAAGCATGAGCAGACAGACCCCATACTTCGGACATGCTGTTAATTTAAAACCTGTCTCTGTTTTGATTTTCGAAGATCAAATGATTTCAACTAGAAAACACCACTAAATTTTTAACAACTAACACAAAGGCCAAATAAAATCACAGTTTGGGCTTTTGACTTCTTTTGGTACAATAGTTGACTGAAATTTGCATGTGTGGAAAAGGAAATTATCCAGTGGGGCCTTGAATAGCAGGCTCCAAAGTTCAACTGTTCTTCTTCTTCTTCCTAAAATACTGGTTCACTCAAAAACGAGTAGGTCACCAGCGCGCATGTTAAAAAGTAAAATAAAATAACATAAAACAGTGCGACTCAGACTGTTGGCCCCTGGAGCAAATTTGGCAACAAGGGGTCGCACTCGATATTCAAGAAGTTAAAAGCAATGGCCAAATTCAGGCCCAGGTAATAGGGTCTAGTAAAATATCTGGGGAAGTAAAAATAGAAAATCGTCAATATGCAGATCTCAAAACTGTCGAATCAATCTGTTTTTTGAATGAGATTGCACCCGTGGCAATCTTGATGGCACCCGGCAGTGAGTTCCACAGCCGTACAGAACTGGGATAAAAAGAATGTAAGTGGCTGTCAATATTTGATGCAGGTATGGTATAACATTGCCCGCCACTCCTGGTGCTACTTTTATTCAATACTAGTTGTTCCATTGGAATATCAATTACTTTAGCTCTGCCTTTGAAAAAGGTGTTAAGTTTAATAAAAGCTCTTCTCTCTTCTAAGGGTTTCCATTCTAATTTCCTCATGTTCTTCCTAGTATTCCCCTTTTCTTTGATGTGGTTCCTGTTACGAACCGTGTGCTCTCTTCTGAATCTTTTCGAGGTTATCAATGTCCTTTAGATGGTAAGGATCCCAAACTGAGCAACCATATTCCAGTACTGGTCTAACCAGTGTTTTGTAGCAGTCGTCTTTAACCTTTTGGGGGCGTCATTGATATTCCTGTTAAGAAGCTAAGATGTTATTTGCTTTCTTACATACTAAATTGTAATGTTCTTTCCATTTGAGACGACTATCTATAATCATGCCTAAATATTTTGCAGCATTAGTTTCTTTTAGAATAGTATTATGGATAGAATAATCTGATCTAATTGGTGAGCGTTTGTTACATATACGCAACACTTGGCACTTTTGGGGATGAAATTCCATTTTCCAAGTTCTTTCCCACTCTTGTAACGCGTTTAGATCTTCTTGTAGAATGCGTGTATCATTCTTGCTTCTGATTGTTCTATATACAAACTGTCTCTGCAAAAAGCCTTATAGTAGTTCCAGGAAGGGGATTTCTACTTATGTCATTTATTAAATTAAGAAAAACAAGGGCCCCAGAACAGTTCCCTGTTGGTACACCTGACAAGACTGGTTTACAATGGGATGACAAACCTTCCACAACAACTTTCTGCGTTCTCCCAACGAGGAATGATCTAGCCCATTTAGCAAAGAACCGCCAATGCCAATGTGTTCTAATTTAAGCAGCAGGCCCTCATGGTCAACCTTATCAAAGGCTTTAGAAAAGTCTAAAAAAATTTGCATCTATTTGCTGTCTGTTGTTAAGACAGTTATGAAATCATTGAGAGTTTGTTATAAGTTGAGTCTCACAACCCTTCGCTGTCTAAAACCAGCTGGGCGTTATTTAAGAAGTCATATTTGTCAAGATGGGTCCATTATGCTACTATATTTTAGGGTGTTCAAGTAGTTTAGCTGATATGGATGCAAGAGATACAGGTCTATGTTCTCTGCTTTTGTTTTGTCACCCTTTTGAATAAGGGAACATGCTCGAAATCTCGCCACCATCAGGTATTATCCCTGGTCCAGTAAAGCTTGGTAAAGTAATTGGTATACCTCACTCAATTCATTGGACATAATTTTAAGAGCTTGCCAGGAACGCCATCGGGACCAGTAGCTTTGTTTTCATTGATATTGGTCAGTAACTTAAATACTCCGCTTTGTTTACTTTGATATTTTGCATTCCAGGGAGTTTTATCATCATCCTTTAGTTAACGTTAATTAGAGGTTTGGGATTTGAGAAAACTGAACACAAAACTGTTTGTTTATAAGTTTGTTTTCCCCTTCAGGGTCCTGTATTAAGTTATTTGGTTGTTTCTCAGGTCTGGAATCCCAATGTTGTCTGTCTCTTACCTTTTTGTAAGACCATAATTTTTGTTTTGATGATCACCTTCCGAATCATCGAATTAACATAATTGGAGTGAGCAAGTCTACATTCTCTCTGACACTTCTCTTAATATGTTTATACCTAGCCAGTAATCTTTCTGAATTAGGTTTGTAGTTTCAATTTCTTAAAAGAAACGATGTTTCCTTCTCAACAAAGTTTAGTTTTTGTAGTAATCCAGGGCTGGTGGTTCTTGCTTGAAGTTATTTTGTAGGTATGTTGTCATCCATAATAAATTCCAAGTTATTTTTTATACACTTCCAAAAGGTCATGCATTATCTTTAACACTATGGAACCTCAAAAAAAACGACTGAAATCATGAGTATCCCTGCGCAATTTTGGTAATCTGCTTGGTTCCAGATTTCTGATGGTACGTTTAGGGGGTTTTTCTTCGAAAAGGTTGAAAGTTGCCTTCAAAGAGAATTTATGTCATGATCACCCAGGCCTGAAAATTTAAATTTCCCTGATTGCCTAAAGCGCCTGGACAATTGGTAAAAATAAATCAGGAATGCCTTACCACGAGTTGGTGATTCAATGACTGTACTAATCCAAGGTCTTTGGTGGAAATCAAAAAACTGAGTATTAATATTTTTACTGTATTGATTACCAAGTTGGCATCTTCACCCCAAATTTCAATATTGGTAAAGTAAAGTCTCCACCAATCCAAAATATTCCCTTCCTATTGGCCAAAACAATGTTAGAAATGTCTCTGCGATAGACGAACATTACATTTTCATCTGAGTCTGGAGGTCTGTAAACTGACCCAACAATGACAGGTCTCTTATTTTTAAAAATTAATCCTACAAAATAAACTTTCAAATATTTTGCCTTGATTAAAAAACTCACTGGCTAGTTTTTTCCTAATGGCAATCAAGACTCCCCCACCTCTTTTTCCAAGTCTGTCCTTTCTATAAATATCAAAATCCTCCATTAGAAGTTCATGCTGGATGTTTCCCGTTTCTAGCCAAGTTTCTGTTCCATTACAACATCAATGTTTTTTTCGGTGATAAATTACTGAATTCTTCCTTTTTTTGATAAAAGATTGAAAATTTACAACTATTTCATTTAAGTTTATCTTTTTCTCTTAATGATTTGGAGTTTTAGTTGCACTTTATGATTTGGGATTTTATCAGTTTTAGAATCAGGGGTGGATGCAAACTTAGGACAAATTTCAAGTTTTCTTTTGGGGATCGGTTGGTGAGATAGGGTCAAAACGGTTGCTTTCTGAGCTGCAGTCTTCCAATAGATCTTCAAAAAGTCTCGAACTAAAGTTTGGAAGCTGCAGGTAAAACAAGTCCAAGATATATCACTATTGCATAATGCTTCATAAAGTGCTGAATTCATCAACTACATTTAGTGTGATACCATGAATTGCAGACGGTCCCCAGGCAACTGCTTTATGTTTCCATGTGACTCTCAAATTGCAAACTCCGATGGATATTTTACTTTAGTGGACGGACCAGGATTGAGTTCAATGTCTCCCCATAGGTAAGGGTTAAAAGCCATTTATTTAACTCCTCTATGTCTAACTCTTTTAATCAAACAATTCCCTTTTCACTGTACTATTCTGATGTTAACTGAAATCAGGGGTTTCATCTTTGGGCCTAGTAATAGACGAAGGAAAAAGTACTCGGCACAGGTGCACACAGGAGACTAACATGGTTCAGGTGCACAAAGTTTTAAAACCTGCAAAAATGGAACTAAAGGGTCTACATCTACATCTAAAATTTCAAAATTAAACTGAGTACTAGGAATATTGTTGTTCCCGTCACATGTGGAAAGGGGAAGGAAGAATAGAAAACTTTTAACAAGCCGAGGAACAACACGCCGGTAGCCATTTTTGAAAAGCCAAATAAGAAAGACTCACCTTTGAAAAGGGTTTAAAAACACAATTTCGTTAAAATAAAATAAAATTTAGCAATTAAATACCCAACAGTGCTGATCATTAAAAATTCACAGTTACTCGTATGAGTATGTTGTTCAAACTGTTGCTTAAATTAGTGTGTTTTTTTGAATATTTGATATATCCTTGCTTTGGGGACACCATTTCTGACGTCCAAAAGCCACCCAGGCAAAGTTCACCACTCCAATTTAAACAATATGAACAGTGAAACTGCAACAGCATCAGGGGTTGTACAAAAAAAATGCAGGAGAGAGAAAGAAGAAAAGCCAACCTGGTCTGGTTTGGCATTAATGAAAATGAGTCTGCCAAATCAGAGGCTAGAGTGAAAGCAGACATTTAATATTTTCAACGATTCACTGAGACAGTTTTTGGTATGAAAGATAAAGACATTGTGAAAAAGGCAAACAGGCTAGGCAAAAAAGGGGACAAACCACGACCACTTCTTACTATGGTCAACTCTAGCAACAGAGTCACAGAGATTTTAGCCCAAGCAAAAATGCTAAAGAGTGAAAAGAATACTGAATTCAAAAGTGTGGCCGTAAAGAGAGATCAGACCCCTTTAGAAAAGGAAGAAATGAGACATCTCATCAATTAAGGAATCAGAAAAGGGAGGAGTCCGAACAAAAGGGGACGAGAGAGATATGGACAATAACAAGAGGAAAGGTGATAGATGTTTCCAGAAGGAAAGAGTCAATCAACGCTTCAGAGAGACGGGAAACCACCAACTGAATGTTATAAAGGAGAACTTTACAGATTTTAACAGCTTTAGAAGTCCTAAAATCTTCAGCTCTTAACAATAAACTCACTTTTTTCTATACAGATTGTGATAGTCTCTTAAATAAAAGAACTGAACTTTCTTATTTGATTGAATGTGAGAGGCGGGATATTATCTGTTTGACTGAAATTTTACCGAAGCATTCCAGATTTTACGTCCAAACCAGTGAAATGAAGATTGAAGGATATGACTGTTTTACTAACTTTGATTATAATGTAAATTCTTCAGAAAGTGTGAGAGAGGTTGTAATATATGTATAAAAAAAAAACAACTGGGTGCACAGCAACTTATCCTGGATGACAGTTCTGCTGAAGTGAGAGAATCAGTGTGGTGTGAGATAGAACAGGATGGTACAGACAGACGTTTGTTGGGAACTTTATACAAATCACCAAACAGTAGCTCTGATAACAATAACAGTCTAAAATAGCCTCCTCCGGCAAATGGCGAACACTAAATCACACATTCTGGTGGTTGGAGATTTCTTCAACTACCCTGAGATTAATTGGCTAGACTGGTCATCTCCAGCAGATACTGATCACAAAGCTACTGCTTAGATACTGACCACAAAGCTACTGCTTAGATACTGACCACAAAGCTATTGCTTAGATACTGACCACAAAGCTACTGCTTAGATACTGACCACAAAGCTACTGCTTAGATACTGACCACAAAGCTACTGCTTAGATACTGACCACAAAGCTACTGCTTAGATACTGACCACAAAGCTACTGCTTAGATACTGACCACAAAGCTACTGCTTAGATACTGACCACAAAGCTACTGCTTTCTTGGATACTATCAGTATCAGAGACACTTTTCTTTATCAGCACATTCTTCATCCGACCCATTATCGGGGTGATCAGCAACCCACACTCATTGATCTTGTGCTCACAACGAAGAGCATATGATTGAAAATCTACAGCTGTCTGCTCCTTGGGCAAAAGCCATCATCAATGCATTACTTTTGAGTTTATCTGTTACTCAAATAAAAATGAGGACATGACAGTATCCAAAAATATGCATATAATAAGGGCAATTACTTGGCAATGAAGAGCAGCTCAGTTTTAGCAGATCTGTCATCAAAGATTAAACAGTTAGGAACTCAGGATGCTTGGAATGTATTACAAGAAACTGTTGAAACCCTTGTAACGGAGTTTGTACCAAGAATAAAAGTTACACTAAAGAACAAGAAAAAGAAGCCCTTATGGCTCAGTGAGAAAGCTCTAAAAAAAAAGGTGAAAAAAAAAGAGAGCAGCTTACAAAATATATTTGGAAACTAGGGAAGAAAAGGATTATCTGCTCTATGCTCAAGCCAGAAATCAGGCAAAAAGTGCATGTAGAAAAGCAAACAAAAATTTTGAAAAAGATATAGCAAAATCTGCTAAATCCAACCCCAAGAACTTTTTTGCACATGCCAAGTCTAAACTGAGTACTTCTCAAGGGGTATCAGATCTAATGAACGATTAAGGTCAGAAAGTCTCTTATAACGCAGGAAAGGCAGAATTACTCAACAGTTTCTTCTGTAGTGTTTGTACAAAAGAAGATTCAGAATCCACCCAGAGCCAACACTTAAAATTGAGAGTGCCAGCCTTGAGGACATCGACATTGAAACTGGGGAAGTCAAGAAGTTTCTGAAAACACTAGACACATCAAAATCAGCTGGACCTGATGGAATACATCCCCAGAATTCTGAAAGAATTATCTAACGAACTGGCCGAGCCTTTAGCACTGGTTTTTAAAGCATTGCTTAGAGAGGGTGTTTTACCGGAGCAGTGGAAATCTGCTGATGTTACACCCCTCTTTAAAAAGGGGAACAAAACCCAACCAGGAAACTACAGACCAGTAAGCCTGACAAGCATTCCATGCAAGATATTGGAGAAGATAATTAGAGGAGCTACATTCGACTTTCTAGAAAATAATCAAGCTTTGTCAGAATACCAACATGGTTTTGTGTCTAAACGTTCATGCATCACAAATCTCATTGAAGTATTAGATTCATGGACTAGTAACCTAGATCAAGGTATTCCTATCGATGCTATATACCTTGACTTCTCAAAGGCTTTGGACTCAGTTCTGCACCTACGTCTGTTAAAAAAACTCGAGTCATATGGCATAAAAGAAAAGGTTCTTGCCTGGCTAAAGGATTTCCTAATCGGCAGAAAGCAAAGAGTAAAAGTCAATGGAGCAATGTCTTCTTGGGCAGATGTAACAAGTGGAGTACCACAAGGCAGTGTCTTAAGGCCTGTCCTTTTTCGTTTTGTATGTGAACGACTTGCCAGATGTGGTGAAAAACCTGTGCAGTATGTATGCTGATGATACTAAGATCTTTGGACCTGCTTGGGATCACAGTAAACTTCAAGAAGATCTTGATAAGTTATTTGAATGGGCTGACATGTGGCAATTAAAATTCAATGCAGCTAAATGCAGTGTTCTTCACATGGGCAATGGGAATGATCATCATCAGTATACAATGAAAACTCATGGCAATCAGGAAAGAGTTCCTCTGGCTGAAGCAGATGCAGAAAGAGATTTAGGGGTCCTGATAGACTCAGGTCTGCAATTTTCTAAACATGTTGAAATGCAAGTAAATAAGGCCAACAGAATCCTGGGATTGATCCGTAGATCCTACGTTTTCCTGGACCCTGAGTCAATGTGACTTCTTTTCACTGCTCTAGTTAGACCACATCTGGAATATGCAAACTGTGTTTGGAGCCCGCATCTGGAAAAAGACAAAAAGTTAATTGAAGGAGTGCTCCGTAGAGCCACAAAGTGTGTCCCTGGTTTGGGTCATCTTGAGTATGAGGACAGATTGAAGGCTATGAAATTACCTAGTATGAGTTACAGGAGAATTAGAGGAGACTTAATAGAGGTATATAAATATAAACATGGACTCTACAATTGTGCCTCCCCTTCATACTCAACACCCAAGGACCAACTAGAGGTCACTAATGAAAAACTACAGTAAACTCAACATCAGACAAAACTTTTTCATCAACAGGGTAGCTGATACATGGAACTCCCTCGATACCAAGATTGTGAATGCAGAAACTCTGAACAGTTTCAAGAATAATCTAGACAGCACCTTCAAGGAACAAATGTACTCCTGCAATCTTAGCCACCCACTTAGACCACATAAGAAATTACTGCCGGAAGTCACAAGTAATGGAATCAGGATGAACGATCAAAAGATTGTTTAGGATAGCTTTTTAGTTAAGCAGTTTTAGTGTCTGATCAAAATATCAGCTAAAGGCCTCACGGCCTAGTTCTCACCCAGCTGAATTTTATATTATATTATATTAGTACTATGACTCAGTATGAGAGGGGGTGCACAGGGTAAGGAATGTGTTTCCCCATGAAATTGTACTGGATATAAACAAGCCTTCTATCAAAAAAAATCCTTCTTTAATTGGTATGGTCTACTTCCATACACATAAGTTATCAGAGATTATTATTATTTCCTTGTGTTCTGTTTGATTTTGATGAGGAATCAAATATGTATTGATGAAAACATAGCATCCTGATCAGAACAATAAATATGAATGTTTGTCTTCAGAAAAGGGCCGTCAAGAGTCTCCTCGTCTTGGGTATGGCATTATGCAAGATGGAGGCCTTCTCCCTCCTTCTGCCGCCTGAACATTTCTTGAACTGAATCATGTACCTATTTGGTGGGGGATAGGTTTTCAAGATGTAAGAATCTTACCCCACAAGTGGTTCGAACTCAAGATCTTAGACTCCAAAGCCAAAAATTGAAATCAGTTTTGAAAAAAAAGATTATGTAGTACGAAAAGCATTGGTGTGTGCATTCTACACTGTTGTTTTTTGAGTGCCAGAAAAAAAAGTTGCACTTTTTTCATTTTGATAAGTTGTATTTCATCAAATAATTATTATCTTGTTTTTCAGTTGAAAGCTACTACGATCAAGGAGGCTATTGCCAAATTTGTATCTTGTTTTTCAGTTGAAAGCTACTACGATCAAGGAGGCTATTGCCAAATTTGTATCTTGTTTTTCAGTTGAAAGCTACTACGATCAAGGAGGCTATTGCCAAATTTGTATCTTGTTTTTCAGTTGAAAGCTACTACGATCAAGGAGGCTATTGCCAAATTTGTATCTTGTTTTTCAGTTGAAAGCTACTACGATCAAGGAGGCTATTGCCAAATTTGTATCTTGTTTTTCAGTTGAAAGCTACTACGATCAAGGAGGCTATTGCCAAATTTGTATCTTGTTTTTCAGTTGAAAGCTATACTAGATCAAGGAGGCTATTGCCAAATTTGTATCTTGTTTTTCAGTTGAAAGCTACTACGATCAAGGAGGCTATTGCCAAATTTGTATCTTGTTTTTCAGTTGAAAGCTACTACGATCAAGGAGGCTATTGCCAAATTTGTATCTTGTTTTTCAGTTGAAAGCTACTACGATCAAGGAGGCTATTGCCAAATTTGTATCTTGTTTTTCAGTTGAAAGCTACTACGATCAAGGAGGCTATTGCCAAATTTGTAAGTCATTCACTCTTCTGTGGATTTTATCTTTGTCTTTTTCTTTCATTTTCTTGTGTCCATCTTCTAGTCTATACATATGTATGTTGTCAATGCTGCTCCATTGTGATGTGTGCTTGGTCTGTGTGACTCACATTGTGCAAGGTAAGAAAGGTGTAAGGGTGTGTAACTGAGCATGATGGATAGGTCGAAACAATAGTTTAGAACGTACATGTGGTATTTGACACATAAGCAAATTTGCATGTGCACACACAAACACACAAGTACAAATACATGCATGCACACACACACACACACACACACACACACACACACACACACACACACACACACACTCTGGCTCAAAAACTTGCACATACACACACACACACACACACATACATACACACACACACACACACGCACACACACACACACACACACACACACACACACACACACACACACACACACACACAGAGTTGCCAGTCCTTTGTTGAAAAATGTGGTGTCGATACACATATAATGGCTATGTTACTGCTGTGAAAAAAGTATTCAAAGGAAAGTGGTCTAGAAATACAATACTATGACGAAAGTAAGACAAGTAAGTTATTTGTGAATATTTGTACAGTTTCAAGAGGAGCCTCACTTTATAACAGCTTGTTAAATCAAGACACAGTAGAACCAGATTTATGCAATAAATGGAATGTAAGACTACAGAAGGACGTTATAAGGTTTGAAGCTTTCCACAAAGTACTTTTCAAATGAGATTTGTTAACGGAATGCTTGCAACCAATATCATTTTGCAAAACATGGAGATTGAGGAGTCAGAAAAATGATTGTTTTGTAAAAGAGAAAAAGAAAACATTCAACATGTATTTTGACCCAATCCTTATGTGACAACTTCCGGCAAGAGTTTCAAAATGTGGTAAACAGAAAATGTGAAATTATGAATTCATTGCTTGATGAAAATACTGTCCTATTTGGATTAGAACTTCAGATCTGATAGAACATTTGACCTTATTCTGCTACTCGCCCGATTTGTTATTTATAAATGTAAAAATGAAAAGAGACCATCAGTTCAAAATTTTATTATGCTTTTGAAAACCGTATGTGAAATAGAAAAGTGTGCTGCTTGTCTTATCATGTTCCACAGAAATCTTGTTGCGCAATGGCTTCCATACTTGCCTTTATTGCAGTACAACATCATTTGGTTTACGGTATACTACAGCATACAAAAGCTATGGCAATTGCCAACTGTTTTTTAAGTTGTTGTTGGTTTGTTTTTTGTTTTTTTCCTGATGTATGTTTATTCTTACCAAACTTCTGGGTCATTTCTTTCTGGTAATGTTAGAAATTCTCTTATGTCTTTTTTATTTTTTTGCTAATAAATGTTTGTGATCTAATGTACAAACAGTTATGAGTAATTGTTAATGGGTTTTATGTCTTATCATTTCAGTACCCTTAATGAATAGGTATCTGTTTTCCATTTATTATCTCTGTTTTATGTTGTTTAAGTTTGGAAACAAAAACAATTTTCCAGGAAAAAAGGATGTTTGGAATCAATTCATGGACTGAACATAAAAAAATGTTATCTGATAATATTGATCTCTCACCTTGATAGAGAACTAAATGGAGAAATGTGGCAGGTGTAGAGTTGGTTGGGAGGGAAGAAAGAAACACAAATAAGGTTCAGTTATTTGTTTGTTTGTTTTTCACAGGAGGAGAAGCACAATGTGAAGGCTTCCGAAGCTGAAGAAGTAAAACTTATTGCCCAGATTCCTCCCATTGAAAAAATGGATGCTTCTCTCTCCACCCTTGTGCGTTGCAAGTCAGTAATTTCTTTTGTTATTTTTTTCTTTTTCCTTCTGTGTCAGAATTGTTATCTTGTTCATCTTTTTTTTCTTCATGCTTAGTAAGTCTTTCTCTATTTTTTTCTCTTTTTGTACTCCCAGTTCTTGCAGAACAGGGAGTACTTTACAATGGGAACGAAGAAATGCTGTTTGTCTGTGTGTGTGTGTGTGTGTGTGTGTGTGTGTGTGTGTGTGTGTGTGTGTCCGTCCGTGGTCAAAATGTGTTCCACTTGCTCCAGACAAAACTACTGGGCCGATCTTTCTGAAAATTTGTAGGTACGTTTATTATGGGTCAAGGATGATATCCGATGTGTTATTTTACCATTATAGCTGTTACTAACAGCCATAACGGCCCATAACGTTTTTTCTTCTTTATGGAATATCTCAGAAAGTACTTGGCCAATCTGTCTGAAAATTTGTAAGCATGTTCATTATGGGTCAAGGATGATGCCCGATGTGTTATTTTACCATTATAGCTGTAACTAACGGCTATAACGGCCCATAACAGTTTTTCTTTTTTATGGAATATCTCAGAAGGTACTTGGCCGATCTGTGTAGGCATGTTCATGGATGATGTCCGATGTGTTATTTTACCATTATAGCCATTACTAACGGCTATAACGGCCCATAACAGTTTTCCTTCTTTATAGAATATCTTAGAAAGTACTTGGCCGATCTTTCTGAAAATTTGTAGGTATGTTCATTATGGGTCACAGATCATGCCCGATGTGTTATTTTAAACCATTATAGCTGTTACTAGCGGCTATAACGGCCCATAACGTAACGGGCCAAAAAACGGTTTTTCCTCTTTATGGAATATCTCGCGTGTATTCAAGATAAACTGGGAGTATGTTTATAGGCTTTGCATCTTGTTTCTTTTTCTTTGTTTCACACACACACACACACACACACACACACACACACACACACACACACACACACGAGTGCACATACACACACAGACACAGACACAGACACACACACACACACACACACACAACACACACACACACACACACACATGAGTGCACATACACACACAGACACACACACACACACACACACACACACACACACACACACACACACACACACACACACACACACACACATACACACACACACACAAAAGGGGAGGAGTTGGGGGGAGATATTACTGAAATTAAGGTAGGTTGGAACAGTTACATTTTAGAAGGAATATTTGTTTGATTTTTTTAAAGATAAGGAACAAAGCAAACAGAGCTTGGGGAAAATGTAAATGAAATAGGTAAATTATATTCCCTCTCCCTCTCTCCCCTCCCATTCCCTTCTCCCCCTGAATTTCCCCCATCTCCACACCATAAGCTCCTCCTTTCTCTCCCTCATACATCCTCTGTGATAGTTGGTGTTTCTCTGTCACCATCAAGTGCGTAAACCCACACTTCAGTTATGCAGTGTTGCCACCAGGTTTAAACCCATGACCTTGACATTAACAGAGCAGGCTTCATGCCTCATAGTAGCCACACTCCCAGACACATTAACGGTAAATACTTTGAATTTATTCAATTTCACATTCTCATTTTGATCTCTTATATATAATAAGTGTGTGTACGATGATGAAGGATTATATCTCAATATATATGTATTTCTTTTTACGTTGTCAGTGCCAGTCAAAGCTAAGCTTTTCACAAACCTGAAAATTGCAAAAAGGACTATGATTTAGCAGCTAAACAATATGCAGTTGAATCTGTCAACAAGATCAGTGTTGTGCATCCTGTGTTGGGTGGAGTATCACACATGAGTTGGGAAGTTCTTGCTGTCTTGGTTTTACTTACTTATGTTATGTCACACCATTACTGTGATTTAGGTAGGGCACATAGGAAAAGACAGCCCCCAGAGATTTGAGTGTGTTGTGACTATTTGGAGAAACTCTAGGGAGAGTTCAACTGTAGGTCTGTAGAGAAGAAATGTCTTCAAGCTTTTTTGAACAGCTTACAATCAAGATTGGACTACTGTTTTTCTGTTTCAGAAAGCTGAGTTTATCTACAAACTGCATTGAAAAGATTGCAAACTTGAATGGCCTCAGTAAGTTTTACATTTAGGAAGTAAACTTCAAAGATTTAGTTTTTTGCATTGCAGTGGAGTTGTTGATGTTTGTTGGATCTATGTTAAATTGTGTGTGTGTGTGTGTGTGTGTGTGTGTGTGTGTGTGTGTGTGTGTGTGTGTTTGTGCATGTGAGCACACACCTGCAATTAAAACTGCCTATTCAAATCTACAAATATACACACCATATTATGCATATGTATGTGCACAGGTACATGTGCGCACTCACACACAGAGGAAACATCTTTATTATTGACAGTTTGACCTTGATGTCCTTTCAGTCTAAAGGGACCGGTTCACATCCAGTTCATGGATTCCAGATGCCCTTCTGCTGTCAGAAATTCTTTTGGATGCTGCCATGACTCAAACCAACATCTCCTGGATGACTGGGCAGTTGCAGGCCAAATCCTTTCGGCGGATGTTGCATCCACATGGTTACTAACATTTGTCCTAAGCTGGGAAATTACATGAAGCCTTACAGAGTTCACTTTTCTTCTTCCTCAGCCAGATGCACCCTGAGCTCTTTTTCAGCAGCCTCTGCCGGTCAGTTTAGGGCTCTGGTCCTTTTCTTTGAAGAAAGCCACTACTTGATAAAATCATGAATGGTTGAGTTTATTCGTTGTAGTTTTCGCTATCTCCTCCCCCTTTTTAATCCTCCCTACCTCCCCATCACTACCCTCTCCCCATATCTCTCAACCAACTTTCATCTCATTCCTGCTCTTAAAAATTCTGAAGAAATGCGAAGCAGATTGACCTATACCCCCATTCAAATTGTGATAATAGGAATGTTCAACCAACCTTTTCCTGGCCATGGTGACGCAGATGTCACACACAGTTGGTACAGGCAGATGTCACACACAGTTGGTACAGGCATATGTCAACTGAGCTGAAAACAGAAAGCACACATGCTGACTGATAGGAACAAAGAAGGGAGAGAATACATCACAGTGACAGCCCAGAGTGTGGAAGGTTATGACAGCATCATATCTAGTGTATAATTTATGGTATGTCTCACCTGAATTGATTACTGATTGTAGTTCATGTGGGTAATTATCACAATGTTTTCATTATCATTTTTTCAGAGGTTGAGGACATAATTATTGTTAGGTGATTCCTATGATGTTTCGTTTTTTGCTCATTATTTCCTAAAGAATAATTGGTGTTCAAACAGGATGTGGATCAATGATGATAAATCTGTGTTTCATGAAGTATCTCAGTTTACCTTGCATCTGTCACCCATGTCAGCAGAGGTAAAGTTGAAGGTAAAAGGAGAGTATGACCTGGTTTGCATCCAAGTGTTTATGGGAAATGCCAGAAAATAGTGCATTTTATCATGATATAGTGACAACCTACAGCTCACCAATGGGATAGTGGTCTTACTTTGGATGACTTATTTAGAGTGGGATGCTTTATCTAACCCATATTGATCCAGGAATTTAGAATGAAAATAAGAGTAGTTGAGAGAGACTGCTCATAAT
Organism: Conus ventricosus; assembly: GCA_018398815.1. Taxonomy (NCBI): domain Eukaryota; kingdom Metazoa; phylum Mollusca; class Gastropoda; order Neogastropoda; family Conidae; genus Conus; species Conus ventricosus. Next base: position 16,651,641 of record CM031605.1, read on the forward strand.
TTTCTTGTGTTGACCTCATCATTTTCTGAAAACATGAACTCTGCGATTGAACCAATTTTTGTTGAAAGGTAAACGTTAGCTAGCAGTTTAAAGGGAACCTACTCCAACGCCTGTTGTGTGTAACATTATGTGACTTTGTGTATTTTTTCAATGTTGCTTTTCAATTTTTCTGTTTGTAATTTTTTTTTTAATTAAGCAGACTATTTTTTATCCCTCCTCAAAAAGGTGTGAACCTGGATCATGAAACAAACCTCACTGTACTTATTCTGCAAAAAATGTAGGCTAATTTTCAATAGTTCCCAGTTAGTTGTTAGCGCTGGCAGATCCACCACCTCTTACATGTTCTTCTTCTTTGTGTTCCTGGCTATGCTATATCCCCAATCTGGTTAGTAAAGCGACGTCCACAGTCCTCTGCAGAGACCTCACCGGTCCCCACAGCTTCTTCAGGACCTCAACTAGACTGGGCTGCATCTGGCGTCTTTACATTTTGATTTGACGTAAATTCATACTTTATTTACTGTCAAAATTTGTAGGCTACGTTAAAAGATGGAAAATGCAGATCATGGAGTTTGTATTGTTGAGTGTATTTGATTATGCTATAGGTTTTCATGCATATATAATTATGTCCATTTCTTGGGTACTCTAGGGTTGTGTTTAACATTGTTACGCTGAAAAGTAGGGACTTAAACAAATCTGTTGTTACAGTTTAATGTCAAAAAACAAACAAACCTGTTCCATTAAATTTGGATGGTTGCTTGTTTGTTTGTTTGTTTTGGGTGTAATGGTGGTGGGTTTTGTTGTTGCTTTTGTTTATCGTACATGCCTCCTTATCAGATATTTTACAAAGATCAAAGATGATTCATAGTCTGACTTCTTTTTTTTTTAACTGGTCCTAGATGCCTAATCAAAAAGAAAACGTTCAAGAGTTCTTTCTCAAGATAATCATCATTTTATGTTTAACTTTCTTTCCTTTGCAGAATGCTTGACAATATTGTCTCTTGCCAGGAATAACATCAAGAGCTTGACTGGTCTGGTAAGTTTCTTTATTAATTCAGAATTTCAGAATTAAAGAAAAAAAATCAGTTTACCTGCTCTTGATTACAAATTACCTTGGTTCATTGTGAGGGAAAGAATGTGTGTGTGTGTGTGTGTGTGTGTGTGTGTGTGTGTGTGTGTGTGTGTGTGTGTGTGTGTGTGTGTGTTCCTATGTGAGTGTTGCTCTGAAAGACAAAAATCTAGAAATTAAACAATTGAAACAAGAGCCAAATTGAAAGAAAATGTCAAATGTGGTAGCTTTAATAAAGAACATACAAAATTTCAAGGAGCATGATCAGTTTTATTCTGACAGCTGTTGAAGCCATTTGCTGCAATTTGAGGATATCATCTTTTTCCAGAATTTTGTAAAGATACCAGTGTCTCATTTGAAGAACGTTTCTATTGAAACGTTTCTATCTTTATTTTGAACTCTGATTCTTTCCATTTGACCCATTTTGTTTGCATTCATAAATTGTAGCCCTATTTTGCAGAAAGGAGAACATTAGCTTTGGAAATTTCCTTACATTTTCAACACTCTTTTTTACAGCTTTATCAGTCCATTCAGTTGAGAAAAATCAATCATGGAAAGGTATCCAGCTGAATGTCACTTTGTCTATCTTTTGAACTACAGTGATTTATTTCCAACATAACCTTGGAACTGCTTTTGTGATCTGATTTATTCATATGATACTGATTTAGAATTAGCACATTCTAGTGCCAAATAGAAACTGCAAGTTTTGTTATGTAGTTCAAACTGCAAGTTTTGTTATGTAGTTCAGACCATAAAAAGAGAAGAACAGAAAGAACAGCTATGTATGTATCGATGAATTTGTCCCAGTGAAGTAGCACATTTCTGTTTAAATGCTGGAAAAATAATAGGAAAGTTTGCGCACATGACATCCGTGTGTGTGTGTGTGTGTGTGTGTGTGTGTGTGTGTGTGTGTGTGTGTGTGTGTGTGTGCATGTGTGTGTTTGTGTGAGAAGGAGAGAGAGAGAATGGAGTCTACATTAGTGACTTCTGTAGATGTAAGCCTTTGTGTGAAATTATGTTTTCTACAGCTTCCCTTCTTCTTCCAGCTGAAATGCACTTACTAGTTTACTGTGATGTTGCATATGTTTCTTCATTTACGAATGACATCACTTTTTTCCTTGACTCTTGTACACGTTCTTTGTTTGCTACAGGAAGCTGTCAGTGAAACTCTTGAACAACTGTGGATGTCGTACAACCTTCTTGAGAAGCTCAAAGGTGTGAATGTCTTGAAGAAACTGAAGGTATGGTTGGTTGCCTTTTTTTTTCAGTTGAAGTTATTTTGTTTCATTCTTCATAGAGTGGCATATTTTACAAATGTAGCTGGGCACAAGAAGTATGGTCTTCACTCACACGATCTGTTGTTTGGAGAATGATTACGTCAACAGACGACATATGTTGAGTCTTTAACCTGACCAATGAAATCCCCCTTAGCCCACATCCCTGCAATGGACATTTCAGATTACAACATGACCTTGTCAGATCTCAAGATGAAAATATCACCAAACTATTCTTTGAAAATTACAACAAAAATTTTTTTGTCAACTGTCTCATCTTCAGTGCCATCTCAGTGACCTTGCACCAATGCCACTCTTTCCATCTTTTCATCCATAGCCACAGCCCAGCACCATCAATCCTCAGGGAGCAGTCAGTGCCAAGTCATCATAAGCTAACCCAGCATACGCTAACCCACCAGAGGGGGACACTGCTTTGTTGCAAAGCCTCTGTGGTGGCGTTCAGTGGTGCTGTTCTGATTCAACATATGAAGGACACCACCTACTAAGCCCCCTACTGGCAACAGTAACTGCTATGTTGCGGAGCCAGCATCAGCGAGTTCTCCCCCGGAGAGCACCATCACCTCCATCCAATGATGGTCGCCAAGTTTTTGCCGATACTGGTGTCCCTGACAGAAGCTCAGTAAAGGCATAGACATGGAGAGGAAATCAACACTGAAGTCAACATGATGGCAAGGCATGAAGAGCCACGGAATTGGAGACTTTTCTTTTCTTGTGTGCTGATTGATGAGAATGATGATGATGATGATGATGATGATGATGATGATGATGATGATGATGATGATGATTCTACAGATTTCCGATCTGGACTGGGACTACATTACAGGGCTGTACTCTATACTTATTCCATAAAATATCCTGGTGTCAACTAAGCCCCAGAGTTACAAACAACTGCAGAGTTGGACAGGAAATTTGAACATCACTCTCAGAGAGGCATCCATTGAGTGGATGAAACTCTACTGTGTGGTTCCAGTCATCCTAGTGGAGCCCATATCAAACTGAACTCTTGAGTAGGAACTTTTCAGGGCAGAAAATTCCTTCAGATAAGTGGCTCTTTCCTGAAGATGGAGTATGGCTGCCTTAATGGCAGGATAAAAAAACGGTCATACACACAAAAACTCCACTGCCTGTCTATACAGGCAGCGTCTGCAGGAGTATCAGCCTGCATATGCAGAAAGAAAGAAGAAAAAAAAAGGCTCTGATGGGAATTGAACCCATGACTCCCAGCCAAGAGTTTGTGAAATGAACCACTTCAACACAGTGGGTTGTAAAAAATTACAGAACTTGTTTTCATCTAAAAGTAATCATAAATGTTCTTGCCTGCTCACTTGCAAAGTCCATCTTGCAGTCCTGACAGGTTATGTGTTAAATAGTCCCACATTTTTTATGAGTGAGGTGGGGTCTTTGACCTCAAAAACTTGATTCTGGAAGGAGTCATAGGCAGACAGAACTGTCTGATACCATGTTGTAGCAGGTGCAAGCAGATCACTCTGATACTTCACCGACTATGGAACTCCAGTCTTGCATTGAAGTAGGAATGTCCTCACTTAGATATGTGTTCAGTGTCAAGAAAGGAGCTGCAAACAAAGTGTATTTCTGGAGAAGACTACACATTTTATTGCCAGTTGTTCCTCACAAGGCCTTGATATATCAACACTGTATACAGCAGTGTACACCGATTTGTCAGAACACTTTCGAAGATTTAAACAAATTTTTTTTAAGTGCCGCATCATATTTCATGATTGTTAGTGTTATGACTGCTGTTGTTTTTACCGACACATTGTACTGTTTTGATCTGCTGGTTGTAGTCTGTGTTGCTTGGATGTCTGAAGAGAAGACAGACCGTACATGTACATTAATATATAAATACTAGATTGAAAGTAAAACAGCATATTCTATGGTCTGTCTGTTTCCATCTTCTGTCTGTCTGTCTGTCTCTCTGAGTTTTTCTCTCAGCCTCTAATTAATACAGTTCCTCTCCATTGATGGTAGTAAATTTGTTTGGGGACAGCTCTGTCTTTTTTTTAAAGTGCTTTTGGAGAAAGAAATTTCGGGGTATCTTTCACACATCAATGTTGATGGTGTAGTATCCTCCTAAATTCTTTTGGGTTTTGCTCTTTAACATTTCTTTTTTTTTCTTGTTGGTATTTTTGTGTGTGTTAATAGTATTAAAGAACTGCCATCCAATAACAGTTCCTCATGTTTGTTAGATATTAAATATTCTGAGTGTAAGTTTGCTAGTTACCGTTTCATTTTCTCAGGACAAGGGCAAAATGAAGAAATCATATAATTGCTCATCTTTTTCCTTGAAATTAAGGTTTTCTCTCTCTCTCTCTCTCTCTCTCTTCTCTCTCTCTCTCTCTCTCCCCAGTAGGGTGTGAGTTGGTGTTTTGTGTAAGAAGTCGCACATTCAATGCTCTTGAGAAGTGTTTACTCAACATTAAGAAGATAAATACCCATTTGTGACTTAAAATGTATATCCCCTTTCTATGGGGCTATGGCCTTTAAGAATAGAATATTTCAGTCTTAAGTCTCTCCCCCAGTACCTGTTTAGTCCCTGATATGACTGAATGGGATGGTACATTTCAGGTCTTCTATTTTGCCAACGACCAGGTGAAAGATGTACAGGAACTGGATAAACTGGTGAGTTGAAAATGCAGTGTCTGTTGGAAGAGTTTGTGGGACCCATGGCTTAACTGTATGAAAGCAACACAAATATATGACACTAGCATTTGTACCAGGCTTTGCCTGGGCAGGTGTGTGGAACAGACATTACAAGGTAAAAGAAGGAAGGAAGGATTGTCAGTAATAATGAGGTAAGAGAGAGAGAGAGAAAGAGAGAGAGAGAGAGGGGAAAAGAGAGAGAAAGGAACAGAGAGAGAGAGGGGAAAAGAGAGAGAAAGGAACAGAGAGAGATAGAGATGTTTCATGGCCTGAAACAGGTGAGGTTGTAAGTGCATAGCATTGTACCCTGAGATACGGTGTAAGGCAGTTTACAGTGTGGTAGCTAGCTGTGAAGTGAACACTACCTGCACCAAAACGTTGTCTTCTTCATGAACAGTTGTGTCAGTAGATTTACATTAATCAATTAATTACTAGAATTTGGAGCGTTATCACACTCAGAAAATTTGATGCTCAAGTGGGTGATGAAGATCTAGAGTGCTTAACTGAGACCAAAGCATGAGTCAGTGTTGATGACAGCACAGAAGGTGCCCTCTATAACCACTTTGAGAAACTGGCACAGCAACTTGGCATCTATGTATATGTGAATTGAAAAAAGTAGTATTTATGAACAACATTTGTAACAATGACAACACTGGTGATACTGATATTTTGAGTGCAAACATATATTTTATACACCATAGACACGACTCAGACACACACACACACACACACACACACACACACACACACACACATGCACTCACACACATACATGCACTCACACACATACATGCATACACACACACACACACACACACACACACACACACACACACACACACACACATTCAGAGTATTTTCCACACACACACACACACACACACACATACATACACACATACATGCACACACACACACACACACACGCACACGCACACACACACACACACCACGTTCAGAGTTATATTCCCACACACACACATACACACACACACACACACACACACACACACACACACACACACACACACACACACACACACACATTCAGAGTTATATTCTAGCCTACTTTTCATTTACACATACAGGTGAAGAATAGCAGAAATAACATTCAAGTTTAACTGTTTATGGCTTACTGGAGTCATACCTTTCTTCTGACTCATTCTCTGATTTTGCTAGCTTGGTCAGAACCAGTGAATTTAACTTTTCACAAAATAATAACTGTTTCCTCACCACAGTTATCTCTTCCAGACGGTGATAATTTCTGTTTTCACATGAAATCAATAATCATTACAGTGTTCTCATTGTGAAAACAGTGATTGTGTGCATTGTAGGCAAGCAAGGTACAATGGATACCCTTTCTTTGTGTTGTGTCATTCTTAAGGTAAGATTATTTGGAATATGTTAGCAAGCTGACATTCACATTTGCTTTGATAAGACAGGGCACATCTGGAATTTCAATTGGCAATTTTGTTTTACTCGTGTATAGTGGGGAAAAAAAAATTAAACACCCCATTCATCACCCCATTCATCACCCCATTCATCATTACAAAACTTTCTTTTTTCCCACTTGTTTGCGCTTCAAACAAACAAAATTGTTGAGTGACCAAGTAGTCAGCTTGGCAAAGGAAAGAAATTGATTAGGTATATCACAAAGGCAGGTCATCCTCACACACTTGTCTTTTTGCAATCAGCAACTGAAAATTGCATATGAACTGTGGTTTATTGTGACTGGGCTAGTATACCTACGCTTAAAATCTTTCAGTAAGATGCTGGAGATTTAAAGAAATGTGTGTGTGTGTGTGTGTGCGCGCGCGTGCGTGTATGTGTGTGTGTGTGTGTGTATGAGTGTGTGTGTGTGCGTTGTGTGTGTGTGTGTGTGTGTGTGTGTGTGTGTGTGTGTGTGTTTGTATGTGTGTGTGTGTGTGTGCTGTGGGTTGTTTCTTGTGTTGGCTTCCTGTGTGCAGGCTTTTTATTTTTAGATTAATTGAATTTGAGATGTTAATGCCTGTTTGGGTTTTTTTTTTCGTTTTGTTTTCAGAAGGACTTGACATGTCTAGAAGAAATTAATGTTACTGGTAAGTTATTTTGAAATATTCATTGACTATAAGTCTTTAACCCTGTTATCTTTACTTAAGTTAGAATTGATTTTTTAACTAGTAATGTTTTCAGTCTCTGATTTTATTTTCTGGTGTCTATCTTGTTCTCTCTCCTCTCTCTCTCTCTCTCTCTCTCTCTCCACTTTAATCCTCTCCCCCCCCCCCCCTTTAATCCATTTTGTTGTTGTTTATTTTCATTTGACATTGGGAAGTACAGGAACTAAAATATATATGCCTTGTTGAAGATATTCAAGTTCATGGTGGATGGGGAAGGATCTTTTTCATGTGAATATTGACCCTGTGTCCTGGCTTCTTAGCTAGGACAGAATACTGACCAGCCATGGTTGGCTTTGATCTTGCTTCCACCCATGCCTCTGTTTGGAGATCTTAGGAAGAGGTTGGTTGTCACAAATGACCCTCCACTGGCAATCTGTCTGCCAAGTCAGTGGACTCTCTTCTCCATCGGCTGCGCTGTCAAGAGTTCTAGAAAAATACACGACTGTTTTCCTTGGTGGCCTTGGCACAACAAAGGCCATCAAGGCCAATATTACAGCAAAGAAGACAGCAAGATCCCTTTCTTTTTCTTTCAGACTCATCATGCCTTGAAACAACCGGTGGAGGAGGAACTGAGCAAACTAGAAAAGCAGGGGTTGATAAAAGGTCTGTCACAGACACTGGGTCACACTCACTGCAGTTGTCAAAAAGAGTGGAAACATTAGAATCTGCAGAGACTACAGGGCCACATTCAACCAGGCAATTGAAGTTGACCATTACCGTCTGTCTAAAACAAGCTATATTATGTTTGCAACTCTGGCAGGGGAAATTCTCTTCAAAGCTGGATGTGGGTCAAGCATACCATGAACTGGAAGCTGAGGAACCGTCACAGCCCAGGCTGACAGTAAGCAGAATACAAAGGACTGTACCGTTATTGCCACCTTCCTTTTGGTGACTCATCGACAAGTGCAGTGCAAGGCTAGTGCTCCAGAGGAGCATGGAGCAGAGTTAGCAGGGACTGGAGGAGTGGATGTGTATCTGGAAGACCTGGAGGTGACAGGAGCCACAGAAGAACAGCTGCATCGTTTAGATCAGGCATTGGAAAGGCTCAGAAGTGTGGTCTGGCCCAGCGACATGTGCAGGTCCTGAAGAAAAGCTGGAAGAACTTAGGTTGCCAACTCAACAAGAGACACGAGCTCTCCAACTTGCAGCTAACTTGCTTACAAACTGTTCCACTTCTCATACCATGACTAATGAAACTTCTGCACAGTTGATTCTGAAGCGTCAGCTGCATACCCACTTAGCTTTGATGAAACCTGTCATAGCATCATCCATGAACAGAAAGCAGTGGAAGCAGCAACATACACCAGACACAAATTCACTAATTCCTTTCTACCCTTGGACCCACTGCAATTCAACAATGTCATGCTTCTCAGAAATGGGCGTCTGGTCCTGTCATTCAATGCCTGGGGCCTGTGGCTCACATCATCCAGATGGCAAAGAGGACATGCCATCTGTGAGGCAACTATCACATTCTAGTAACCAACTCCAAGACAGCGTAGTAACTATGTCAAGCACCAGTTCTGCAGTCCCAGAATTATCACGAAGGGCACTGGCAGTATGAGGCCATGTCCTGAAACATACAATGCCTGCTTTCCCACCACACAAGCTCTTGGCCCGAAGCTATCCCTACCAGAAGTTTGATAAGGCAGTGGACCAATTTTGCTGGCGACAGTACCGGGTCACCCTGCTTCCTCTGTTTGTTCAGCTTGTGTGAACAGTTACCTGCCAGTTAATGATACCAACAGAAACAGCAATACACAGTTACCACCGGTTAATAATACCAACAGAAACAGCAATACATGGTGTTGTTCAGTCTGTTTGTAACCCTGTGATAATAAGAATTCATCCACATAACAGTTTGTAATTTGGTGTGCAGGTAATCCCTTTGCAGATGGATTGGGTGAAGATTTGCATGAGACAGTGACAAAGAAGCTCCCAAATCTTAAGAAACTGGATGGTGCGTAGACATGTGAAAATCCACAAAGTACACATACTTACATACATGCACACACTTGCATGCACACACATGCACGCACGCACGCGTGCATGCACACACGCACGCACGCATGCACGCTACACACTCATATGTACATACATACACCCAGTGCTCACAACACACATCCAATGCATACACACTTTTCAACACACACATAGCCACACACAAACAGACACACACAGCCACACACACACACACACACACACACACACACAGCATAAACATGATGCATACAATGAGGAAGGGGGGGATGGGAGGGGGGCAAAAGAACAGTTGTGAGGGTAATAGAGCCACGGTTGGTGGGAGAAAAACAAACTGAAGTGGAAGATTGTGGCTGGGAAGGGGAAGGTAGAATGGGAGAGAGGGGAAAGGCAGGAGGAAGGAAGGGAAGGGAGGGAGTGCTGACTGGGTGTGTGAGGCGAGGGAAGGATGAGGGTAAAGAAATGATATAAATGCACCTGATATGATATAAAGCCAAATAGCTACAAGTTGAACTTGCTATTACAACATGAATATGTAAGTACAGAATGAGTAAACAAAAAATGTAGTTTATACTGAGCAGTCTGAGAATGAGACAAAGATGAAACAAAAAACAAATGTAACAAGAGCGCAGATAGTAATGGGGCAGAGTTTAAACACTTTACATATTGGTAGAAAATCTCTCTCTCTCACTCTCTCTCTCTCTCTCTCTCTCTCTCTCTCTCCGTCTTAGATAAGAGGAAACAATTTATCACAAATTCTGTATAGTGCACATTATTTGGTAGAAAAGGTGTTCATCAACGATAATTTAAAAAGAAGCAAGAATTATGAATTATGTATGACATTCAGTCATGTGCTATGGACAGTAATGTTTACTATGCGCTTATGTCTCGACAAAGCACTTGACGTCAAAACAAAGAAAAATGTATTGTTGGTTTTAGGGACAGGCATCCAGATATTGATTACTGACAGTAGATTTTATACATTCACTTTTTTGTTTGTTTCTCCAGAAAGTTTGTGATTTTAAATGTACATCTTCATTCAGCCTCTGTCTTCCTCCATCTCTCTCTCTGTCTGTCTGTCTCTCAATCTGTCTGTCTATCTGTCTGATTGTCTGTTTCCCTCTCTCTGTGTTTGTTTGTCTGTCTGTCTGTCACTCACAGTCTGCTGGTGGTCAGTACTCACATTCATTTCCTGTGTTGCAGAATTATTCTCACACATTCTCATGCATATATGATAAACACAAAATAGGTGGGAAGGTGACTTTATTCATGAAAAATATTCTTAACCTAATGTAAAGCCCTTGACCTGTGATCAGATGATATGAACGTAGCAAAAATCATTGTTCTCAGCACTGGTTTCTCATCACCATGTAGAGGTTGGACCTACCAATTTATTTAAATCCGGTTTAACCTGTTCAGGTCTCTCTCAATGGAATTCGTACCCTAAATCAGTCAAACAACACCAATGCATATCGGCCTTCCAGCATCATATATCAACCACTTAATGTGCTGTTGTATACAAACTCTAGAATAAACTCATCACCTACCTCCCCTGAATAAATAACCCTGACAATTATGAAAGTATTTTGTTCTTGAAATGCGTTTGATATACACGGGATTTCATATGCCTGAGTGCTTTTTCTGTTTAGTTAGTGTGTCTTTTGTGTGTGTATGTGTATGTGTGTGTGTGTTTTGTGTGTATGTGTGTGTGCGTGTGCGTGTTCGTGTTCGTGCCTTTACCTCCTGTCTTCTTGACATTATGCTTTTACACTTGTATTCTTTTGCAACTCTCTCTCTCTCTGCTTCTCCCTCTGGAGTTCCTATTTTCCACTGGAATGAAGTGGACTTGTTATCAGTCTCAACATACCCTCCACCCCCACCCCTACTCCGGTGACTGGGCTATCAATATGTAATTATTTTGCCATTCATTTTAAAAAAACTTTTTTCCCATGTTCTTTAAAACTGATTGTTTTAATATTTTCTTACCTGCTTCTTGTATTCCTCAGGGTTGTCTGTTTGTTTGATTCTTTCCAAAATGTGCATACCTATGCGCTGTTTCCCACCCCCACCCCCCACCTCTCTCTCTCTAACTTTTAAACCTCATTTTGCATGTTTCTACATTTATTTTCTCCCTCCCTCTCTTTTCTCTCTCTCTTTCTCTCTCTCTCTGAATGGGCGTTGAGAGGGACGATATGGTTTTAATTCGAGCTTGTAACCAAAACCTTTTCATCTTTCGTTGTACTTTATGATGGTGGCCTTCAACTGTAACTGTGTCTTGTCCCAGGAGTTCCCGTGGTGAGAGCAGAACAGGAGCAGGAGCAACAAGAAGAGATGTAAAGATCAGCACCAGTGTCGATGCTGCAGTATGCAGGCAGTTTAGAAGCAGGAAGCTGGTCCAGCGCCATTGATGCGTCTGTGTTTTTCGTTTTTTTTTTTGTTTTTCTTTTAATTCGGGAACAACCAACAAATTATGGGTCCAGCAACCAATGGCAATCACTTGTGTGCACCTTTGTCTTGTGTGTGTCAAAGTAAGTGCATGTAACTGCTAATAGTTGATCTGATGTAATAATGCACTTCTGATACATTGTGTAAGTCCACAATAGGCTTCCTTTCTTTTAGTGGGAAACAGTACTCATCTATCATAATAGTGCTGTAAGGACTGTCTATCAGAGTCCTCTTGGTATCAGATATTGTTTGAAGGGAGCGGGAAAACTTTGTGTAGTGCTGAGGATTCCTTGTGTCTTCTTCTTGGGATTGACCTGCAATGGATCCTAAAAAAGAATGGAAGAAAGAGACATTGAAAAGAAGACGAGCATACATACACACACACACGCATATGCATGTGCATGCGTGCGCGCACACACACACACACACACACACACACACACACACACACACACACACATACACACACACACACACACACACACACCACACACACATCACACTCACACACACACACACACACTCACACACAAATAGAGAGAGGGGGGAGAGAGAGAGAGAGAGGAAGAGATGTTTAGAAGAGCCACTGCATGTGGTGTTCCTGACAGGCGCAACCTTAATCAGCTCCCAATGATGGACTGGGGGCTTTACTTCAGGCACATACCAGTGTATGCTGAAGCCCACATGTCACCACAAGCTATAAAAATGTGTAATATCATTCATCCACTTAAAAATGTCACTCATCTGCTCCAAAATAGATCATTTTACAATGTTATTAACAGCAATTAATAAGCAAGAAAAGGGAATTGGTGCATATCATACTTTAGAAAAAAGTACATCAAACAAGAAGCTCAGGTATTTCATCCGCTCCCCCCACTTCCCAAAACTAGTCTGGGTATTTGTCAGTGTGATGGATCCCATCTTGTCCTCAGATATACAATTAGAAACTACGCCATGCATTTTTTTTAGAAGATGAGTGTCACTATACATTTTTCAAAAGACATTTGAAACATTTACGCAAGTCATCTGGTGCTACAGGTAGTAATTTTTCTAACATTTTGATTTTTGGTGGAAATTGTGGAATGCTTAGCAGACGTGATTGGCAGGGATGAGAGAGTGGGAAGGGGGGGAGAGGGGGGGGGGGGTATATAATATGAAGACATACTGAAAGTTTTCAAAAAGAGAAGAATGATAATATATGAAGGGAACAACTGATACAGAAAGAAGAAAAATATAGAAATATTCATCAATTCTTTAAAAAAAAAAATGCACATGTGCCTGTTTTCATTCGTGAAATGTATCCAGTGACCTTGAGTGGTTTTCTTTCTTTCCTTTTTTGTTTTGGTTTTTTGTTTCTTGAGTGTTCCGCTGTTTTCAAAGAGAAAGTTCCGATTTGTCTTGTCTCTCCATCAGGTGACAAGCAGTGAAGTCATTACCTGACATGAAGTTAGATAGGCAGGGAGAAAAGAGGGCTAAACTGCACTCCCACCCAGAAGAGTAACATGAACAGAGTACAGATGACAATGTGTGTGAACTTTTCTTCCACATCTATCCAAACCATGAAGTTTCCACCATCTATCCAAACCATGAAGTTTCCACCATCTACCTCTAGTGGTTGCTCTACTGTATCGGATGTACAAAGGAAGGGATGTTTTAGAGGGATACTCGCAGGCACACGAAAACAAAGGCAGACGACATTGTTGTTGTGTTCCGACCGAAGCCTCTCGACCTTCGTCTTATTACCCAAAAGCCAGTGAATGAACATGCTACATCTCCCTCTTTCAAATGGATCGAACCGGAACGAGCGGAGTCGAAATCGAGACCGATCACCTATTCAATGGACACAACTTTCAACTGAACTAAAGTCCATGTTTGACTAGAAGAGTGGGTTATGACTAGACCGTTCTGAGCGTACGCGCGAATTAATAGTCATAGTCCTTCAAATAGGTTGGTGGTCTCCGGTTTCGGGTTGGCCTTCGGGGTGTTGCTGGAAGTTGGGTCAAGGGCAGGTCCCGTTGGCTTTGGGCAGGTGTTGCAACTGGTCCCTGGGTGGTGTCGTTGACATTCCCTCTGCTGCAGGTCTGCTTTCCCCAGGTTCAGGAGGGTCCGGTGCACGTGGTACGGGCGATGTTGTGGCACAGGGTCGGACATCAGGAAAGGGGGGTGAGCGGGGGACAGGCATGAAGGCACCATGGATGGGCGGTGCATCCAGGACAGGGGGTTGTTTGGCAGATGCATTTTCCGGGTCATCCGCCGATTTCTGCGGACAAGTCCCCCATCAGAGGTCTTGATGATGAAGCTTCTGGGAGCCTCATGCTGCTTGATGACGGTGCCCTCTTTCTGCAGGTCAGGGACCCACACATTAACGCCGGGGGACAAGTCTTCAGGAGCAACAACGTTGTGTCGTCTGTTATAGTCCGCCGTCATCTTCTCCCGGTACTCCTTCTCCTTCCTTTTCAGGATGTCGATGTCAGGGGTCTGGGGCAGGAGGGACTCCGAGGTGCAGGAGACACGAGTTTTGAGGCGGCGTCCCATGCTCAGCTGAGCAGGGGAGAAACCATTGGCCAAGGGGGTGTTGCGGTACATGAGGAGGCCAAGGTATTCGTCATCACACTTCTTCATGAGGTTCTTGATGGTCTGCACGGCACGTTCAACTTCGCCGTTGGACTGGGGTAGTGAGGTGAGGATGTCACATGATCAAATCCCCAGGTTGTGGCGAAGGAAGCGAAGTCGGAAGAGGCGAACTGGGGGCCGTTGTCCGTGACAAGGATGTCTGGGATACCGTGGCGGCTGAAGACTTTCTTTAGCCTGGCAATTGTCACCTCTGCTGTGGTGCTGTTGGGGATCAGAGTAATCTCGACGTCTCTCGAGTAGTAGTCAATTACCAGGAGATATATTTTCCCGTCATGGTGGAAGAAGTCAGCAGCAGCTCTCTGCCATGGTCGGTCTGGAAACGGGGTCCCCTTCATGGGTTCTGTCCTGGCTTTGCGATGTTTGGTGCATTCTGGGCAAGTTTTGACCATCGCTTCGATGTCCTTGGTTATGGACGGCCACCACACGCTGTTGCAGGCGTTCTCCTTTGTCTTCAGTATGCCCTGGTGGCCGTCGTGCAGATGGCTCAGGATATCATGCCTCAGGGATGACGGAATCACCAATCGTTGTCCCTTCATGAGCAGTCCATCATGAACAGTCAAGTTTCCCTCTTCAGCCTTGTACTGCTTGGTGGCTTTGTTCAGCTGCTGCTTGTCGGGCCAGCCATTGGTGACGTAGTGCATCACGATGCGGAGAGTGTCATCCTTCTTCAGTTCCGCTCTGATCTGTGCCAGCCTGTGGTCCGAAGCAGGTATTGTATATAGGACGGCATTGAGGTACACCTCGACCAGTTCTGTGAAGTCACCGTCTGGCAAGTCGTTGGCATCTTGGGGTGCTCTGGACAACGCATCAACGGTGTGAAGTTCCTTGCCCGGGACATGGTGGATGGTGAAGCTGAAACGTAGCAGACGCATCCGGAAGCGCTGGACACGAACGGGCAGTTCGTCAATGAGTTTGGTAGAGAGCAGTGGCACCAGGGGTTTGTGGTCGGTCTCTACATGAAAGTCTTTGCCGATCAGGAGGTCAGCCCAAGTTCTAGGCTCCACACAATTGCGAGGGCTTCTTTCTCTATCTGGGCGTATCGTTTCTCCGTCTTTGTGAGAGATCTGCTGGCATACGCGACAGGTTTCATGTGTCCATCGTTCTGACGCTGTAGTAGGACTGCGCCGAGGCCGAAACTGCTGGAGTCTGCTGAGACGACTGTGTCCCGCTCTGGGTGGTAGAGAGCAAGTGTCTCAGATGAGGTCAGGTCCTCCTTGAGGGAGTCGAAGGCCTGCTGCTGGTCTGGGCCCCAGGTCCATGCAACGTCTTTGCGTAGTAGGTCCCTCAGCGGTTTGGATTTGTCGGCAAGGTTTGGCACGAATTTCATAAGCTGGTTGACCATGCCCAGGAATCGCCTGACATCGCCAACGTTCTCTGGCTGTCTCATCTCCACGATGGCCTTGACTTTGGCAGGGTCCTTCCTCATGCCGTTTGAGTCGATGATCTGACCCAAGTATTCAAGCTGTGTTTTTGCGAACTCAAACTTCTCTAGGTTGAGGGTGAGGCCAGCTTGGGACAGCCTGTCCAGGACCTTCCGCAGTCTTGTATCATGTTCTGACTTGTCCCTACCAAACACAAGAATGTCATCCATATGGCACACAACTCCGGCAAGTCCCTGCAGGATTGTGTCCATCTTCTTTTGGAAGTATTCTGGAGCTGAGGAAATCCCATATGGTAATCTTAGGAATTTGAAGCGTCCAAAGGGTGTGATGAATGTTGTGAGCTTGGAACTCTCATCATCCAGCTGGATCTGGTGAAAGCCTGAATTGGCGTCGAGTTTGGTGAAGACTTTCCTCTCAGATATCTTGCTGAGTGTCTCTTCCACTGCTGGCATGGCATAGACTTCCCTCTTCACGCTGTTGTTGAGTCGAGTCAAGTCCACGCAGATACGTACATTGCCATTGGTCTTTGGTACGACGACGATTGGGCTACACCAGTCCGTCGGGTGGTCCACTGGTACAATGACGTTGTTCTCAACCATCTTGTTCAGCTCAGCTTCCACCTTCTTTAGTAGTGGGACCGGGACACGACGAGGAACTGACTGTGAGAAGGGCTTTGAATTGTCTTTGAGGAGGATGGTCTATTCTCCCTCAAGCCTCCCAAGTCCTCTGAAGAGTCTGGGGAACTGTCGTCGAACATCGTCGATAGATGTGAAGGTGGTATGTGTAGGATCAGTGGCTGCCGAGTCAGGCTGCTCCCTCCGTGATGAATGTTGGCGTTCTGCTGTGGGTGTCGTACGTATGGCGCGTACGGTAAAGGCTCCAGGGATGTCATGGATCAATCCGAGTTTCTGGATTGCTGGCATCCCGAGGAGGAGTTTTGAAGTCTGGGCGACGTACACCTTCTCCCATATCTGGTGCAACCATGGGCAAGTTTGATGTAGGCGAATCCTATGACATCCAGTGGCTGGTCGCCTGGGCCAAGAAGACGGCGATCTGGAGGTCGAAGCTGACCGAAGGCTGTTTTGAAGACGTTGGCTGGCATCACAGAGACCTGGGGCCAGTGTCGATGCACCAAGTAAAGTCCAGCGAGCCAATTTTCAGCTTGATGTGCCATCCTGGGTCGGTGCCAGATGGGTGCTTGTCATGCACTCCACCAATGAAGTATCTATCTTCATCCTGGTCCGACAGCTCATCTTGTTGGACTTCCTTCACGGACGCCGAACTCCTGCATATGACAGCGAAATGTCCCCTCTTGTTGCACTTTCTGCAAATGCTTCTTGCTGCTGGGCAGTTGGCCTTTCCAATGGGGTGTTTTCTGTCGCAGTATCCGCAGTTGTTAGGGGTGCTTTGCCCTCCAGGAGTTGTTGCCTGGCCACTTCTTTGTCGTGGAGGCCCGCGTCTCTCTCCATCCAGACCAGGTCTCGCTCTCGACACTGCATCAACTGCGGCGGTTTTAGAGCTAGCAAGCTCGCTTCTCGTCATCTCTCTCATTGACAGTATCTCAACTGTCTTTTGTAGAGTCAGGCTTGCACCTATATCATACAGCTTCAGCTTGGCGGTGTCATCATGACAAGTGAAAACAAGCTTGTCCCTCACCATCATGTCTACCTCTCCGAATTTGCAGGCAGCTGCCTTTTCTCTCACCACTCGTTGCCAGGACTCAAAGTTCTGCCCTGGTTCCCTCTGCAGGTGAAGCCAGAACTGTTCCCTGAGCATCAGCTGGG
Source organism: Conus ventricosus (assembly GCA_018398815.1). Classification (NCBI taxonomy): domain Eukaryota; kingdom Metazoa; phylum Mollusca; class Gastropoda; order Neogastropoda; family Conidae; genus Conus; species Conus ventricosus. The sequence goes on from CM031605.1 coordinate 16,669,041, forward strand.
GATCGCGCTGGTGAAAATATTGGTCGAACTTGGCTAGCACTGTGGTGTAGTTGGACTTGTCCTCTGCTGGCAGAGGGTTGTCTACATCGACTGGATTAGGTCTTTCCCCAAGAAAACAAAGTTAGAGTAGATCTCGAGGCCGTCATCGCCAATATGATGAAGCAAAAGGCCTACCTTGATACTGTCCGTCTTCTCTGCTGCTCCTGTGGCTTGCAGGAAGATGCCATGATGTAGAAGAGGTTCGTTTAGCTTCTGACACCATCTACTGTATCGGATGTACAAAGGAAGGGATGTTTTAGAGGGATACTCGCAGGCACACGAAAACAAAGGCAGACGACATTGTTGTTGTGTTCCGACCGGAAGCCTCTCGACTTTCGTCTTATTACCCAAAAGCCAGTGAATGAACATGCTACAGTTGCAAGCAACAAGCACTCCTTTTACGTACACGTATGTTTGTTTTTTTTAAGTGGAGGGGCTTTTGTGGTGCATACCATAAGATGAGCCACTCACTGTATAACATGTCTTTCTAGTGTACTGGAATCTGCAGGAACCACTTTACAGCAGACTCTAGTAAGGCTTTGTATAGACAGTTTACAATTGTCATCAAATGTAACTTCTACAGCCTGCATTCCTGATGTGCTGTGTTTGATAATCACAGCATAGCAGCATGGACAAAAGGTAGTTGTTTAAGTGCCATCATGCTTCGTAGGTGCTCCAGTACCAAGACACACAAAAATTTTTTGTATATCTTATGAACCGTTGAAACAATGCCAGTGAAATATAAGACCTCTTTCAAAGACTGGTTTACTTGGTATCAGCAAATTTTGGTGTCTGTGCTTCAAAAAGAAAGATGTAAGCAAGTGCATCATTTGAGCTACACGCTTCTGATGATACACAGGTCATTGCGGACCTACACTTCAAAGAGCGTAACTGACTACCATGGCCCATTGAATATGGACTTGATTCATTGGTTAAAGTATAAACTCTTGTATGAACTGGGGGGGGGGGGGGGGGGGGGGGGGGGGGGGGGGGGGGGGGAGGGTAGGTAGGGTACGGGATGGAATAGTTCAGTTGATTGGATATTGGACTCCTGATCATGTTCATCCTGGGATTGCGGGTTCAAATCTCTGCAAGGCCATTTTGGCACAGGAGGATTTTTCCATTTGAGTTAATATTGCCTCTGACACTATTTCCTGCAAAAGTCCTTTGAATGAGCTTATAGAATGAGGTTCTGTACGTGAATGCGTGCGTAGCATGTTGCACACAAGTAAAATCCTGTCACCACCTTCCAGACAAGAAGGCCAGTTGGTATAGATGACACGTAAACACATAGCATGCGCTAAAAGAATGAATGAAAAACTGAATGACTTATAGGCTGAATAAGACAGGAAAAGACTGCCAGCAGGCAGCATTTCATCCACCTCTACCCAGTTAGGCACCCTGTTGTGTAAAGGAGAGTGTGGATTGTAAAGTACTTAGAGCTCGGTATCTAACGGAAGATAGGCGCTATGTAGGTACACCTTATAATAATAATAAAAAACATCTTAATGGGAATGAGCACAGTAAAACACACAGTGAAGTGGCATTGGGAGAGAACCAGTGTTAGGAGTGTGGTAGTCAAGAGCCGCCTCCAGTGTAGGTTAAACATTACATGCAATCATACTTGGGAACGTGTTGAGCATATTGGGGCAAGTATAATGATGAGTGAGTGCATTGTCTGTGTGCATACATTTACAGATTTATATTTATACTTTTCAAGACTATCATGTATGGATTCCTGTACATAATTTGTCATTTATGAATCTGCTTTACAGGCTATGCCCCCTCACCCTGTACATAATTTGTCATTTATGAATCTGCTTTACAGGCTATGCCCCCTCACCCTGTACATAATTTGTCATTTATGAATCTGCTTTACAGGCTATGCCCCCTCACCCTGTACATAATTTGTCATTTATGAATCTGCTTTACAGGCTATGCCCCTCACCCTGTACATAATTTGTCATTTATGAATCTGCTTTACAGGCTATGCCCCCTCACCCTGTACATAATTTGTCATTTATGAATCTGCTTTACAGGCTATGCCCCCTCACCCTGTACATAATTTGTCATTTATGAATCTGCTTTACAGGCTATGCCCCCTCCCCCTCTTCCCTCCTGCTCCTGTCCATTCCTCACGTCCGTGCCCACCTTCTTGTCTTGGTCTGTCTCCATCGTCCCTCTCCCCCTCCCCTCCTCTTTCTCTTTTTTTCTTCTTAAGAATGGAAAAGTATTATGTTAATTTCAATTTTCATCATACAAAAATGATTTTCATTTCAAGCAAACTACACGCAATATTTTTCTTTAATTCATGGTGTTCTGATGTGTTAAAATCAAGTATTTGTGTGGGTGTGGTTTTTGTTGTTGTTGTTTTTTTGTTTTGTTTTGCTTGTTTCAAATAATCATGCTTGCAGTAAACATTTTTCAAGCTGCGCAATTAGTTTATTTATTTACCCTTCTGGTGGAGTGCCATTGATTGCTTATTTACAATGCATACGGAAATGTAAAAGAATAAAGATTTCTTTGTTGCTGTTTAATGCAAAAGAATAAAGATTTTTTTGTTGTTGTTTAATGCCTGCATTGTTTTTGTGGGGTGTGCAAATGTTGGAATGATTTTTATACACAAAAATATGTACTTTTCTTGACGCGAAACACTAAAAATAAGACAACTATTACTTTTCTTGGGTTCATATTCTTGTGGTTTTTTTTCATATTAAGATACTTTCAATGCGTAAACCGGAAGTTGGAGACCATCGACAGGGCATGTTAGTATGTCATAAGCTACAATTGAAATTCAAGACTTGAGAGATTCCTGCATCAAAGTATATTCCATTGATTAAAATACAGATCAAAATTGTGGAAACTTTGCTCTACTGAAGCTCTTTTTAAAAAATAAATGTGAGCAGTAAAAAAATCATTCTTCTAATTACTAATTCACAAGAAATTTTCAGTTTCCTTTTCTCACTTCTCATTGGACAATACATCGTCCATGTTCAAAGCAAGCAAGCACTGGAGTCGACCATATAAATGCATATGCAAACTTACGTTGTCTACTGAGTGTGTACATGGACGAAAAATGTTTCATAACATGTGTTCACAATAAGTTTCAAATATTATCATAATAATCTGGTGCTAAGATGAAAAAAGTCTGCCTCTAGAGTGGTCAGAAATGATAAGATAACTTGACTGCTTAATGTTTTTATTGTCAATTAATTTGTTGGGTAACAACGGTCACAGCTAGCTATTCTGTCACTTTAAGGTGGATCTGGAGATCCTAGCTGACCACAAAACAAAAGTACATCACCATCAGCAGGCTCCCATGTTTCACTTTGCTCCCAGCTGCAAAACATTTCGATTAGTCAACCCCCCAGCACCCCTAATATAGGGACCAGGACCAGTATAGCCCCATACCCAGGCAATCTGGGAGCCGACCATCATGTTTCTACTCAAGTAGCCAAGAATCTAAATAGCTTGGGAGCAATTGTTCTCAATACGCTTTTTCCAGCCAACATCGTCCAAAGTATTGATGGAATTCACTACTAGCAGTGTGTAATCATGCTGTTCATAATAAGTGTGCTCTTGTGTTTTCCTGTATTGGACAAAGGGAAGTGATGCACTTTGTAGAATGGAATGCCATGACCCAGCTTTTCTCACGGCCACTGTGCGAGACTATATAGAGATCTTCTTGTACCTGAACGTGCTCATGGAGTGCTGCTACGACCTTGTAAACTGCAGTGTTGCCAGAGTGCTGCTACGACCTTGTATACTGCAGTGTTACCGGAGTGCTGCTACAACCTTGTATACTGCAGTGTTATCTGCAAAACAGTCGATTCTTGTCTCCACTGACAATGCAAAGCCTGTAGCTCCTGAAGCATCTCAAAGTCTGCGAGGGCGCGTTCAAAGTGATGCCTCCAGCATATAGGGTGCTCCCCCCTAAGATCAATGATATACGAGCCTACAAATATGATTAGTTGAGAGTTCAACTCTCTCTCTATCCAAGTCATACTTCTTCGTCTTGTTCTTCTCCCCTTAGACAATCTCTCTCTCACTCTTTTCCTTTTTCTTGATTCTCTCTCTCTCTCTCTCTCTCTCTCTCTCTCTCTTAGCTAGACCACTGCTTCCGCCAAAGTAACAGGCAGTCTCTTTTTTCCCCCAAGAGAACAAATCGCAATTTTTAAAAAACTGATCACCGTAAAGTGCAAGCACCTGTAAAGGCGAGTTTTTCAATCATTCCAGTTATAGTTCTAAAAACACATCAGGTATCTGCAGAAAAGGGGGGGGGGGGGGGAAATTTCCCAGGGTGCAACGCACACACACGCACGCATGCACGCACGCACAGAGAGAGAGAGAGAGAAGTGGACCCAAGTTTTGAAACTGTATTAAGAAGATGAAGGATATGACCAAATACTGAACAGGCTGCAGACTATTCAGTGTGGTCTCTCTTAATCATGCAGAGGAGCCAGGGTGACGTTTAAACGCTGACCACCGATTGATCCCGTCCAAGAGTGACGATTGCCTCATGAGCGGGGCGATGCAGAATCTCCATAAGACAAACAGGTCATGGCTATGCTAATGCTAGCACAGTCGCGTTGGGGCCAACATGGTAAAGTTATCTGCTATGTAAGTCATGCCCTTACCCCAACAAAAAAGTGATAGTTACAAAAGAAAATGTAAGTAGTTGTTTTTGCCGCTGCGAATTCTATGGCTTCGCTGATGGCAAACCCCTTATTGTTCTGATGTCTAGTTGCAAGGATGGTGACCACATCTCATACCATGCCAGCTGTGACGAAACGCTTGACAATACCATCCGATCGGTCTCGCTCAAACCCTAAGTAAACCAAAGAATAGATTTCAAAGCTATGCCCACTCTCCCCTCTCAACATCCCCCCCCCCCCCCCCCCCCCCTTTTCTCTCGCTTAGAATTAGAGCGGTGTGTGCCTGTCTCACCCTATCTGTTACAAGAGAAAATTACGTCATGCCGCGACCCGCGTCATTCTTATCAGCCCATCTCCCTTCCCCTCTCAACCCTCCTTCACCCCCACACGGGTTATACCTACGACGCAGTAAAATTTACACTGCATTTTAACAATGGCCCGTCGCACCCCCCCCCCCCCCCCCTCCCCCGCACCCCTCTACCCCGTGACACCAGCTCACATTGAAATATTGTCCATGATCTGCACCAAGCTGACGAGATCAGTTGTTTTAACCCACAATATCCCCACACGAAATAATGCTCGTGGATTATGTTACTCCAGACGTCATTTCCATGAAGTGAAAACTGCTACACAGTGAGATTTTAGGCTTCACGAGCTGAAGTCTGTCGTGCACAGACACAAGATGGACAGAATATTGCGAATTTGCATCTATCGTTTGTTTTTTTCTAGTATATTTTCTGATCATTCCTGACAGCCTTCATCAAGGTCATCAAAATAGTATCAAGACTATATTATTATCATTTCTGGAAATGGTCCGGTGTCCTGATCTTAATCCCCATGTTGATGTCATGGTCAAGCCATATATCATACCATGCATCTTACCCTAGATCCTATTTGACCTGAACCGGTAAGTCCTACTTCTCTTCTTCCAGAACCGTGGCACAGTATTGCCATAGACTTGCACTCTCCTTTTGTTCGGGCGACTTTGTCACAGTGGTCATAGACAAGTACAGTTACTGTACTCATAGGTTGAAAACATCTCCTGTTGGCCTATATTTCCTGCGATGTACTCTCCATGCCATTTTTGCTGGTGTACGAGGGTTCCGAAAGAAGTAGGCTAAATACTGACAGTGCCTTCTCCAGCCCCAATACTCACATTTCCAGCTCAGTTAAAACCATGCTGTGAACAAACAGAAAATGGAATCATATGCTGAAATGGGAAATTTCACATTTGATGTTCCTGGTGATTACATATGCTGGTGAAACAGAAGGGAAAAAAGCTTTTTATTCAGTTCTCCTTCAAACCTCTCCTTCTCACAAAAATGAAAGAATGATGACTATACAGCATCATAATCGCAACGAACTCATACTGCAATTGGTCAACAGTGTTCATTTTAGTAATTGTCGTGGACATGCACAAAGAAGCAGCTGTGAATGGTGACTGTAATTCAGTGGTAGTTTCCATTCCTGTTCATGATCCCAAAGAGTCCTGTCTCAATTCCCAAAACTCCCAGGCTGGAAGAATCCTAACTGTTGCGTGCATCCCATGCATGCATAAAATCAGAACAGACTCACTTCATTCTGACAGCAGTCGGAGACAGGGCGCCATGCTCGTTACGATGTATTCAAGAGAGAGAGACCTCTAACTTCCGGAGCTAGCCGCTCCTTGTTTACGTACAAAACCATTACACGTAACATCTTCCCCCTTTTAGGGTTTCTAAAACAATATAACAATATAACTAAATCATCAAATTAAAACGGGATTAACAAATACAATTCAGTAACATTTCCCCCCTTTTAGGTTTCTAAAACAATATTACATTAACTAAATCACCCAAATTGAAACGGATTAACAAATACTAATTTAATAAACAAATATTTTCTCCTATACCTAAAATATTAACAATTATGTAATCCAAGACCAAAAGGGAAAAATTTAACAATCACTATAACTCATTACTAATAATCATATTAACAAAATATTAAAATCTTCTTTAATAATATAACCGTGAACGACAGAAAAGAAAAATCTTAATATAAAATTTAAATCAACAACAATTTTGAACAAAATATTTTGATTAATTTTATAAATACTTCCAACAAAGTCCTCTATTTTATATTATAAATCATATGAATAAAAAAATATTAATTGGTTGGTCCCTGGCTGTTCATTTCGTCAATTGTAATTTGTTTATAAATCAAGTATGGTTCTGGCTTCACAGATCTGCCTGATCGGGTGGTCATAGCTGGTCCAGGTGAAGGGGGACCCAGGTTGGTCCGGCGGCTGGGGCCCTGTGGTTGGACCGGCTGGTTGAGGCGTGGAGCCTGTGGCGGCCGGGGGCTGGATGTTGCCAAGGTCACATCAGGAAGCTGGCCCGGGAGGCTCCTGCGAAGGGTGTGCTTGGTTCCTGGCGGGTAGCTCCCTCTGCATGGCTGCCCCTCTGCGCGATGGCCACCAGTGTGGCCATCATTCCTTCGCATGGCGTAGGAAGGGTAGCTTGGGTGTTAGTGGGGGGGCGCACTTTTTGTGGGTCTGGGGGCGTTTTGAGTGGGGTGGGGAACTGAGCGTAGGAAGAGCCTTTTTTGCGCCGGTAGACCCTTCCGTCTTGGGTCCTGCACATCGTATGTCCTGCTCGTCTGCCTGTTGATGACGACACCACTTTTCCAGGTTTGTGAATGACTTGTCGATGGGTTGTATTTTTGACCGCCTCGCCACTAGATAGCGGCCTGAGGTCCTTTCGGTGACAGAACTTTTCCGCTGTTGCTTGCCGTTTGTTTTCAAGGCGGTGTTTTTCTTGTTGATGTAGTCTGCGGCGTGGGTTGTAACAGTTTGAATGTGGTGGGGAGCACTGTCTTTGTACGTCTGCCCATAAGCCGCTGGGTTGGAGTTGATGTCATTCCCTCTTCCGGCGTATTTCTCACGTTCAGTAGCCCGAGGTAATGGTCTTCTTTTGCCCGTAGACACTTCTTCATCATGTTCTTGGCCACTTTCACGGCTGCTTCAGCAGCCCTTTGCCTCTGACTGTGACCAGGGCTGGATGTCATATGTTTTTGAAGCCCCAGTTGCGGGAGAACAGTCTGAACTGTTGTGACGAGAACTGTGGTCCATTGTCACTGACAACTGTGTCGGGAATCCCAAATGGCGGGCGAAGTGGTGTTTCAGTTTGGTGACAATCGTTTCAGCAGTGGTCTCTGGTAAGTAGTCCAGTTCGAAGAAATGGCTGAAATAGTCCTAACGGTGATGAGATAGTTTCTTCCTTTGGATGGTAAAAATGTCTGTTCCCACTTTTTCCCATGGGCGATCGGGTACCTTCGTGCATGCAGAGTGTCTCTGCTGGTTGTTTTCACACTGTGAGAAGTGCACACATCACATGATTCAATGAATGTCGAATTTCAGCTGTCATTCGGGCCAGAAGATGAGCTGTCGTCTCTTCGTAGCATGAGTTGATGCCAGAGTGTCCGGCGTGGACCTTCTCCTTCATTTCTGACCTCATTGTGTGTGGTATGACTACTCTGTCTCCCCTGAGAATGACTTCCGTCTTGCACTGTGAGCTCGTCTCTGTAGTCAAAGTAAGGCGTGACTGGGAGTGGACAGTCTTGTCTCGATGATGGCCATCCTCTGAGGATAACTTCTTTCAACTCTGTGAGTGTGAGGTCTTCACTGTTTTCTGTCTTATTTCGTCCAGGCGTGTGGCGTGAATGGTGATAGTGTCAATGAGTTGAGCACTTCATGTTCCGCTTCGTTTCCTGTTGAGACTGGTGCCCTTGAAAGGGCGTCTGCGACCGGGATCTGTGTTCCTGGTTTTTGTACTCCATGAGAACGTATGTCTGAGCCCTGAGAAGCTTTTGACTGTAGTCGCAACGGTTGCTTTTGATAGCGGCTTGCGGCTGATTGCTACGAGTGGCTTGTGGTCCTGTCACTACGTGCACGGGGCGTCCATAGGTGTAGTGGGGAACTTCTGCAGCCCATACAGCACAGCCAGCATTTCTTTTCGATCTGGGCGTAGTTTCTCTCCGTTGGTGTGAGTGTCCTGCTTGCGTACGCGACTGGTCTGTCTTCCTGCATCAGTACCGATCCAAGGCCCCATATTCACGGGCGTCATTGATGAGCGTCAGGCTGCCCATCTTGTTTGTAGAAGGCGAGAGTTGGGCTGTTCACGATCTTCTCCTTCACTGTTTGGAACGCTTCTTCTTGTGATGAAGTCCAGGTCCACTGCACATCTTTTTTGAGGAGGTTTTGCAGTGGTTGTAGGTCGTCTGTGAGATGCGACAGGTATCTTGAGAGGTAGTTCACCATGCCCAGAAATCGTCTGAGTTCTTCAATGTTCTTGGGTTCAGGGTAGTCTTTGATGGCGTTCACTTTCTCAGGGTCAGTCTGTAAGCCGTCTTTCGTGATCTGATGCCCCATGAATGTGACGTTGTCTGACCTCAGTCCAGTTTTGCTTCGTTAAGTTTGATGTTCTGTTCTCTGCATCTCTGTAGGAATGCCTTGTAGTGGGCATCGTGTGATTCCATATTGTCCCCGTGGATGATGGCATCATCGGCGACGGAAGCCACCCCTGGTATCCGCTGAGAGCTTCAGCCAGTTTTCTCTGGAAGATCTCTGATGACACTGATGTACCGAACGGAAAGTCGTAGCCAACGGTATCGTCCAAAACATGTCTGAAATGTTGTTAGGAGCTTGAGTCTTCGTCGAGCTGCACGTGCCAGAACCCAGAGGACAGGTCGACCTTCGTGAAAACCTTCGATTGCTCAGGTCAGGGATGACATCTTCCAGGACAGGCATTGTGTACCGTTCTCGTCTTAGAGCCTTGTTGAGTTCTGGGGGGTCAATGCAGATGCGTAAACCTCCTTGTTTCTTTTTGGTGACCACGATCTGGCTGACCCAAGGGTGGGGTTCGGTGACTGGTACAATCACTCCTTCTTTGACCATCCTGTCCAGTTCATTCTTGAGCTGAGGTCGTATTGCTATTGGTGTGCGTCTGTCTGGCATGATGACCGTTTTGCCTGCGAGTCCACTTCTAGGTGTTTGAAGGCCTGGTAGTTTTCCCAGTGTGCCGTCGAAAACATCTTGGAATTCATCTGGTGTTGACAGCTGGTCGACCTGAACAAAGTTTTCTTTCTGGATGTTGATCAGCCCCATTTCTTGCGAAGTTTTCAGTCCAAGCAGGGGTGTGAGATTGTCCTCGAAAACGATGAAGTCGACTCTGTGTACTTTCTTGTTCTTTGGTTTGTGATGTTTTGCGTGGTTTTACCAACTGGTTCATTTTTGCGTTTGTTCCACATCTTCATGACCTTGTCTGTTGGTTCAATGTCTCTTGCGTATTTTGCTGGGATCATATTCACTGATGAACCTGTATCGATTTGGAATGCCACTTCTTGTCCTTGAACTATCATTGTGCATTTCACGTCTTTGTTGTGTTGGTCTATGCTGTTGACCCATCCTTCTTGGTCGTCTGACGAGTTTTCTTCTATTGGCTCCACTTGATTCACTTCTCTTTTTGAGGTTTTGCTTCCGGGGCATTTTCGTCCGAAGTGGTTCTTTCCCGAGCATCGGAAGCACGTCTTGCCATAGGCTGGGCATTCTTCTTTCTTCAGTCGTGTCTTCTGCCACAGAAATTTGCATTCTCTGATCATGGTGTCTGTACGATTTTCTGTTTTCATCTTATGGACCTCTTCGGGATTGTCCTGAGAGTTCATGGCTTTGGCCCTGTAGAGTAGCGTTTTCTGCTGCTCGACATGTGTCTACGCATTTTGTCAAGTTGAGGTCCCTAGCCTTCAGCAGTTCAGTCCTGTGTGTTGCAGTCACGGACTCCCAGAACAATCTTGTCTCGTACATGGAGTCTCTGCAGTTTTTCGCAAAAGTCACACGTCTTACTTAGGTTTCTGACTGCCGAGTAGAAATGTTCGAATGTTTCACCCTCCTCTTGCTTTCTTTGGTTGAACACAAAGCGTTCGAATGTCACGTTGATTGTCCAACAGCGAATTCGTCAAATTTGGCCATGATTTGAGCGACTGTGGGGTTTTCGTTCTCAAAGTGAAAGCCGTTGTACACCTTGAGTGCTTCGTCTGACAAACAGTGAGTTGAGCATGGCTGTTTGATATGCTGGAGACTGTTTATCTAGTTGTGCCAGCAGTTCATAAGTCTTGTATCTCTGTTGAACAACTTCCAGTTTCTGTTGGTTGGAGCCAATGACTAGAGGGTTTGGGGTTTATGCCCGGAACTGGCCCAGCAGTCCGGCTGCTGCCTCCTGTTCACCTACGTTCGACATTGTGAGTCACTTAAAAATTGTCACTTGTTTCAGTCCCAGTTTCAGCGTTTGCAGCTTGCACCAAAAAAAGCACCTGCTTCACTACTCAAGTTAGTAGCCAACAGCACATGCAACACTACTCAAGTTAGTAATGTTCATTTGTTGACGTCACGTCCTGCAACAAAAAGTTCTTTTCCACTCAGTCCGTTTCAGTAGCCTATAATCTGCAAAGTGTTCGTAAATCTCCTGCACTTTCCATGCTGGCCTAATCACTTTAATTAGTTCTTCTTATCCCACCGCTGCCACCATGTTGCGTGCATCCCATGCATGCATAAAATCAGAACAGACTCACTCATTCTGACAGCAGTCGGAGACAGGCGCCATGCTCGTTACGATGTATTCAAGAGAGAGAGACCTCTAACTTCCGGAGCTAGCCGCTCCTTGTTTACGTACAAAACCATTACACGTAACACTAACCTCATTCTCCGACTCCATGGTCTCCATTTAGTCAATGTACATTGATAATCAATAGATATAAGAAGGAAAAACTCGTTACGTAAAATGTGCATGATTTTTTTTTCAAACTTTCCTGTGTCTCATTCTTTCTTTCTTTCTTTCTATAACACCGGAGAAGACAATCTGCGCATATTTACACCTGCAACTTTTTACACAATGGTTTTTTGTAAAATGATAGCGTTTGATTTGAATTCGTTTTGTTCGTTCAGTGAAAACAGCATGTAAACACGACAGACGTTGTATGAAAACAGAGACAGACAAAAAACAAAACAAAAAGGAAACAAGAATGAATTATTCTTTCTTACATGTGAAATGGCACAAATTAAGGGGGTGGGGTGGGGTGGTGAGGAAGAGTTGGGGAAACGTGTCTGCAGGTGTAACTTTTTAAGTTCTAAGGTGACAGAGTGGGAGGTGGAGGAAGGAAGATTTATATCACAGACCTTCCAATTTAGGAACACTAACCAACTTGTAGTTATGTCACTATTTTATATACACACATCCCACATAGCTTTTTTAATTTTTTGTATTTTTTATTTTTTAGATAATGTGTTTTTAAGAAATATAAGGCTTAGTACAATATTTTCAATTCAGTGTTGTCCATTCAGAGACACGGCATGTAAACACGACAAATATTGTATGAAAAACACAGATGAAAATACAAAATAAGAAAAAAAAACAATGATTTTTTTTAATAGGTTGCACTAATTAAGAAGTAAAAAGACCTGGGGAAAATGTATGATGTCTGCATTCAATTCCAAGATGACAGTTCTTCTTCTTCTGCGTACGCAGGCTGATACTCCTGCGGACACTGCCTGTATAGACAGGCAGTGGAGTTTTGTGTGTATGACCTTTTTTATCCCGCCATTAAGGCAGCCATACTCCATCTCGGGGAAGGTGCGTGCTATGTGTAGCGTGTCATCCATACCCAACGGCCAAACTGGCCTCTCTTCCGAAAGTTGGTGATGGAATTTTACGTGGTGCAAGATGTTGTGCGTGCGTTCACACACGGAACCTCGGTTTTAAAAGTCTCATTCGAAGGACTGTATGGGGAATGGAGTCAGAACCAATGTTAACTCCGAGGAAAAATCCCCCTATAACCGAAATTCGAACCCGCAACCCCAGGATCACGAGTCCGGCGCTCTACAACTGAGGCTTATTCCGGCCCCCAAGATGACAGTGTTGTACGTGGAGGAAAGGGATTCATGTTACATATTCCATATTGATTTTGTTTTCAAACGATGCGTCTGAAAAAAAGAAAGAAAGGAAAGAAAAAGTAAAGTATTATACAATTCCTTGTTTGTAACATTGGACCACTGCATTGGACACAGGCCGAAGGAATCTTCACTCTCTGGACAATTTCAGACAACGGCAGCGGAGTTGCTTCCCTTTGTTCTCAACGTTTTCACAAGTTACGTTTGCCTAGTTACCAGCCAACATTTCAACTGATCCAATATGTGGGTTTCCGAGCTAGCGACACAGATTCATCTTTTCTATTTTTCTACCAAATTTATTTACGGAGAAAGCAGTGAATATCATGCACATACATACTGTCACCATGAATTTGAATTTTGATGTCATGAAGCTGGCTCTGATGACGTAAAGATAATATTTTTCTAAGCAACAGCCAATGATTTATGTGACTTTTAACACACCACCCCCCCCCCCCCCCCTCTTTTTTCTTCTTTCTTTTTTCAGCCGTAAGAATTTACATAAGTTCGATGTTGATTAACAAAACAAATTTAGCGTCATGCGGAAATATAAACGTTCGAGTAAAACTTCGGGTAATCTTCAAGGGGAGAGGGGTCCTTATTATTGAGCGCTTTTCAAGCAATATTTTCGTAGTATCTGACTGCTGGGCACCCTAAATAACGCATGTAAACTGTTATTTTAACTTTTTCGTCTATATCTACGCAATTAATTATGAAATAATATCACGAAAAATGTCAATGTGCATCAAGTTAAATAACGGTAAAAAGACGAAAGTGGAGTCAGAAAAATAACATATTTCGTTACTACGCTCAATAATAAGGACCCCTCTCCTTGAAGATTACCCTTCGTCGGACATGCAGTTAATTTCAAACTCATCTTTGCTTGTTTTGATTTCGTCGAAGATCAAAGTGATTTCATCTAGAAAACAACATTGAACTTTTAGCAAATTACACAAAAGTCAAATAAACACACAATTTGGCTCTTTGACTTTGATTTGTACTGAAAGCAGAGCGCTTTGAAAAAGAAATTATCGAGTGGGGTCTTGAGTAGCAGTCCCCAAAATTCATCCGTTGCTTTAAACTTGGTGTGTCCTTGTTAAAATGTGATTAGTATACTATTCCAGACACCCAAAAGCCACCCAGGCAAAGTTCAACCTTTAATATTATGACTCAGCATGAGATGGGGTATACAGAGTAAGGAATATTTTGATTTTGTGTGTGTTTTCCCCATCCGAGATATGTGTAGTACAAGTGCTTTAACCTTTCAACCTTTACGAGTGTACAGCCTGTACTCTCCTGCATGGCCAGTTTAGACTGACCCTCTTGAATGGAAGGGATACTTGCCTTCAATTTCACTGTCACAGAAACTATGTTGCCAAGATCAAAAAAAAAAAAAAAAAAAAAAAAGACAGAAAGAAAGAGAAAATGGCTATTGACAAGTTATTGTTAATAGAGATATTACACTTTCACACAATATAATATGCTGCCAGAGTTTTGATGCTTTGATTTAAACAAATACATAGTTATATAGTTACATGAACAGACTGGGTACTTCATATTAACTCTATATATATATCTGGAAAATTATTCTGCCCGGATTAAAAAAACTCCACACACTTATAACAAAATTAATTGCTAGGTATCAAATAAGAAGTTCATATTATATTACATATTTTGAAATTCTCGATGCTTTGAGAAACTCAAGAAATATTTACATTTTATATAACACCATATTTCAATGTAAATAATAGACTCGGTTTTGATTCAAAGATTTCAAAGCTTTATTTACCTTTAAGTGTGTCACATTTAAAAACTTTACCTTGCATAGTTCAGGAGTAATATGGGTTGAGAACATCAGG
>CM031605.1:16688568-16708568 GCA_018398815.1 Conus ventricosus
CTGTTTTCTTTCTTTCTTTGTTTTTCACAGGAAGAGAGGGAGAACGTGAAGGCTTGTGAAGCTGAAGAAATAAAGCTGTGCGCCCAGAAACCTCCCATTGAAAAAATGGATGCTTCCCTCTCCACCCTTGCGTGCTGCATGTTAGTAACTTCTTTATCTCTTTTTCTTCTTGTTAGTAACTTCTTTATCCCTTTTTCTTTTTGTGTCAGAATTTTTAACTTTTTCATTTCTTGTTGTGCTTGGTAAGTCTTTCTCTCTCTTCTTTGTTTCTTTCTTTTGTTTTGTTTTGTTTATTTATTTCTATTTATTTGTTTTTGTAACCCAGGTTCACAGCTTTTACCCAAAGAAACAAATCCAAACAATCTTCTATCTGACATTTATTGTTCATACAACCAATTATGGAAACGGATTTTGTTTGTTAAATCAGATGCCAATAACCTCAACTCCAAACAATGTCAAAACAGGTGATTAGAATATAATGATTCAGAGGATCAGATACAAAAGAAAAACAAAAGACGATAGAACAAGGCAGAAACGGTGGCACTGAAACGGAGAATAGAAAAGAATAAACATGTCATCAAACCAAAATATAAAGAAACAAAAATCTAGAGCATAGCACGACAAATTCTTAATTACAATGACTTCTCAACTGGACATTGAAAAGGAAATAGGCGGATGGACATACGTCCAAATCAGATTCCCTGGCAGGATCATTATTTTATGACCAAACACTATTCATAACAAAGTAGATGGTGTCAATGCACTGTGATCAAACCCAATTGTCAAACTGAATTCAGCGGACTACACACATCTTGGCCAAACTGAATGATGCTTGGCAAGCCCACAACTATACCCAAGTGTGGTTAGTTGGCAAACAATACTTCTATGCTTGAAGGCTTGAAACCTTACAAACCGAAATACGTATACGCCCATCACATCTGCCATCTGACATCGGCCCAACATACCTTTAAGCTTGTCGCAAAAATATCAATTATTGCCTTCGAGCTTACTGCAGGCATGCCTACCCCTAAATTGCTCTTTCAGGGACACACATGTTCAAAATCAGGGACAGGACACAATTTTCAGGGACACCTAACTATTCGGCAAATTATTGGTCATCAGACAGAAGCAACACAAAAACAGCAAACTAAAATAAAAAGCATGAAAAACAGCTTACCTTTATTTACACTATGTACAAATACAGTCCTTTCTGTACTAATGAGACTGAGAGGGCTGAAGAGACCTGTAGTAGGCACTCTTCAGATCAGCCAGGTCAGCCTCTTTGTACTGTCTCTCTAGTGCACCCTCGGACCTGGACTTTGCAATAACCAGTGCTTCCATCTGTGGAAATTGTGAATGGTCGAGCTCTCATTCTGTCCGCTAAAGACAATGTTGTCTTGGCTGCATTTTCCTTTATAATGGCTGTTCCCTTGCTGCGGCCACACTGAAACTGCTTGGCTATTTCCGAATCGGGAAACATGACTTTCACTGCTTTGCCGAGTTTGTCCAACGTTGCGACCGGCAAATTTTGTTCCAAACAATGTCCACCATCATCACTTCAGCACGAATGACGGCTGTAGATTCCTTCTTTGTGGCCGAAGTTGACACTCCACTGTTAAAAAATCCAGTGATTTTTTTATTCTGTTGCTGTGCTTCACAAATTTTTATGTTCGCTTTATGCTTGTCAGTTTGTGTGTGCCGCCGACAGTCGTCTTTTCCACCGGATTTGATGGAGAAATCACATGCACAAACTTCGCAGAAAGCGAACGTTTCTCCTTTCCTCCCTGGCTTGATACAAGGCCAGAACTCTGTATACTCCTGTCGAAACGTCTGGCTGCGTTTGACTGCACTTAAATTCTTTGGAGATGAATCAGAATCGGTGAAAACTTGTTTTCGCTTGTTCGACGCCATTGTTGAAGCAGGGGGTAGAAATGACCGCGCCGCGCATGCGCGATGGACATTCGCTTCCGTCTTGGCGCCAGCCTGAGACTTTGAACCGGATCCTAGCGAAATAAACGGTCATTTTCGCGAACTTTTAATTTTCCGGGACGCGAACGCAAAACCCGTATTTCCGGACGCCCTGCTCATTTTCTTTATTTTCAGGGACAAATACGGCTACAGCGGGACGGTAGGCATGCCTGTTACTGATATTAACTGCTTGTAACACCAAGTATAAACATTAAATTATTAACTACAACAGTTAATGAGAACAAAACACAATAATTATTATTTCTTCATATGCAAGGACTCTTGCGAACATTCCTTACTAGACCAGCAAGAAAACTTCCTCCCCACCTAACGAGGAGTGGGTTCACGTCGCAGTTCCATCTGACTACTTAAGCAGCCACATCCTATCTTCATGCAAAACTCAAATCAGAGGCAATTACATCAAGACTTATGAAATAAAAATAAACATATTATAGCAAGTAATAAACTGAACACAGGAGCAACCATCAGGAACATTAGGTATGGGTTTCCAGAAGCATATAATTATACCATCAATTTAATCATCAACTCATAGCCCATCAGACCTCCAATGGTCATATCAAGGCCATCACCGTTTAGTTCAGATGACAAATAAAATTCTCTGATATAGGGCTAAATTGTTTTGAAATGTGAAACAACTAATAATTTTGCACTCAATGTACTTTGCATAATAAATTCTACATAATTGTGCTTATGCCAGTAGTAACTTTTAACCTAGAATTCACATACAATATCTTCAAAGTAAATATTGTATTCCTAACCTGAAAGCTTGTATAAGCCCCTTTTAATTCAGCAATAGCACACAAATAAATATGGGATAAATGTTTCAAAGGCAAATTAATAACATTTTATGGTTTCAGAAGAAAAGTACAGGTAATAATTAGGGGCAAACCCTGGAAATGAGAAGGCAGTTTTGACCATGTGGTTTTATCAATTATCAACCACTTAATCCAACTGAGAAAAATTCAAAATTGTCAGAATAGTTCCCAACATAATTTTGTATCTATACCATGAATATGTTCACAACAAAAATTACTTCATCTCCAAAGCTAAACTAGCTCACTGAACCAATTACCGGTTTTGACTCAAAGGTGTGCTGCCAACACATGTTGCACATGCTTATGGAAAACAATACAAACATAAACGGAATCCGTTCAAATCTAAGCCATCATATCAAATGCAGTAAAATAAAATCATTAAATCAAAAAACAATACTACAAAACATTATTCACACACATATATCATCTAGTCATGTTAACTAACCTGATTTAGCACCGATGTTTGTTTCCCTGCCAACACCTGACTTGCTGTCTCACTTACACATGAGAATGAAGTGAAAAGGTCTTGTTACCCAAATCTAACGGAAAATAACAGTGAACAACCAAATAACACAGTGAACAACAAAATAACAATCAAAATATTCTAAAACTCCTAGCTACCACATAATTAAATGACAGTAAATAGAAAACCACATACTCTATTAAAAATAATAAAATTACTATTAACCTGACTGTGTCAGGCAGGTTACAGTCACCCCTCCAAAAAAAAAAAATGTTTACTGGCAACATTTTATCAAAAAATACATACCAAAAATCTGCTAACAGCCATTCACAATAACTCAACGAACAAGGTAAAAAGGCAAAAAGACCTTTAGGTCCTCCAACAAAGTACCATCAAAATGCCCAAAACATCACAATTAGGTATTGGACTAGATTGCAGTTAAGCAAGTCAACCATACATAGAGTGGTTCACTTATATTGTGACAAGGACACTGAGCACTTGCTCGATTGCGACAACACGCTTAGGATCAAGAGGGTCATTGACTAGCTTGTTCAGGTATTCTTGGACCTTGTAAACTAGATCCCTCCCTAATGGACTCCCTACTTCGGCAACATGGGTCAAGTTCAACCTGTCTACAGCCTTCCGTTCCCTGAGAGATCTTCTCGGGGCAGGAGTAGGGACTGGATTTTCCTCGGCATTGCTATCACCTTCTGAATCCTCCGAATTGGAAGAATCTTCTGATTGAAAAACATTTTTCAAATCTTCTGTGGGTGAGCCACCTTCTTTTGATGCACCCTTTCCAAATTGTTCATTCTGCTGGTCTGCAACCAGACTCACATCAGAATGATCAATCTGCTCCTGGTCCCTATCATCCTCTACCACATTCTCAACTGGTTGGTGATCCTGACCGACAACTGGCCCAGGAAGAAACTCTACAGCATCAGCCCTCAGTTTACTTCTAGAGGAGTCTGTTGGTGTAATTTCAATGGTATACTCTTGAAAATCATCAACCTCCTCGGAAACATGATCAGCATTTGTAGTGATAGTACGGGGGGATGATTTGGGTCTAACCTGTGTGGTTTCCCGAACAGTGCCCATAGCTGGTGGATCAATCATGCCAATGGGCAATAAATAATTCCTATGGAGTGTTCTCTTGGGTCCCGTTCCTGCTTCATCTTGGACGGTATATACTGGCAGACCCTCCCGCTTTGCTTGCACAATGTACACTGAATTTTCCCACCGATCACTCAACTTTGAATCAAGTCTTGGTCCCAGCTTGCGAACTAACACCCGGTCTCCAATGTTCAGCTCAGCTGCTCTTGCGGAAATATCATACCGAGCCTTGTTCTTAGAGTTTGTTCTGGCCATGTTGTCAGAGGCCTTCTGATAAGCAGAGGCTAGCCTTTGCTTAAGCCCTTTGATGTACTGTGAAGGTGTCCCTTGGGGCAGGTATTGATGCCAAAAGCAAGGTCGATGGGTAATTTAGGATGACGACCAAAAAACAAAAAGTATGGGGAGTGGCCTGTACTTTGATGAATGCAGCAGTTGTACGCATGCACAACTTCTGGAAGTGTCTTTCTCAGATCTATTCTTTGAGTATCCTCTAAACTCCTCAACATGCCTAACAAAGTTCTGTTCCACCTTTCCACAGGGTTGCCAGATGGGTGGTAAGGCGTGGTCCTACACTTTTCTATTCCAGCTACCTGACACAGTTCCTTCACTAGCTTGGATTCAAAATCCCTACCCTGGTCAGATAAGATACGCCTAGGAAAACCATAGGTCATAAAGAACTCCTTCCACAGCGTCCTGGCCACAGTTTTGGCACTCTGATCCCTTGTACAAACAGCATGTCCAAATTTGGTGAAATGATCCATCATGACAAGTATATTCTGTTTCTGACCATTGATCTCGATGGTAAGAAAGTCTATAGAAAGAAGTTCTAAAGGGTACGTGGTCACAATGGAAGTCATTGGGGCTTTCTGACACTTGGCAACCTTTCCTGATGCAGCGAGAGCAGGTCTTTATCTTCTGCTCAAGGTCTCTGGCCATTCGAGGCCAAAAGAATCTCATCCTCAACTGCGCTATGCCATCTTCAAAATGGGTGTGAAATAGATCCTCATGCACACCTCTCAGGGCAGCTTCCCTGTAGGGCAAAGGGAGAATCAACTGAAAGTGACTGTCTTGGTTATCCATATCAACTTTCCTGTACAAAACACCTTGCTTTAAAACAAGCTTCTTTTGTTCCCTAACGTAAGCTCTTAGATCTGAACTATTTTGCTCTGAAGTTTCCAACATCTTGCCCCGTTCCAAACACTTGATAACATAAGAGAGATGTTTGTCTGCTAGTTGGACTTTCCTCCAGTCCTGGACCGTGTTGTGGACTCATGCTCAACTTTTGGGTCAAGTATACCATCCGGTATTAGGCTGGGTCAGTCATCAACTGCTCAACAGCAGGGAAATCATCCATCTTATCTGAAAATCCCTCTCCTTCCTGACTAACTTCTGGGGAACTGTTGTTGGAGACTGAACTTCTCAAGCAGTGAACATGATGGGACTGTAGTATGGCTTGTACTGAGTCTGAGGCAACAAAAGTGAAGTTTTCCAACTGATCCCTGTCAAAAGACTTGGCCTTTTCCACTAAGAAGGCTATTTCATCCAAGGACTTCCTGTACTGATCATCAATATATGGGTCACTTTGGGGTAACCTCGACAAAGCATCTGCATCTGTGTGAGTCAGTCCCTTTTTATACCTAAGCTCAAAGTCAAACATAGAAAGTGAAGAGAGCCACCTATGACTTGTTGCATCTAGTTTTGCATTCTTCAAGATGTAGCAGAGGGGATTGTTGTCTGTAACCACTGTGACCTTGGTGCCCAAGAGGTAGTCCCTGAACTTATCGCACAACGCCCATTTCAACGCAAGGAACTGCGCTTGTGAGCTGGGTAATTTTGTTCAGACTTGTTCAGCCCTCGACTAGCATAAGCAATGACCTTGCTTTTGCCCTCAAACTCTTGGTAAAGAACAGCACCTAATCCCACACCACTAGCATCACAATGGACAACGAAAGGTTTGGAACGGTCAGCAATACCTAGAACTAAGTCACTGGTAAGTGCAGAAATCAACGATCTGAAGGAGCCTTCCTGTGTCTCTCCCCAGGACGAGGAAACAGAAGAGGACAGAGTGAGCTGGCCTTGTTTCTTTCCAGATCTGGACCGGTTGCCCGGAGCATAACCTATCGTCAGGTCATTCAGGGGTCTTGCAAGTGAAGAGAAGTTTGGAATAAAACGCCGGTAGAAACCTGCAAATCCGATGAAACTTTTCACATCCTTCACGGTTTTGGGTCTAGGCCACTCCTTAACAGCAGCTATCTTGTCTGGGTCAGGGCGGATGGTGCCCTCTGATATGATGTAACCCAAGTGCCTGACTTGTGTTGCCCCAAAGATGCATTTCTCAGGGTCCAGCTTTAAGTTGTACTTGCACAACCTCTGCAATACTCTTATGGTGCGTTCTTCCAACTCTTCAAGGGTCTTAGCGTGGATCAGGATGCCGTCCAAGAAGATGATCAGCTCAGTCAGGTTCATGTCACTAAAAACTGTCTCCATGAGTCTTTGGAAACATGCTGGGGCATTGGCTAAACCCTGACTGAGTCGGTCCCACTCGAACAACCCAAAAGGTGTTACAAAGGCTGAGTATTTGCATGCTCTTTCCGTCATTGGGACTTGGTAGTAAGCCTTACAGAGGTCTAGAGTGGTAAAAAACCTCGCCCCATTGAGTGTCAACAGAAGGTCTTCAATTTTGGGAATGGAGTAGCTATCCTTGACAGTCCTAGCATTAAGCTTCGGTAGTCCACGCACATCCTAAGTGCACCTGTCTTCTTCCGGACTAGAACTATGGGACTAGCAAATGGGGAGTTGGAAGGAGGATTATCTTGGCATCCAAAAGCCCTTTAATGTGTTGCCTACACTCTTCAAAGTCTTTAGGGGTATAGGTCTTGCTCTCTCCCTAATGTCTGGACCAGGTGTGATCTCCATGTCAAAAAACATCACCTGTCTCTGCTCTTCCTATGTCGAACTCGCTTGTCACAAAAACTGCTTTCACTGACTGTAGCTTACTTTCAAAGTGCCTACACCAATCAGGGTGGGTGGTCTCTGCTTCACCAAACTTGAACCTAATGTCCTCTCCCTGACCCAAGTTCTCAGCATGAGCACTACCTGAGTATGCATGGGTTTCTGGTGAATGAGGACCAAGGTCAGACACCACCTTGTTAATGTCGTACTCATGGTGGTAAACAAATATGTCAGCTACCACCTGATTCTTCCTGAGCAGAATCGTGCTGTCAGATTCATTTATCACCACAACCCTGACATCTGTAAGGCAGTCAGCTGAAGCTCTGCAACCCACTACCCTGAGACCATCTGGTAAGGCAGTTTCAGTGGGTTCCTGAATCAAGACTGAATCTCGTGTGCTGGGAATGTTCACCTTAGCACAGCACTTTATTTCTACAGTCTCCCCAGCTGGAACTAAGACCTGTGAACCACGAACTCTAGCCGAGCCCACTTTCCCATCATCAGGAGAGGAACAATCTTGATACATGAAAGCAATAGTAGGACACACATGCAAAGAATTATCAAAATCAAAATGTGATCCTACTAATCTCTTGGACAGTTCAGCAAAGTTCTTCAGGGCATTGGTGCCCAGAATCACTGGTACTCTTCGAGAAAGGTCTGTGTCCGGACACCACCAACATCAACACATTCACACTGTCACTCACACCCACAACATCCTTTGGCATGGACACACTCACACGCACAAAACCCAAATAGGGTACAACATTTCCACCCGCTCCCACAACTTTCAAGTATGCATTCAGTTCTTCCAGTGGCAAATGTGACAGGTTAGTCCGGTAGAATGTCTCTGATACGATGCTCACTTGCGAGCCACTGTCGATCAGGCAGTTGACTTTAGTGTCCCGAGGGTCGCCTCGGTCTCAAGACTACGACCCACTAAGGCCTCCAAGTCAGTGTTGTCCCTGTCGCCGAGTACAGTTCTGCAAACACTGTTCTGTGGTCTAAGGTTATGTTGTGCCTGCACCTATTACACAATGTCACCTTGATGTTTCCGGCGTCAACGTCAGTGCAAACACCCAGACCAGGAGGTAACAGTTCAGATGGTCGCTGAAGCACCTTCACACCATGCACGGCAGGAACACACCCAGAGATGGTTCCGGACAAGGTCATCTCTTGTCCTGGCTGCAGTGTCACCAGAAGAGGACTTCTCAAGGTCACACCACGAATATGCAGGCCTTGTTCAATGCAGTTCACGGCAGTGTTCAGGGTGTGAAGATGATGAGAGGATGGGGTTGATGGTGAGGTTACAGTTGCCGACCCCCCATCGTCGGTAACTGCTGGCCGTTTAACTGCTGCGATTCCCTCTTTGCCTGAGCCACTCTTGCTGGGTTGGGTGGGTTTTCTGCAGTTGCGCCTGTAGTGTGTGCCCACTTCGCCACATCTGTAGCAGGGCCCTCTGGGGGCACGTGGAGGTGGGCTTCCCTGAGCAGGTGGGTTGACCTGCTTTTGGCTGGCCATCATCTTCTCAGCAACCATGCTTGCGAGTCTTTCATAGTCGATTTCTGCTGTAGCCATGGCAGCAACTGGAATGGGTTTTGGGGGAGCTGGTGGGTTGCTCGCTCCTTCTCCAAGCTCTCTCAGACGCCTCAGAACCTTGGCTGGGTCAGGAGAGGCGACGCCTGGAGTCCCAAAATCACCCCGGATTTCCATGGTCAACAGGCGGTCAGAACCAGAAATGTTGGACATGAAGGTATGGTACACCTTCATGTTTGCCTCCTCGGTGGTGAATTTGTCAGCTTTATTCAGCTCCGAGAAGGTTGACCACACACGGCTAAAGAAGTCAGATGGAGTCTCCTTCTTGTCCATATGAAGTTTGATGAACCTGGCATAAAGGTCCTCTGGGGTGCTGAGATTCCCATATATGGCCTTCAGGGATTTCACATCATCTTCTCCAGTAGTACAGTCCTTTACTTGGACACTTGCGATGTCCCTTAGGCTTGCTTTTATCCTCCGGCAGGCCTCTTCCTCATCTGTAGTCTCCTGGAGGTACTGAGTGACTCTCTCAAGCCACTCGGTAAACGGCACCTCAGATCCGCCTTTGGGCCTCAATCCGGTGAACACACCAAGCCAAGGCGCAGGTGTTGGTGCCTTGACATGCACCGTCACAGGTGCTGGTGATGCTGTCTGCATGGCTAATCGCTCCCTCAGTTGCGCATTTTCCATCTGTAGTTCGAGCTGTTCTAGCCTTCTCAGCAGGACAGCAAGGTCAGCCCCGCCAGTGGCACTGCCATTCCCACCAGTCTCTGCTTCTCGTTCTGCACCATTCACCTCTCCATCACTTCTATCCACACCACCTCTTTCTGACATGTTTGGCTTAAAAAATATCTCCTTAGTGAAAAAATAATATTTTCCTCAACAGAAAATCAATTATCCCTTAAAAATCAAAGCCTACCAATTATTAAAACAAACTTACAGATCCCGGACGAGCCCCATTTTTGTAACCCAGGTTCACAGCTTTTACCCAAAGAAACAAATCCAAACAATCTTCTATCTGACATTTATTGTTCATACAACCAATTATGGAAACGGATTTTGTTTGTTAAATCAGATTGCCAATAACCTCAACTCCAAACAATGTCAAACAGGTGATTAGAATATAATGATTCAGAGGATCAGATACAAAAGAAAAACAAAAGACGATAGAACAAGGCAGAAACGGTGGCACTGAAACGGAGAATAGAAAAGAATAAACATGTCATCAAACCAAAATATAAAGAAACAAAAATCTAGAGCATAGCACGACAAATTCTTAATTACAATGACTTCTCAACTGGACATTGAAAAGGAAATAGGCAGATGGACATACGTCCAAATCAGATTCCCTGGCAGGATCATTATTTTATGACCAAACACTATTCATAACAAAGTAGATGGTGTCAATGCACTGTGATCAAACCCAATTGTCAAACTGAATTCAGCGGACTACACACATCTTGGCCAAACTGAATGATGCTTGGCAAGCCCACAACTATACCCAAGTGTGGTTAGTTGGCAAACAATACTTGAACTATGCTTGAAGGCTTGAAACCTTACAAACCGAAATACGTATACGCCCATCACATCTGCCATCTGACATCGGCCCAACATACCTTTAAGCTTGTCGCAAAAATATCAATTATTGCCTTCGAGCTTACTGATATTAACTGCTTGTAACACCAAGTATAAACATTAAATTATTAACTACAACAGTTAATGAGAACAAAACACAATAATTATTATTTCTTCATATGCAAGGACTCTTGCGAACATTCCTTACTAGACCAGCAAGAAAACATTCCTCCCCACCTAACGAGGAGTGGGTTCACGTCGCAGTTCCATCTGACTACTTAAGCAGCCACATCCTATCTTCATGCAAAAACTCAAATCAGAGGCAATTACATCAAGACTTATGAAATAAAAATAAACATATTATAGCAAGTAATAAACTGAACACAGGAGCAACCATCAGGAACATTAGGTATGGGTTTCCAGAAGCATATAATTATACCATCAATTTAATCATCAACTCATAGCCCATCAGACCTCCAATGGTCATATCAAGGCCATCACCGTTTAGTTCAGATGACAAATAAAATTCTCTGATATAGGGCTAAATTGTTTTGAAATGTGAAACAACTAATAATTTTGCACTCAATGTACTTTGCATAATAAATTCTACATAATTGTGCTTATGCCAGTAGTAACTTTTAACCTAGAATTCACATACAATATCTTCAAAGTAAATATTGTATTCCTAACCTGAAAGCTTGTATAAGCCCCTTTTAATTCAGCAATAGCACACAAATAAATATGGGATAAATGTTTCAAAGGCAAATTAATAACATTTTATGGTTTCAGAAGAAAAGTCAGGGCTTAAAATGGTCTATCCAAAAATCAGAGGAAAATTTCTGAAGTGGCGAAGCCACGAATGCGTGCCTGCGAAGCAGGCACCGCCTGCTAGGGGGGTCTGGGGGCATGCCCCCCAGAAAATTTTGAAAATCTAGAACAAAATCTGTGCACTCTGGCTCATTCTGAGACCCTATTTTTGGGAAAAAAAATGCACAGAAAAAGTGCAAGATTTAATGCAGGAAAGGTACATCCATACAGATATTCAATCCACTGTCAAAGACAAGACAAAGGTCTTAAACATCTAAATCTAAAATGATATTTATATCAACACATTTCATGTGAAAAGAGCATAAAAAAGACCAACAGGTTATCAAGACAAAACAAAATGGTTATTGGTGGAGACACAGTTATCAAAATTCAAAACTCACGTTTGGAATGTGGAACTAAGCAATCTGAGAGGGGCTGGTTCTGTCGCCTCTTACGACAAGCACAGCCAAGCTGCAGAAATATTCTTTCCCTTCCCCTTGTCTGCAGGGGAAAGCTGCGATCGCGGTGTCTCTTTGTGACAAGATGCTCTTTCAGTGCGACGATCCCGCGGAAAGTGTAGACGATGTCTGTGGTGCACAGTACACATCTTGCACTGCCTGGCACGTCAACCTTTCGAATATGTTGACCGATCCGCTCGAATTCATCGGGATCTGACCTCACTTTCACGGACTTTAAAGTCCACTCCACCTCCATTTGTTTTTGATCCCGCTTTCGTCAAACTTCTCTCCACGTTCGATGATTCTCACAGTCGCCATCTTGATAGATTAGGCGCCTAAAGCTACCGGTGCGAAATGGCTGTTTGCGACTTTGAACCGAATACGAATCAGAACCATATGCGAATGCGGACGCGTTTGGGGCGTTTTAGATCGGGTTTCTTTCCCCCGAGGAAATCGATTTTTTTTCCCGAGGAATTTTTTGGCTTCCGAGGAATTTCTCGGATCCGAGGAGGATTTTAAGCCCTGAAAAGTACAGGTAATAATTAGGGGCAAACCCTGGAAATGAGAAGGCAGTTTTGACCATGTGGTTTTATCAATTATCAACCACTTAATCCAACTGAGAAAAATTCAAAATTGTCAGAATAGTTCCCAACATAATTTTGTATCTATACCATGAATATGTTCACAACAAAAATTACTTCATCTCCAAAGCTAAACTAGCTCACTGAACCAATTACCGGTTTTGACTCAAAGGTGTGCTGCC
Organism: Conus ventricosus; assembly: GCA_018398815.1. Classification (NCBI taxonomy): domain Eukaryota; kingdom Metazoa; phylum Mollusca; class Gastropoda; order Neogastropoda; family Conidae; genus Conus; species Conus ventricosus. The sequence continues at coordinate 16,701,037 of CM031605.1, forward strand.
AACACATGTTGCACATGCTTATGGAAAACAATACAAACATAAACGGAATCCGTTCAAATCTAAGCCATCATATCAAATGCAGTAAAATAAAATCATTAAATCAAAAAAACAATACTACAAAACATTATTCACACACATATATCATCTAGTCATGTTAACTAACCTGATTTAGCACCGATGTTTGTTTCCCTGCCAACACCTGACTTGCTGTCTCACTTACACATGAGAATGAAGTGAAAAGGTCTTGTTACCCAAATCTAACGGAAAATAACAGTGAACAACCAAATAACACAGTGAACAACAAAATAACAATCAAAATATTCTAAAACTCCTAGCTACCACATAATTAAATGACAGTAAATAGAAAACCACATACTCTATTAAAAATAATAAAATTACTATTAACCTGACTGTGTCAGGCAGGTTACATTTTACACACACACACACACACACACACACACACACACACACACACACACACACACAAATGGGGAAGGGGGATTTTACTAAGATTTGAGCAACATAGTTTGGAACAGATACATTCTAGAGGAAATACTGATGTGTGTGTGTGTGTGTGTGTGTGTGTGTGTGTGTGTGTGTGATATAAAGAATCAAGCACAGAAAATCAAACAGGGCATGGGGAAAATATGAATGAAATAGGTCAATTATGCTTCCTCTCCCTCTCTTCCCTCCCCTCCCCCCTCTCCCTGAATTTCCCCTGTCTCCTCACCATATGCTCCTTCTTTCTGTCCCTCAGACATCCTCCCTGATAGTCAGTGTTTGTCTGTCACCATCAGGTGCTAAAGCCCACACTTCAGTTATGCAGTGTTGCCAGTCAGTGTTTGTCTGTCACCATGAGGTGCTAAAGCCCACACTTCAGTTATACAGTGTTGCCAGTCAGTGTTTGTTTGTCACCATGAGGTGCTAAAGCCCACACTTCAGTTATGCAGTGTTGCCACCAGGTTTAAACCCATGACCTTGACATTGACAGAGCAGGCTTCATGCCTCATAGTTGCCACACTCCCAGACACATTAGCAGTAAATACTGTAAAATATTCAATTTCACATTCTCATTTTGATCTCTTATGTACAATAAGTGTGTGTATGATGATGAAGGGTTATCTCAATGCAGGTATTATCTCAGTATACGTTACATTGTCAGTGCCAGTCAAAGCTAAGCTTTTCACAAACCTGAAAATTGGCAAAAGGACTATGATTTAGCAGCTAAACAATATGCAGTTGAATTTTGTCAACAAGATCAGTGTTGTGCATCCTGTGTTGGGTGGAGTATCACACATGAGTTGGGAAGTTCTTGCTGTCTTGGTTTTACTTACTTATGTTATGTCACACCATTACTGTGATTTAGGTAGGGCACATAGGGGAAAGAAGTAGCAAAAAAGCCAGATGTTTGAGTGTATTGTGTTATTTGAAGAAACTCTAGGGAGAGCTTGACTGCAGGTCTGTAGAGAAGAAATGCCTTCAAGCTCTTTTGAACAGTTTACAATCTAGGTTGGATTACTGTTGTTGTTTTTTTGTTCCAGAAAACTGAGTTTATCTACAAACAGCATTGAAAAGATTGCAAACCTGAATGGCCTCAGTAAGTTTTACATTTAGGAAGTAAACTTCAACGCTTTAGTGTTTTGCTTTGCAGTGGAATAGTTAAAGTTTGTTGGAACTATGTTAAATTATGTGTGTGTGTGAATGTTTGTGCATGTGAGCACACACCTGCAAATTAAAATGCCTATTCACACACACACACACACACACACGCACACACACACAGAGTTCTTGTCTGCAGTGGACCCAGTGTCACACACAGACATAAAATGAAGTTGCAGGCCTCTCATGCTGCCTTGTCAAACACTTGACAAAGGCTTGCTTGACAAGTAGATTACAAATCTCTCCTGACTTCAACCACAAGCATAGATCAAAGTCTCTTCAGTTCAAAGGGTCCACCTTATCTATAGCCATACAACAGTCAAGCAGCTTGGTGCTCCAGCTGGGACTGACCAGCCAAGTCCTACTTCACCGGAAGAAAGTCTGACTGAAATAAGTTGTCAGACTAATAAGTACTGTCGCAGACCAAACATTTGCCTGAAAATACCACTTCCTTTCTTTCACCAGAATGCAGATCATTGCATCGAGCAGACCGCCTCTGCTAGCAAAAAGAGACCACTTTGGAGATAGTCCATTTTGAATGTCTATCAGCTCACAAAAACACTGAAAAAATGCAAGGCAGATGGACCTGTACCCCATTCAAATTTCGATAGTAGGTATGTCCAACCAAGCCTTTTCTAGCCATCGTGACAGCTTTCACACACAGTTAATAGAGATGTATATCAACTGAGCTGAAAACGGAAAGCACACAACATGATGATCGATAGGAACAAAAGAAGGGAGAGAATGCGTCATAGAGACAGCCCAGAGTGTGGCAGGTTATGACATCATCATATCCAGTATGCATAGTATCTTTCACCTGAAGTGATTACTGATTGTAGTTGATGTGGACAATTCCACCGATGTTTTTATTATATTTTTTCAAAGGTTGAGGACACAGTGTCTGGTGATTCTTATGATGTTTGTTTTTTTGCTCATTATTTTCTAAAGAATAATTGGTGTTCAAACAGGATGTGGATCAATGATAATAAATCTGTGTTTAATGAAGTATCTCAGTTTACCTTGCATCTGTCACCCATGTCAGCAGAGGTAAAGTTGAAGGTACGAGGAGAGTATGACCTGGTTTGCATCCAAGTGTTTATGGGATATGCCGGAAAATAGTGCATTTTATCATGATATAGTGAATACTTACAACTCACCAAGGGTATAGCGGTATTACATATGATGACTTTTTCAGAGCAGGATGCTTTAGCTAAACCACGTTGATCAAGAATTTGAATGAAAATAAGAGTAATTGAGAGAGGTTGATCATAATTTTTTTTGTGTTGACATCATCATTTTCTGAGAACATGAACTGTGTGATTGAACCAATTTTTGTTGAGAGGTAAATGTTAGCTAGCAGTTTAAAGGGAAGCTACTCCAAAGCCTGTTCTGTATAGTCATTTTGTTACTGAGTGTTTTTTCAATGTTGCTTTTCTTTTTTATCCGTTTGAAAAATGTTTTCATCAAGCAGGCCAATTTAGACTCCCTCCTTAAAAAGGTGCAAACCTGGATCATGAAGCATACCTCACTGTGTATAGTCTGCAAAAATGGTAATCATAAATAGTTTCCAAATATTTGTTAGCACTGGCAGATCCACTACCTCTTACATTTGGATTTGACTGAAAGTCATACATTATTTTACTCTAGACATTTTTGGGCCACATTAAAAGATGGAAAACTCATATCATGGAGTTTGTATTGTTGAGTGTATTTGATTATGCAGTAGGTTTTCATGCATGTATAATTACTTCTATTCCTTGGATAATCTAGGGTTGTGTTAGGCCAAAAAATAGGGACTGAACAAGTCTCTTGTTACATTTAAAACAAATATGTTTCATTAAATATGGATGGCTGTTTGTTTGTTTTGGGTGTGATGGTGATGATGGTGGTGGTTTTGTTGTTGTTGCTTTTGTTTTTGTTATCATGCATGCTTCCTTATCTGATCTTTAACAAAGATCAAAGATGATTCATAATCTGACTTAAAAAAACAACTGGTTCTAGATGCCTGAAGTAGAGGCACACTCAGGTAAAGATTCAAGAGTATTTATTCATCAGCTCAAGCAGTAGAGTTGTTTACAGGTCAGCCATCTTCGATGCGGGGCGCCCCCACCCGGTTGTCGCCCCTGGCATCTACTACATATCCCCCCCGTTAAGACCATAACAGGTCATACAAATAATATGAACGGAAAATGTCTCAGTTGGCTATCTCAATCTCAGTCTTTGAAATCTTCAATTTGAAATGAAAAATATAAATCAGTATTTTGGACTCTCAAAAGAAACAAACGAAGAAGAGAAAAAAAAAAAAAGAAATATGTTAATTAACATTACTAGTCTGTTCTGCCTTTCCATCTGAAAGGTTGGTATCAATCCTTGAGGTCCGGCTCCATCTCTGTCCAGACATCTCTGAACGTCTTCACAACATAGTCTTTGAAACGTGCTGGTAGTCTCCGTTGACGACTGGGCCAAGAGGCGGGCTTAGGCACCGGACTTTGTGCTGCAGCCCCCTCCAAGCTGCGTGGCCTATGGTTCTGCGGCTGTCTTGGTACTGCCATCGTCTCCCCACTGCTGGGTCCCTGGTCCTGCGGCTGTCTTGGTGCTGCTGTCGGCTCTCCACTGCTGGGTCCCCGGTCCTGCGGCTGTCTTGGTGCTGCTGTCGCCTCTCCACTGCTGGGTCCCTGGTGTTGTGGCAGCGGCGTGGCAGATTCTGGTTGGTCCACCCCTGGTGACAGCTGCAATGATGTCCTTGGGCTTGATGGTGTCACTGCAGGTAGAATATCAAGCTCAGGCTGACCAAACTGGTTGTCTGGCTCCTGAGACTCCCCTTGGTTGCTGGCCCGAGACAGTACATGGTCGACATGTCGCTTCAGGTGACGGCCGTCCACCACGTGAACCAGGTAAGACAGGGGTCCTGTAGCCTGCACCACTACCCTGGCAACCACTTTGGGCCCACCGAAAAGTTCTTGATGTACACCAGATCCCCCACCACATAGTTTCTCTTGTCAGCATGATCATGGTTCAGTTTCTGTTGCAGCTGCCTCTGGGCGACTCGCTTCTCCACGCTAGGCTGGATTAGGTCCCAGCGTGTCCTCACTTTCCTATTGAACAGGAGTTCTGCTGGTGACAGCCCTGTGGTTGTCTGAGGGGTAACCCGATATGCTGACAAAAATCGGGCAACTCGAGTCTCTATCGAACCGCTCGTCATTTTCTTCAGGCCTTGCTTCAATGTCTGAACAGCCCGTTCGGCTAGTCCGTTGGTAGACGGATGATAGGGTGCTGACTTCACATGTCGTACTCCATTCTTGAGCATGAACTCCTTGAATTCCTCACTGGAAAAACAAGTCCCATTGTCTGTGACCAAGGGTTCTGGCAAGCCGTGAGTTGCGAAAGACTGGCGCATTTTTTCAATGGTTGCGCTTGATGTGGATGTGTTCATTGGGTATGTGTCCATCCACTTAGAGTGGGCATCTATGATGACTAAGAACATCTTCCCTAGAAAGGGACCAGCGTAGTCCGCGTGTAGTCGGGTCCATGGGCGATCCGGCCATTCCCAAGGATGAAGAGGAGCACTGCTGCGTAGGTTTCGAAGACTGACAGATCTGACACCCTCTCACAGTAGCTTCGATTTCACTGTCCATGTTCGGCCACCAGATATACGATCTCGCCAAGTTCTTCATTCGAGTCATTCCTGGATGTGCATCATGTAGGTCCTGTAGCAAAATGTGACGCCCTTTCGGTGGTACTACAACCCGAGTTCCCCACAGCAGGCAGCCATCCAGGATGCTCAGTTCCGTTTTCCGGGCCAAGTATGGTCTGAATCTCTGGTCTGGATGGTTTTCAGGCCAGCCCTTCAAGACGAAGCGTTTTACTTGTGCAAGCACTGGGTCGATGTCGGTCCACTGACGAATCTAGCGGGCCGTGACAGGCATGGTCTCCACTTGATCCATTAGGAGAATGATCTCCCCTGGTTCAGGCTCTGTTTCTGCTGTCGTCTCGAGTGGCAATCTGCTGAGGCCATCAGCATTGCTGTGTTTCCAGCCCTCCTTGAACTTCAGGTCGTACTCATATGCCGCCAAGGTTACTGCCCAGCGCTGAATTCGGGCGGCGACCATGCTGGGGATTTGTCTGTTCTGCCCAAAGAGCCCCAACAATGGTTTGTGGTCTGTATAAATGTCAAACTTCTGACCATACAAAATACTGGTGGAACTTCTTCACTCCGTAAACTATGGCAAGTGCTTCCTTCTCCACCTGACTGTAGTTTTTCTCTGCACTGTTCATCGTCCTGGACGCAAATGCCACTGGTCTCTCGCTGCCATCCTCCATCCGGTGTGATATCATGGCTCCAAGCCCGTAGTTTGAGGCGTCACAGGAGAGAATGATGTCTTTAGTGGAGTCAAAATGGACCAGTACTTGGGGTGAACGTAGTAGTTTTTTGGACTCTAACCATGCATTTTCTTGCAGTTCTTCCCAGGACCAAGACACGCCTTTCTGCAGCAGAGAGTACAGGGGGGCCAGCACTGTAGACAGGTTGGGTAGGAATCTGGCGTAATAGTTCACCATGCCCAGATAGGCCTGTAGTTGTTTGACATCTACTGGTCTGGGCATCTCCTCAATAGCACTGACTTTTTCTGGCACGGGGCGGACACCTTTTGGTCGATCTTGAGACCCAGGTAGATAACCTCACTGGCCATGAAAACACACTTGTTCTTCTTCAGCTTGGCCCCAGCCTCTTTCAGTTTTGTAAACACTGTTCGCAGCGTCTTCAAGTGTTCTTCTCGCGTGTTTCCTGACACTAAGATGTCGTCAATGCGAACATAGACTCTTGGCAGTCCTCTCAGCAGGTTTTCCATTGTACGCTGAAAAATACCTGGCGCTGATGACACCCCATAAGGCAGTCTGTTGTAGCGGTAAAGGCCCTGGTGAGTATTGATGGTGGTGAATTCTTTGGAGTCCTCCTCCAGTTCCAGCTGCTGGTAGGCCTGTGTCAAGTCCAATTTGGAGAAAAACTGTCCTCCACTGAGTTCCGCCAACAGGTCATCTGTTTTGGGAATGGGGTAGTTATCTAACTTGGACGCTGCGTTCACCGTTACCTTATAGTCGCCACAGATGCGGAGACTCTTGTCTGGCTTCACGACTGTAACTATTGGTGCCGCCCAGTCTGAAAATTGCACTTTCTCAATAGTGCCCTCTGCCTCTAATCTATCCAGTTCTTGGCCTACCTTTTCACGTAGAGCATAAGGCACTGGCCGTGGTTTGAAGTAACGTGGTTGGGCTGCAGGGTCCACAAAAATGTTGGCTTTAACACCTTTGATAGTGCCTCTACTCTCTTCGAAGAGTTCTGATGCCTCATGCAGAATTTTTTCCAGTTCTGGATCAGTAATAGTGCCTTCTGTCACTGTCTGGCACCAATCCTCGGGCCAGTCCAGTTGAATGTGTTTCAGCCAGTCTCGCCCCAGTAAACATGGTCCAGGTCCTTTGACCACAATCACCTCGAGGATCCTTGGGGTACTTCCTTTGTATGTCACTGAGCATTGGGCGGCCCCCAACACCGGAATCTCTTCACCTGTGTACGTTTTCAATCTTCGGTTGGATGCCTTCAGTGGAAAAGAACCCCTGTGTCTAATCTTTTTAAATGTCTCTTCATTGATCACCGTCACCGAGGCCCCCGTATCAATCTCCATCTCTACGGCGAAGCCATCCAGTTCCACTGTGGCCATGTATGGCTTTTCTTTGCTCCCAACCTTGAAAACTGAAAATAAATCGGCTTCTTCGTCCTCCACTTTTTTGATGGGTCCACGGGATCTTGGGTTGCTCTTCGTGTCCCTCTTGTGTCGTTCTCGTTCAGCACGAAAACAATCTGCATTCACGTTGAAGAT
>CM031605.1:16711068-16753522 GCA_018398815.1 Conus ventricosus
GAGAAAGAGAGAATGGAGTCTACATTAGTGACTTCTATAGATGTAAGCCTTTGTGTGAAATTCTGTTTTCTACAGCTTCCCTTCTTCCAGCTAAAATGGACTTACTAGGTTACTGTGATGTTGCATGTGTTACTTCATTTACAAACGACATCTCTTTTTTCCTTGACTTATCTAGTACATTCTTTGTTTGCTAACAGGAAGCAGTCTCTGACACTCTTGAAGAACTGTGGATGTCGTACAATTGCGTCGAGAAGCTCAAAGGTGTGGTTGTCTTGAAGAAACTGAAGGTAATGTTGGTTTTCAGTTTCAGTTATCTTGTTTCATCTTTGGTTGCCCTTTTTTCAGTTGAAGTCATGTTGTTTCATTCTTTATAAAGTAGCATAATTTACAAGCGTAGTTAGGCACAGTTGGTAAGCCCTTCACTGGCACCATTTGTTGTTTGAAAAATGATGACGTTGAGAGACGACATATGTTAGGTCTTTAATCTCACAGATGAAACCCCCCTTGCCCTACTCCCTGCCATGGACAGTTCAGATTATAACCTGACCTTGTCAGATTTAAAGAAGAAGATATCTCCAGACTTATACTTTGAAAATTACAAAAAAAATGTTTTGTTAGCTGTCTCATCTTCAGCGCCATCTCAGTGGCCTTGCACCAATGCCACTCTTTCCATCAGTTCATCCATAGCCACAGCCCAGCACCATCAATCCTCAGGGAGCAGTCAGTGCCATCTCATCATAAGCTAACCCACCAGAGGGGGACACTGCTTTGTTGCAAAGCCTCTTTGGTGGCGTTCAGTGGTGCTGTTCTGATTCAACATATGAAGGACACCACCTACTAAGCCCCCTACTGGCAACAGGAACTGCTGTATTGCAGAGCCAGCATCAGCGAGTTCTCCCTCCGGAGAGCACCATCACCTCCATCCAATGATGGTCCCCAAGTTTTTGCCGATACTGGTGTCCCTGACAGAAGCTCAGTAAAGGCATAGACATGGAGAGGAAATCAACACTGAAGTCAACATGATGGCAAGGCATGAAGAGCCACGGAATTGGAGACTTTTCTTTTCTTGTGTGCTGATTGATGAGAATGATGATGATGATGATGGTGATGATGATGATTCTACAGATTTCCGTCCTGGTCTGGGACTGCATTACAGGGCTGTACTCTATACTTATTCCAAGCAAGTCAAGGCCCAGCATGAAGAAACCTAGCCATTCTCATGACAGAACCTCCAGTTTACCAGGGAAAGAACTTTTGCTTGCCAATGTCATGTGCATGCTGAACTCTATGGAGTTGAAGTTTGACATTTAGCTTGATGAGATGAAGCAAGACGAGCACGCTCTATGTGAAGAGTATTCTGCCATGCAGGGAGAACTGAAGAGCCTTTGGGAGCAAGTCAGCAGTCTGCAGCAGCAGAACCAGGACCTGATAACGAAGATGGAGGACATGGAAAACAAAAATCAATTATCTCAATGGAAGATCCAAGAGAAATGATCTTATCTTTTATGGATTACCTCGGGACAAAAATGAGACCTCTGCAGATTGTGAAAATGTGTTGAAAGACTATTACAAATCAGTTAAAACTGTCTCAGGATACTATGTGTGACAGGGTTCATGGACTAAACAACAGGCTGGACATGAATGTTGGTCAGAATCTATTGTAATTCCGTTGTGTAAAAAGGGTGATGCAGCTGATCCTAGTAATTACAGAGATGTTTCATTGTGTAATATGTGCAGCAAATTGTACAGTGCTATTATTGATATGAGACTGCAAGAGCAGGTGGAAGAAAATATTACTGGAGAATATCAAGCTGGATTTAAGAAAACCTACTTTTCTGTTAAGCACATGTTTACATTGATGGCATTCATACAGAAACAGTTTTGTTTAAATCGTAAACAAAGGTGAGTTGATTTTAACGTGGTGACAGCCCTGATGTGGCCCTCTGCGGTCGGCTGGGCTATAAGCAACATTATCTTATCTTACCGTGTGGAATTTATTGATTTTGATAAGGTGTTTGATTCTGTTAATAGAACAATATTGTGACCCATCTTGCTTAAAAATGGTATTCATGGAAAACTATATAAATGTGTTTTAAGTATGTATGATTGTGTGAAGGCAAGAGTGAGATCTTGGTCTTTGAAACAGTAATTGGATTACAAACTCGGTTAAACACTTTCAAAGAGCCACCATATATTACAACTAAAAGTTGATATGACAAAAAGCAACATAATTGTTTTTGAAAAGGTCGGGTACCTTGCAGCAAAAGAAAGATGGGTATACAATGAATCTATTGGGCTTGTTGTCAGTGTATATAGATACATGCTTTGCTTGAAGAGACTCAGTCAGTAAAGCAAACAACACATGGCTGTGTATATTAAAGAAATTATCACCGCTTACTCATCATTCTCTAGCCTTGTTTTTGAAGTTATTTGATTGTCAAGTTCAGCCAATAGTATTATATGGAGCTGAAATATTGGGTGTGGATGCTTCTGTTGTACATGGTGAAAAAAATCCATCTGTTGCTGAAATTTTATTTTCTTCTAGGGACATTGTTGCAAACTCCAAATGATTTGGTACATGGTGAAACAGCTAGATATCCAGTTTACTTGAATTCAGCTGTAATGTGTATTCGATACTGGTTAAAAATGATACAGATGCAAGATCACAGATTGTCATGTAAAGTGTATAGAATGCTACTAGACTTAGATAATAAAGGTAAGAAAAACTGGGTGACAAATGTAAGGATAAAACTATGTGAATGTGGGTTTGGTTGTGTATGGCTCATCGGTGTTGGTAATATAAATGTTTTTGTGAAGGTAATGAAAGATTGATTGATTGTAGTTGGCAAGACTGGAACTCCCACATACAAAATAGTGAGAGATTTGAATTAAACAGAACATACAGTTAAGTATGGCGTTTACCAGTTTATATGTCCGTGAAAATAGGAAAGCATTTCAAACACATTTTGACTAGATTTAGATTCAGTGTATCTGATATTGCTATCACTATAGACAGCTGTGTGAAATAAATTTGATTTGTCCATGATGTCAAAATTCAAAAGAAGAAGTTCATTTTGTACTGTTTTTTTCCAGTATTAAGTGATCTCAGAGAACAGTTCATCATGCTCTGAGAACAGTTCATCATGCAAAAGAATTTTAACCATCCTTTTCGGTTCAAATTAACCTTGTTAATGCCGTCATCAAAAGAAAATACTATTAGAAAATTTGCTATTTATGTATATATATCAGGCATTTAAAAGGAGAAGTGTTTATTCAACATGAAGAAGATTTATATCCATTTGTGACTTAAAATGTATATCCCCTTAAGGCCTTTCTGTGGGGCTATGGCCTTTACGAATAAAATGTCAGTCTTGAGTCTCTCTCCCAGTACTTATCTGGTCCCTAATATGACTTAGTGGGATTGTATTTTTCAGGTTCTCTACCTCAGCAACAACATGGTGAAAGATGAATCTGAACTGGATAAACTGGTGAGTTGAAAATGCAGTGTCTATTGGAAGAGTTTGTGGGATCCATGGCTTAACTGTATGAAAGCAACTCAAATATATGACACTAGCATTTGTATTGGGCTTTGCCTGGGCAGGGGTGTGGAACATGCATTGCAAGGTAAAAGAAGGAAGGAAGGATTGTCAGTAATAATGAGGTAAGTGAGAGAAAGAGAGAGAGGGGGTGGGGTTAGGGGGGGGGGGAGAGAATGAAGAGACAGGGCACATATGGAATAATAATTTGCAATTATTTTTTACTCACGTATATTTGAAAACAAAAACGTTTTTGCACTTCTTTGTTTTACAAACAAACTAACATGTTGAGTGACCAAGTAGTCAGTTTGGCAAAGGAAGAGAAATCCTAGAGGTACATCACAAAGGCAGATCATCGTCACACACCTGTCTTTTTGCAATCATCAACTGAAAAATTGCATATGAACTGTGGTTATTGTGATTGGGCTAGTTTACTTACATTCAAAATATTTCAGTTCAGTAAGAAACTGGAGGTTTAAAGTGTGTGTGTGTGTGTGTGTGAGTGTGTGTGTGTGTGTGTATGTGTGTGTGTGTACATGTGTGTGTGTGCGTGGGCGTGCACGCACGCACCCGTGTGTGTGTGTGTGTGTGTGTGTGTGTGTGTGTGTGTGTGTGTGTGTGTGTGTGTGTGCGCGCGCGCTATGTGTTGTTTCTTGTATTGGCTTCCTGTTTGCAAGCTTTTCATTTTTAGATTAATTCAATTTGAGATGTTAATAGTTGCTTTTTTTCCGTTTTGTTTTCAGAAGGAATTACCATGTTTGGAACAACTGGTGATTTGTGGTAAGTTAGTTTAAAATATTCTTTGACAATTAGTCTTTTAATCTGTGGTTTTACTTAAATTCGAATTGAGCATCTTTGACAAGTAGTGTTTTCAGTCTTTTTGATTTGTCCTTTCTCTGATTTTTTTTTTTATCTGTATGTCATGTGTTTCTATCTTGTGCTCTCACTCTCTGTGTCTGTCTGTCTTTCGCCCCACTTTCTTTTTTAGCTGTTAATTTTCATATTTGACAATGGGGACATAGAGGAAGTAAAATGTATACCTTGTTGAAGACTTTAAAGACCAAAGTGGAAGGGGGGGGGGGGGGGGGGGGGGGATCTGTCCTGTGGGTATTGACCCTGTGTCCTGGCTTCTTAGCTAGGACAGAATACTGACCAGCCATGGTTGGCTTTGATCTTGCTTCCACCCATGCCTCTGTTTGGAGATTTACTTTCCCATAGGTTTTCTCATCAGTGCCATGGGCTGCTGTTTACTGCTGTAGTCCCTATTATGATGCCCGTGCACCAGACAATGCAATACCTCACATACATACTCACACTCACACACACACCAAAGAGATTTAATTCTTTCACTCTTACTGGGGCCTGGAGGTTAGACAGTAAAACTGATCCTTTACCTGCTGTTGGCTCTTGTGACCCCCAATTGCTGTTGGCTCTTGTGTCCCCAATTGCTGTTGGCTCTTGTGACCCCAATTGCTGTTGGCTCTTGTGTCCCCCAATTGCTGTTGGCTCTTGTGTCCCCAGTTGCTGTTGGCTCTCGTGTCCCCCAATTGTTGTTGGCTCTTGTGTCCCCCAATTGCTGTTGTCTCTTGTGTCCCCCAGTTGCTGTTGGCTCTTGTGTCCCCCAGTTGCTGTTGGCTCTTGTGTCCCCCAATTGCTGTTGGCTCTTGTGACCCCCAATTGCTGTTGGCTCTTGTGTCCCCCAATTGCTGTTGTCTCTTGTGTCGCCCAGTTGCTGTTGGCTCTTGTGTCCCCAGTTGCTGTTGGCTCTTGTGTCCCCCAATTGCTGTTGGCTCTTGTGTCCCCAGTTGCTGTTGGCTCTCGTGTCCCCCAATTGCTGTTGGCTCTTGTGTCCCCCAATTGCTGTTGGCTCTTGTGTCCCCCAATCGCTGTTGGCTCTTGTGTCCCCCAAAAGCTGTTGGCTCTTTTGTCCCCCAATTGCTGTTGGCTCTTGTGTCCCCCAATTGCTGTTGGCTCTTTTGTCCCCAATTGCTGTTGGCTCTTGTGTCCCCAATTGCTGTTGGCTGTGCATACTCCTCCTCTGTCACCTGGTGTCAGCACCAGCAACTGATTGATCCTGCAGTCTGGGTTGTGACCCTCAGGCTGGCAAGTGGCCAGACTGGAGGACTGTGCTTGAGGGCAGGATTTGAGGGCTGGAGAGTTGAGACGACAGGTGGCTGATGTTGGTCTCCTAATTGTTGCTTGAGACAATCTTCCATTGGCAAGAGCGGCAGTCTGGGCCACAGGCTACTGAGTAATGTCAGCCGCACCTGTGGTTGTGGACGCTGATTCACCTCAGTGTTCTGGGTGTTGTGCTCCCTCATCCGGCGCCATGCCTCAGTGGTTGCGTCAGAGAAAAATAGACCTGGCCTCTCCTTCAGGAAATGCCTCATGTCACTGTGGGGAGTGTGCGGGGGGTGCGTGACAAGTGACAGGGTGTTGGTGTTTGGGGCATCGGCCTTCATTCACAGGATCTGTAGAATAGTGGAGTATTTCCCAATGACTTAAATCATGCTGTGCTGGAATTTTAAACAGCCCCTAGCAAGTTAGGTAGTCCCCCCCTGCCCCAGTTCCTGTCCTTGCTCTGAGAGAGCAAAAATTTTACTGCCTGCTGCAGATGTGCGGGAGAACATCCTGCTGAGCCCTGTCTTCTAGTGTACTCAGGGCCATCATTCTTTCATGGCTTGTAGTGAGGATCTGACGTCCAACAAGATGATGATCAGCTCTAGTGTGACGAACGCGATTGTATTATTTCGTCACATTCTTGTTGTGTAGTTTTCCAGTAGGCGTGTATGTGTGCACAGAGTGCTTTCTAATTTGAAAGCCAATTTCTGACTGGTTGAAATTGTGACAGGAAGTGAAGCCCGGTCCTTTAATGATCTTTTATTAGTTTAGCCAGTTACATATGCACAAGTTGTGAAATAGAGCAGTGGAAAAAAAAAATCAAATTATTGTGTACAGTTTTTAGATGTCACAGACGGCCCTGTGGGCTTGGAGAGACAGATGAAACAAAAGAGTGTTGGATGTGTGTAACAAAGTAATTGCGTGTTTGTTATTTTATCATGTATTTATATCTCTCTCACACACACATAACCTGTCATCCGGACGCCACAAGACAATCTGTCAACATATAACAAAGAAAAAAAACGGATTTTGAATAAGGCCAATTTCTAATTAATTCTCAGAGAGAACAAATTCTTTAGTTTCTTCTTTTCACATCAGGTTAAAACATTCCTCTTCAGTCTAGATTGCAAAAGGCTGTTGCTAGACTGGCCACCAGGTAGGAACTGACTAAAATTGTAGTGAACACCCTTTACAAAACATTATAGGACCGGGCTTCACTTCCTGTCACAATTTCAACCAATCAGAAATCGGCTTTCAAATTAGAAAGCACTCTGTGTACACACACACTTACCGGAAAACTACACAACAAGAATGTGACGAAATAATACAGTCGCGTTCGTCACATCTAGAAGGCAGAAATCATGTCATTCACAGTGGTGCATGCCATGAGGCCAACATGAAATTCAGCCTTGAAGATGCAGGCTTTTCTGTTTCAGTGGTTCTGTTTTGTGATCACAGGGCTAAGGATCGCAAGTACACTCCCAGCTTCACTTTTCTATAGGAAAAGTAGAGGCTTGAGTTGCTGAGAGCAGATGTTACTGGCCAGCTGGCCATCTTAGGAAGAGGTTGGTTGTCACAAATGACACTCCATTGGCAATCTGTCTGGCAAGTCACTGGACTCTCTTCTCCATCGGCTGCACTGTCAAGAGTTCTAGGAAAATACACGGCTGTTTTCCATAGTGGTCTTGGCACAACAAAGGCCGTCAAGGCCAATATTACAGCAAAGAAGACAGCAAGATCCCTTTCTTTTTCTTTCAGACTCATCATGCCTTGAAACAACCGGTGGAGAAGGAACTGAGCAAACTAGAGAGACTGACTGCAGTGGAAACATTAGAATCTGCAGAGACTCCATGGCCACATTCAACCAGGCAATTGAAGTTGACAGTACGATCTATCTAAAACAAGCTATATGTTTGCAACTCTGGCAGGGGGAAGTTCTTTTCAAAGCTGGATGTGGGTCAAGCATACCATGAACTGGAAGCTGAGGAACTGTCACAGCCCAGGCTGACAGTAAACAGAACACAAAGGACTGTACCGTTATTGCCACCTTCCTTTTGGTGTCTCATCGACAAGTGCAGTGCAAGGCTAGTGCTCCAGAGGAGCATGGAACAGAGTTAGCAGGGACTGGAGGAGTGGATGTGTATCTGGATGACCTGGAGGTGACAGGAGCCACAGAAGAACAGCTGCAACATTTAGATCAGGCATTGGAAAGGCTCAGAAGTGTGGTCTGGCCCAGCGACATGTGCAGGTCCTGAAGAAAAGCTGGAAGAACTTAGGTTGCCAACTCAACAAGAGACACGAGCTCTCCAACTTGCAGCTAACAAGCTTACATACTTACTTTTTTTTTTTTTTGGCTAGCCCATCTTCCCTGCCACCTCAGTGGCATTGCACCCATGCCGCTCATTCCAATCCCCAGTCCACAGCCACAGCCCCTCCCGTCTCACTACAATCCCGGCACTGGCAATCCACTGGAAGCAGTCAATGTCAATCGTCAAGAAGCAACCCACCGAAGGAGACACTGCACTGCTGCTGGGTCATTTTGATGGTGTTCAGTGGTGCCTGTTCTGATCCAGCATGTACAGGACACCACCTACTAAGCCTCCTAACTACAACAATAATTGCTTAGTTGCAGAACCAGCATGAGTGAGCTCTCCCTCTGGAGGGTGCCACCACATCTGAACACTAAATTTGTCCACAGCACCTATGAATTAGCTGATACCAGTGACCACAAAGGAATCAAACCAAGGCCATAGACGTGGATGTGGACACCGAAACTGAGGTCACCATGAGAACAGGGCATGAAAGGCCACAGAATTGGAGACTTTTTTTCAATGCTGTTCAATGAGAATGAGAATGATGTAGATGATGCTATGGATTTCCATTCCAGTCTGAGGCTGCATGATAGGGCTGTACTCTATGCTTAATTTCATAATATACCCCAGTGTCAACCAGGCCTGAGAGATACAGACACCTGCAGTGTTGCATCTAACAGGAAATTTGAGCAACACTGTCAGAGACTTCATTTAGTGGATGAAACTCGACTGTGTGGTCCCAGTCTTGCCAAGTAAACCCATAGCAAAGTCAACTCTAGGTAGGAGCTAGTCAGGGCAGAACAGTCCCACATGGCTCTGATGGGAATCGAACCCACAACCTGCCAGTTGGGAGTGCACGATGCTGACATTTCACCAAACTGGCTGGTAACATGCTTGCATACTGTTCAACTCCTCATACCACAAATGGTGAAATCCTGCGCAGCTGAGTCTGAAGCATGTGCTGCATACCTGTTTAGCTTTGCTGAAGCTTGTCATCCATGAACAGAGAGCAGCTGCAGTGGCAGCAGCAACATAAACAGGGCACAAATACACTAATTGCCTTTCTACCTGTGAACCCATTGCAATTCAACAATGTCATGCTTTTCACCAGCCGCCGTGGTGAAGTGGTTAGCATTGCTGACTCCCGGCCGGGAGGTCGTGGGTTCGAATCCCATCAGAGTCATGTGGGTTTTTTCTGCCCCAACCGGCTCCTACCCAGAGTTGAGTTTGCTGCGGACTCAGTTGGGAAGACTGGGACCACACAGTCGAGTTTCATCCACTTAATGGATGCGTTTCTGAAGTGTTGCTCAAATCTCCTGACCAACACTGCAGGTGCCTGTATCTCTCGGGCATGGTTGACGCCGGGATATATTATGAAAGGAAGCGTAGAGTACAGCCTTGTCATGTAGTCTCAGACCGAAATGGAAATCCGTAGCATCATCTTAATCATCCTCATTCTCATCGATCAGCATAAAAAAAGTCTCAAATTCTGTGGCCCTTCATGCCCTGCTCTCATGGTGACCTCAGTTTTGATGTCCTCTCCACGTCTGTGGTCTTGGTTTGGTTCCGTCGGGGTCACCGGTATTGGCGAGTCCATGGGGGCTGTCGTTGGACGGATATGGTGGCGCCCTCTGGAGGGAGAGCTCACTCACACCGGCTCCGCGACTAAGCAATTATTGTCGTCAGTAGGGGCTTAGTAGGTGGTGTCCTGCGTATGTTAGATCACAACAGGCGCCACTGAACACCACTGAAGTGACTTGGCAGCAGTGCAGTGTCTCCTCCGGTGGCTTGCCTCTTGACGACTTGACATTGACTGTTCCCTGTGGATTGTCGGTGCCTGGGCTGCGGCGGGGCCGACCGGTCTGCGGCTGTGGACGGGGTGTTGGAATGAGCGGCGTGGGTGCACTGCCTCTGAGGTGGCATAGAGGTTGAGACAGCAAAAAAAAAAAAAAAAAAAATGTCATGCTTTTCAGAAATGGGCGTCTGGTCCTGTCATTCAATGCCTGGGTCCTGTGGCTCACATCATCCAGATGGCAAAGAGGACACGCCATCTGTGAGGCAACCATCACATTCTAGTAACCAACTCCAAGACAGCGCAGTAACTATGTCAAGCACCAGTTCTGCAGTCCCAGAATTATCACGAAGGGCACTGGCAGTATGAGGCCATGTCCTGAAACATACAATGCCTGCTTTCCCACCACACAAGCTTTTGGCCCGAAGCTATCCCTACCAGAAGTTTGATAAGGCAGTGGACCAGTTTTGCTAGCGACAGTAACCGGGTCACCCTGCTTCCTCTGTTTGTTCAGCTTGTGTGAACAGTTACCCCCCAGTTAATAATACCAACAGAAACAGCAATACACAGTTACCAGCGGTGAATAATACCAACAGAAACAGCAATACACAGTTACCACCGGTGAATAATACCAACAGAAACAGCAATACACAGTTACCACCGGTGAATAGTACCAACAGAAACAGCAATGCATGGTGTTGTTCAGTCTGTTTGTAACCCTGTGATAATAAGAATCCATCCACGAAACAGTCTGTGATAGATATTATTTGGTTTGCAGGTAATCCCGTGGAAGAGCTTTGTGGTGATGAATTTCCGGATAGAGTGAAAACGAAGATCCCAAGACTTAAGAAACTGAACGGTGCGTACACATGTGAAAATTCACAAAGTACACACACTTGTGTTCATGCACACATACACACACACACACACGCACGCACGCACGCACGCATGCACGTGTGTGCTTGTTTGCATGCATGTAGTTGTGTGTGAACGCTGGCATACTCACTTGTTACTTTACTGTTTTTGTTGAGAGAGATAGAGAAAGAGAGGGCATATAGTATTGTGTGTATAATGAAGTCACAAAATATCTCCAGAAAGATGTTTATATAAAACTCACTGTATGGACACAATGTCTGAACAATAAACCATCTAAAGTCTGAACTCTGTCTCTCTCTTTCTCTCTCTCTCTCTCGTATGCTTGTGTTCTTGAATTTGACTGCCTCATGAATCATTGTTCATTCCTTCTCAGGTTATGCTGATGATCCTATTTTGGTCACTGATGCTTCTTATATCCTCTTTTTGCATAGGAATATTATGTACTTAGTAATATGTACATGCATGTATTAGTGTGTATGTATGTTTTCTTTTATGCTCATATGAATCATCACTGTTTTGTTGTAATCAATTCTGTATTGTGTAATAATGTTTGTGTGCTAGTATCCTTAGTTTCTGAAGGGGCAAGGGCCAGACAGGAAAAAAAAAGCATCTTCTTGTTTATCTGTTTATCTTGTTTATCTGTTACCCTTGTGAATAAGAATTATCAATCAATCAGTCAACTAATCTCCCCCCCCCCCCCCCCCCCCCCTCCCCCAACTGCCTCTTTCATCTGTTGATGATAATGAAATAACACATTAGAATGAAAATTACATTATACATTGACAGAAATCTGGGTTATTTGCACAATGTTTACGATTAATACAAACACATGCTTTCATCAGTGCATGCATTTTGGAACTTGTGATAAACGGGCATTGTGAGAGACGATATGGTTTCAACTGGAGTTCACCTTTCCATCTTTCATTGTACTTTATGACGGTGGCTTTCAACTGTATGTGTGTCTTGTCCCAGGAGTTCCCGTGGTGAGAGCAGAACAGGAGCAGGAGCAACAAGAAGAGGTGTAAAGATCAACACCAATGTCGATGCTGCAGTATGCAGCCAGTTTAGAAACTGTTCAAAGATTTTTAATGCGTCTGTGTTTCTCAGTATTTTTTAAATTTTTTTTTGTATTCGGGAACAACCAATAAATTATGGGTCCAGCAATCATGGTTATCAACTGTGTACACCTTTGACTTGTCTGTGCCAAAATAAGTGCATGTATCTGTTAATCGTTAATCTGATTTATTAATGCATTTCTGATACACATTATTTATGCCCACAACTGGCATCCTTTCTTTAGTGGAAAACAATACTCATAAGTATATAAGTGAGCTCATTGTTTGATGCACTTCTTTTTTAAGTATTATGTATGCGCCAATTCTCTTGCCTTGCTTATCAATTGCTGTTAAAAACATTGTACTTTTTTTTTTAACATTTGAAATATTTACACGTCATCTGGTGCTACCACTGGTATTTTTCTAATATTTTGATTAGGATTTTTTGATTTATAGAATGCCAAGAAGACATTGTGATTGGGGTGGGGGGAGTGGGAAAGGTTGGGGAGGATTTTCATATATTATGAAGACATGCTGAAATTTTTGGAAAGACAAGAAGAATCATAATATATGAATGGAACATTTGACACAGAAAAACACACGGTAAAGCCTATGTAAAATGTATTTGCACTGGGAGATCACCTGTGTTAGGAGTGTGTGTGTAGTCAAGAACAACCTCTGGTATAAGCTAAACATTGCATGAAATGATACTTTGGAAAATGTTAAGCATACTGGGGCAAATATAACTGTGAGTGAGTACAATGTCTGCGCATACACTCACAGATTGTAGGTTCCTACTTTCAAAGGCTATCATATATGGATTACTGCACATACATTCTCATTTGTGAATCTGCTTTGCATGATATGTCCCCTCACCCTCTTCCCCTCTCATTCATGCTCCTTTCCATTCCTTATTCTCATGCCCACTTTCTTGTCTTGGTCTGTCTCCATCATCCCTCTCCCCCTCCCCCTGCTCCATGTCTTCCATATATCCACCATTCTTTCATTTTTCCTTCTGACCTTGTAATTTTTATCTGTCTTCTTTTCCGTTTCATTTTAGTTTTTATTTCAAATCTTTTTTTCCTTAAGAATTGAAAAGTTTTATGTTAATTTAAATTTCTATCATACAAAAAAAAATTTTCATTAAAAGCAAACTAATGCAATGTTTTTTCTTCTGAATTTCACTGAAGTGTTCTGATGTGCTAAAACGAACTATTTGTGTTTATTTATTTATTTATTTATTTATTTATTTATTTATTTATTTATTTATTTATTCATTTTTTGTTTCAAATGACCATGTTTGCTGTGAGCATTTTTCAAGCCATGCAATAAGATTAGTATATGTTTTCCCCTTCTGGTAGAGTGCCATTGATCGCTTATTTACAATGCTACGCAAATGTAAAAGAATAAAGATGTTTTGTTGCTGTTTAAAGCCTGCGTTATTTTTGTGTGGTGTGCAAATGTTGAATGATTTTCATACACAAAACATTAGTTGTTCTGTTTTTAGAGTATGTAGTTTTCTTGACACAAAACATTAAAGAACAAGATGCGAAGCATATAAACATACTCCCAGTTTTCCAAACCGCTTCTAAATCGGCCAAGTGCTTTGTGAGATAAGAAATAAAGGCAAAATAACAGTTTTAACGGTTATTTAACCGATGTACACTTTTGAAACTGGTATTTTAGTCCTCACTGGGCTAAAGCCTGTGTACATACCAAATTTCATCCAAATCGGACAATATGTCAAGAATAACGGTTTTTAATGGTAAGATTTTGAAACACTATATAGAAGTGCCATTTGTGTGTGATAACCTTTCTATATACCAAATTTAATTAAAATCCACCTATATATAAGAAATAACGGTTTTAACGGTTGTTTAATCCATTTTCAGCATTACATCACTTACATATGGACAGAGGATCCGATTTGTTACAAGATCATCCAAACCGCTTATAAATTGGCCAAGTACTTTCTGAGATATTCCATAAAGAAGAAAAACCGTTACATGCCGTTACAACCGTTAGTAACGGCTATAACGGGGCAAACTAAAACATCAGGCATCATCCGTGACCCATAATGAACATACCTGCTAATTTTCATAAAGGTCGGCCAAGTACTTTCTGAGATATTCCATAAAGAAGAAAAACCGTTACAGGCCGTTACAGCCGTTAGTAACGGTTATAACGGTAAAGTAAAACATCGGGCATTATTCGTGACCCATAATGAACATACCTACAAATTTTCAGAAAGATCGGCCAAGTACTTTCTGAGATATTCCATAAAGAAGAAAAAGCGTTACATGCCGTTACAGCCGTTAGTAACGGCTGTAACGGTAAACTAAAACGTCGGGCATCATCCTTGACCCATAATGAACATACCGACCTTATGAACATTAGCAGGTATGTTCATTATGGGTCACAGATGATGCCTGATGTTTTAGTTTGCCCCGTTATAGCCGTTACTAACGGTTGTAACGGCCTGTAACGGTTTTTCTTCTTTATAGAATATCTCAGAAAGTACTTGGCCAATTTATAAGCGGTTTGGATGATCTTGTGACAAATCGGATCCTCTGTCCATATGTAAGTGATGTATTGCTGAAAATGGATTAAAAAACCGTTATTCCGCCGTTATTTCTTATACATGTATATATGTGGATCTTAATAAAATTTGGTATATAGAAAGGTTATCACACACAAATGGCACGTCTACATAGTGTTTCAAAATTTGACCGTTAAAAACCGTTATTCTTGACATATTGTCCAATTTGCATGAAATTTGATATGTACACAGGCTTTAGCCCAGTGAGGACTAAAATACCGGTTTCAAAAGTGTATATCGGTTATATAATCGTTAAACCGTTATTTTGCCGTTATTTTATATATATTGGTGGGTTTTAATGAAATTTGGTATATAGAAAGGTTATCACACACAAATGGCACTTCCATGTAGTGTTTCAAAATTTGACTGTTAAAAACCGTTATTCTTGACATATTGTCCGATTTGGATGAAATTTGGTATGTACACAGGCTTTAGCCCAGTGAGGACTAAAATACCGGTTTCAAAAGTGTATACCGATAAACCGTTATTTTGCCATTATTTTTTTATATGTTGGTTGGTTTTAATGAAATTTGGTATATAGAAAGGTTATCACACACAAATGGCACTTCCATGTAGTGTTTCAAAATTTGACAGTTAAAAACCGTTATTATTGACATATTGTCCGATTTGGATGAAATTTGGTATGTACACAGGATTTAGCCCAGTGAGGACTAAAATACCGGTTTCAAAAGTGTATATCGGTTATATAACAGTTAAACCATTATTTTGCGGTTATTTTTTTTATTATATTGGTGGGTTTTAATTAAATTTGGTATATGGAAAGGTTTTCACACACAAATGGCACTTCCATGTAGTGTTTCAAAATCTGACCGTTAAAAACCGTTATTCTTGACATATTGTACCAGCCGCCGTGGCGAAGTGGTTAGCGTCGCGGACTCCCGGCTGGGAGGTCGTGGGTTTGAATCCCATCAGAAGTCATGTGGGTTTTTCTGCCCCAACCGGCTCCTACTCAGAGTTGAGTTGCTGCGGACTCAGTTGGGAAGACTGGGACCACACAGTCGAGTTTCATCCACTTAATGGATGCGTTTTCTGAGAGTGTTGATCAAATTTCCTGATCAACACTGCAGGTGCCTGTATCTCTCGGGCCTGGTTGACGCCGGGATATATTATGAAAGGAAGCGTAGAGTACAGCCCTGTCAAGTAGTCTCAGACCGAAATGGAAATCCGTAGCATCATCTTAATCATCCTCATTCTCATCAATCAGCATTAAAAAAAAAAAAGTCTCAAATTCTGTGGCCCTTTATGCCCTGCTTTCATGGTGACCTCAATTTCGATGTCCTCTCCACGTCTGTGGCCTTGGTTTGGTTCCGTCAGCGTCGCCGGTATCGGCGAGTCCATGGGGGCTGTCGTTGGACGGACGTGGTGGCGCCCTCCAGAGGGAGAGCTCACTCACGCCGGCTCCGCGACTAAGCAATTATTGTCGTCAGTAGGGGGCTTAGTAGGTGGTGTCCTGCATATGTTAGATCAGAACAGGCGCCACTGAACATCACCGAAGTGACTCGGCAGCAGTGCAGTGTCTCCTCCGGTGGGTTGCCTCTTGACGACTTGACATTGACTGCTCCCTGTGGATTGCCAGTGCCGGGGTTGTGGCGGGGCCGGCCGGGCTGTGGCTGTGGATGGGGTGTCGGAATGAACGGCGTGGGTGCACTGCCTCTGAGGTGGCGCAGAGGTTGGGACAGCCAAAAAAAAAAAAAAAAAAGAAGTGCCATTTGTGTGTGATAACATTTCTATATACCAAATTTCATTAAAAATCCACCTATATATAAGAAATAACAGTTTTTAACGTTGTTTAATCCATTTTCAGCATTACATCACTTACATATGGACAGAGGATCCGATTTGTCACAAGATCACCCAAACCGCTTATAAATTGGCCAAGTACTTTCTGAGATATTCCATAAAGAAGAAAAACCGTTACAGGCCGTTACAACCGTTAGTAACGGCTATAACGGGGCAAACTAAAACATCAGGCATCATCTGTGACCCATAATGAAGATATCTGCTAATTTTCATAAAGGTCGGCCAAGTACTTTCTGAGATATTCCATAAAGAAGAAAAACCGTTACAGGCCGTTACAGCCGCTAGTAACGGTTATAATTAACGGTAAAGTAAAACATCGGGCGTTATTCGTGACCCATAATGAACATACCTACAAATTTTCAGAAAAGATCGGCCAAGTACTTTCTGAGATATTCAATAAAGAAGAAAAACCGTTACAGGCTGTTACAGCCGTTAGTAAACGGCTATAACGAAGTAACCTAAAACATCGGGCATCATCCGTGACCCATAATGAACGTAACTGCTAATTTTTACAAAGATCGGCCAAGTACTTTCTGAGATATTTCGTAAAGAAGAAAAACCGTTACAGGCCGTTACAGCGTTAGTAACGGCTATAGCGGTAAACTAAGACATCGGGCATCATCCGTGGCCCATAATGAACATACCTACAAATTTTCAGAAAGATCGGCCCAGTAGTTTTGTCTCTGGAGCGAGTGGAACACATTTTGACCACGGACACACAGACAGACACACACACACACACACACACACACACACACACACACACACACACACACACACACACACACACAGCATTTCTTCGTTCCCATTCTAATGTGGCTGGACAGAAGTTTACTTCTGCAAATGTTTAATCTTCATGCTCTTGAACTTAGTTGAAGAGCATGTTTCGTTTTATTGTGGCTATTTTTATTCTTTTGTTTGTAGTAGAGTTGATAAGGGTAGTGCGAGTGCATAGGGATTTCAGTGAATTCTGATCTTTTGTCAGAAGAGTTATCCGCCTTGGTACCAGATTAGCTGGTTCCAGAATTATCTTTAGAATTCCAATGGATGAGTAGGAATACAATGGTTGGTTTGTGGATATAATCAGTCTACTTGGCATAATCTCTGTTTGGGAATGTGCACAAATTACCAGACATTAATGGACATTTATTCATGCAATGACAAAGCATTGATTAATACTGTTATTTACTGAAGCTCAGGGCCTATATTCTGCTGCGTATTAGCAGTTGGTGTAAACTGGGGGCAATAATACCGGCATCCCGCCAGAACGCGATCTCTTCCCCACTGCTCGTCACGGCTAGCAGAGGTCTTGCCGGTGCGTTTGATAAGGGAAGACCGGTCTCAGGCTGGTACAGCACCAAGACAAGAGAAAATGCCTGTTCCACACCAGAGAGGTGGCCGGGACAGATGAACGGGTGTGTCAACACCCTGTCCTGAGGTTGGTTGGCTAGGTTGGCTTGGTTTGCTAGGCTGGCTTGGCTGGCTTGGAAGGTTGGTTGGCTGGTTTTGATTGGTTCGAATAAACGAAAAGTCAAACATCCACACGGTCTTGGGTGATGGACGGATGATTCTCCCCCCTCTACCCTTGACTGGTTACAAAATGGCGCTGCGAGCAGGATGAACGAGTGCCAACCTCAGGACGCGGGATCAGGCCCTTGGATGTGAAGCCACAGCAAGGAAGGTTTTTATTTTTTTCATTGAAATTTTGAATCTATGCCTATGGTGCGATGGAGATGGCAGGCCAGATCATTGTTCTGCGAAGGAGCTGACCCTGTAGCTGATTTCAGCATGATGGGAGACTGTCATGGCACAGTGATTAAATGATGTATTTGATTATTGTGAATTGATATGTTTTGTTCTCTTTTTTTGATGGAAGGACCACCCTGATATGACCCCTGTTGATCAGTTGAGCTTTAAGGTGGACTGACATGGACTGGATGTTGCACATAATTTAGAGTTGAAAGATTGATGTTAGAGTATGTGCATAAGTATGTTAGTGAGGGAATTGTTTTTTTTTAGCCGTTCTTTGTCATGAGTATTGATATTTTTAGGATTTCACTTTCCCATTTTTGTTTGTGTTCTTGTTTTTCTAGTGTAACTTTTTAGTATATATTTATTCTTCAAAAGATTATTGAAAGATGGCTGAGGTGACCTTGGACAGTCTTGCTGACGAACTAGCAGCTTTGAAAAGTAATGCTCAGAGGGTAATTATAGCTCCAAGGGAAAAGTCGATCAAGGTATTTTCAGGGACAGGTCACCCAACAGTGGAAGAGTTTGAGAAGGATATCAAGAATATTTGGTCAAGTAGGGGTCTCCAAGAGGCGGATCAAGGTGAAAAAGTAGATATTATTTATAGCCACTTGACAGAATGTGTCAAGAGTGAACTGTTGTGTCACCCCACGGATGTCACGGATGACCCCGATGAGCTCTTCAAAATTCTATATAAGGTGTGGGGAGAGCAACGGTCTGTCAGTCAGCTGCTGGGGACTTTTTACTCCATCTCACAGAGGGGTATGAAGGAGTTAGGGAGTATTCCCACAGGCTGAACAAAGCCTTTACAGATGTGACAAAGAGGCAGAGGAAAGAGGATGCAATGCAGCAGCCGCTGGATCAGAAAATTCTGCGAGACCATTTTGTGGCGGGTCTCTGCAATGGGCAGTTAAGAAGGCGTCTGAGAGAGCAGACGCACAAAATCCCAAATTCCTCCTTCTTAGAGCTTAGAGATGAGGCTCTAAGATGGATGGAAGATGAGGAGAAAGAGGGTGCCACTGAAGCTGTCTCGGCTCAGGCGGAGGCATCTGTCAAGCAAATCCAAGCCATGGAGGCCATTGTAGAAAAATTAGGAAAAATGGAGGCAGGATGAGACAGATGGAGGAGCAGCTCTGTGCAGAGAAGCGCCCAAAGCCACAATCAGGGGGTGCGGCAGGCAGCGGAAACTGCCGTTTGCCAGAGATGGAGGCCAATATGTCTAGGGTGTGATAGGCCAGGTCATATTCGCCGCAACTGTCCCGATCTGTCGAGGCAGGGAAACGACATTCCTCAGTAGTGACGAGTCGCACTGCTGAGGGGCAACCTTCCGGCTCACTCAATAAAATCCTAGGGAGATGTCCATATGCCAAGGTATTGATTAATAACAAGGAAGTTGATGCCCTTGTGGACACTGGGTCACAGGTCACCATGATGGGGGAAGGCACATTCAAAGAACTCTTTGGGTGCTCTCCCCTACAACCTGTGGCTGGTTGGCTGCGAGTCACTGCAGCTAATGGCTTGGACATTCCTACGTAGGATATTTTGAAGCGACGTGGGAATCTGGGGCACCACGGTAAGGGGAAAGGGCATTCTGGTGAGGGCCTCTACATCCACATCGGATGTTCCTGTCATCCTAGGGATGAATGTGTTGCGGGAGGTAATGCCAGATGTCAGTGCCCCAGTGGGCAGGGTTTTGCACGGGTGGCAGGAAGGGAGTCTGTGTATATCCCGCCCCGGGCAGTGGCCAGCCTCAGAGCAACTGGGGCAGTAAATAGAACACTGCAGGATCAGGAAGTGTTGACTGAGCCACTTCCGGACTTCAGTCACAAAGGGTTGCTTGTCCCACCCACGGTAAGCAAGGTCGAAGGCAATTGCTTTTTTGTTCAGGTCATTAATGTCAATGACGAAGGCGTTGTCTTGAGACCAGGGACAAGAGTTGGCACAGTGCAGCTATTCCAACAGGAGCTGCCCCCAGCAAAGTGTCAGTGGAAGTTAGCTGCAATCAGATCCATGTATCAGTTAATTCCACTGAGACTGATAGAGAGGTACAAGGCGGAGAGTGCCCCGTTAACCTGGAGGGTATAGACTGCACTGACAGCCAAAGGCAGCAGCTGGAGGAGTTGCTGAAAGCCAATGCGGACCTGTTTTTTCCGCGATGACTGTGACCTGGGGTACACAGACAGGGTCACGCACAAGATCCGCCTTAAGGATGATGTCCCTGTGGCCTCAACCTTTCGGAGGATCCCACCAACGCAGTACCAGGAGGTGAAGGAGCATATTCAAACTCTTATGGACAGAAAGATTGTCCAGAAAGCTCCAGTGCTTATGCATCTCCGGTAGTAGTTGTCCGAAAGAAGGACAACTCTATCCGCCTCTGCGTCGATTACCGTCGCCTAAATGAGAAGGCCATACCAGATGCCTATCCCCTCCCAAGGATAGATGATTCATTGGATGCACTTGGAGGGGCCAAGTTGTTTTCCACTCTGGATTTGGCAAGTGGCTACCATCAGGTTGCCATGGCGGAGGAAGACAGGCACAAAACAGCCTTCATCACCCCATTCGGATTGTTCGAATACCTGAGGATGCCAATGGGTTTGTCCACCGCCCCAGCAACTTTCCAGAGGCTGATGCAAAGCACAATGAATGATCTGGCATTCCAAATCCTCCTGGTATATCTGGATGATCTGCTGGTCTACAGTCAGACGTTCGAGGAACATCTCGAGCGCCTGAAAATTGTATTTCAGCGGTTGCGTGAGGTCGGGCTGAAGCTCAACCCCAGAAATGTAATATTGCGCAACGGCAAGTGGAGTATTTGGGATACACGGTCTCATCTGAGGGAATCGCAACCTCAGACTCAAAGATCAAAGCTGTGGCAGACTGGCCAAGACCGCAATCTCTGCGAGAACTGAGATCTTTCCTTGGGTTTGCCAGCTACTACAGGCGCTTTGTGAAGGGTTTTGCCAGTCTAGCAAAACCACTCAAACCAACTGGTCTCTCTGACATACCAGCAAGAGAAAGAAAAGAAGCGGAAGAGCCAGCTGGTATCTATTGTGAAGGCATGGACTCCTCAGTGTCAAAAGGCATTCGAGGATCTAAAAGAAGCTTTGACCTCTGCACCCGTACTAGGGTACGCAGATTTCAAACTGCCTTTTGTCCTGGAAACAGATGCTTCCTTGACGGCTTGGGGGCTGTGCTCTCACAACACCAGGGAGGAGAGCAGCGGGTTGTTGCATATGCCAGTCGGTCTCTCCGTCCATCAGAGAGAAATATGCTCAACTACAGTAGCATGAAGCTGGAGCTCTTGGCACTTAAATGGGCCATGTGCGAAAAGTTTCGACCCTACCTTTTGGGCACCCACACTGTAGTTCTGACTGATAACAACCCCTTAGTCACATCCAGACAGCCAAATTAGGGGCAGTAGAGCAAAGATGGGCAGCTGACTTGGCATGTTTTGACTTCACCGTGAAGTATCGATCAGGGAGAGAGAACAGGAATGCTGATGCACTATCTCGAAACCCTGTGTCTGGCCAGAGGGTCCTGGCGAGGAAGAGGTGAGTGCAGTCTCGTGTAGTGGGACACGCATGGTCGGAACAGTGCATGAAATCGTTCATCGTACAACGGTGGAACCATTGGAGGCAATCCAAGTGAAAGCTGACTTCCCCTCTGTCTCTCTTCCTGAGCCACCCCAGCTATGCAGTTCCCTTCATTATCGCTTTCTGAGATACAGGAAGCACAGCGGAAAGACAGAAGCATAGCCTCTCTCATCCATTTGTGGAGTCCCATTGTCGTCCTCCTGGAAGCAAATTCGGACCATGGATGCTGACCAGAAAGCCCTTCTGCGGCATTTTGACCGGCTGCATCTCAAAGAGAAGGTGCTTTACAGAGCGGTGGAGGATGTGACAGAGGGACGGGTGTCACAGCTCGTTGCCCCTGAAGGCCTTCGTGCCCGTCTCCTCCACATGGCACACCAGGACTGTGGTCATCAAGGGCCAGAAAGGACTCTCGCCTTCTCCGACAGCGAGTGTTTTGGCCCAACATTCATCTAGATGTGGATGAATGGTGCAGGCGTTGCCAGCGCTGTCAGACAGCCAAGGTGCAGAACAAAGTGGCCCACACCCCTATGGGTCATCTGCTGGCTACCAAACCCCTTGAGGTCATAGCAGTTGACTTCACTGTATTGGAGCCTGCCAGTGATGGCACAGAAAATGTTCTAGTCATCACAGACATTTTCACCAAGTACACAGTGGCCATCCCAACACGGGATCAAACATCTGCTGTTGTAGCCAAAGCCCTGATCCAGAACTGGTTCCAGCATTATGGTATCCCACAACGGATTCACTCTGATAAGGGCGTTGTTTCGAGTCGGCCATAATTCATGCATTATGCCGCCATTACGGGATAGCAAAGTCCCGTACTACCTCATACAACCCTTCAGGAAATGGCCAGTGCGAACGATATAATCGTACCATGCACAACTTGCTCAGGACTCTCCCTGAAGAGCAAAAACGTCGCTGGCCTCAGCATTTGGCAGAGATAACGTGGATGTACAACTGTACACCACACAGTGCCACAGGGATGTCCCCATTCTACCTCATGTTTGGGAGGAAACCCCGGCTCCCCATTGATATCTTTCTAGGAGAGAAAGAAGAGGAGTGGAAGGCAGTCATGCCAACCCAGTGGTTGGAGGGACATGTGGAGCGGTTGAGAGTGGCTCACAGAAAAGCAGGGGAGCAACTCCACATCCATGCTTCCAGGAGGAAGGCCAGGCAAGACCAGGGCAATCCCACCCCAGACCTCCAACCGGGAGATCTTGTCCTGACCAGAAAACATAGGCCAGGGCGGAATAAGATCCAGGATATCTGGGGGGAGCGGATCTTCTTTGTGGTTCAGGTGCCTGGACCCGGAGGTGGGCCATTCACCATTGCCCCACTGGATGGTATTGGCACTATGGTGAAGGTGAACAGGCATGAAATTTGTCAGTTTCTCCCCTCTGTTGTGGAGCCTCTTGGAAGGATGGATCCTGAGAGTCGCTCTGAGCCACCTCCAGCAGTGACCACACATCTAGAGTGGCACATTGTCCCATGGTCCACTGACAAAGGGAGCCAGGGAACCTCCCCTGAAACCCCTCCTATCCCACCTGCTGCCCCACAGTCCCCTGATCAGCAACCACTGACAGACAGGAGCGGAATGACTGTCCGCAGATCTGCCCGCTCCAACAAGGGGGTTCCCCCACGCTGGAAGTGGAAGTAAGAATGTAGCATGTTAGGATAGGCATGCACCTCCTCCATCTTTTGGAATCTTTTGTTTTTTTTGTTCCTTTTTTTTTGACATGGGCATGTGAATATATTCAGCCAAGTGGACACTTTTTTTTGGGGGGTTGTTTGATAATGCTTCCAACTTGGCTGAAGGCAGTTCATTTGCGTGTATTGCTGCAGATGTTTGTTGAACATTGCATTTCGTTTTTGAAGGTTTTGTGAAGAAATGTTGGTTGCATCTGTGTATTCAATGTGGACATTTAATGGGGTATGAAGCACTACCTTTTTTTTTTTAAAGAAAAAGTTGTCTTGCACCCCGGTATGTAAGAATGAGGATTGACAGATGCTGAGTCAAGACAGTATAGGCAATAAATGGCCATACTGCCCCTGAATGCTTGTTGGGAAAGATGCATTTTCCAGATTTACTTTAAAAAGGAAGATCTGAAAAATGACAGACTTGAGGGCTACAAGTGAAACATGGACTCTTGTTGGGAAAAGGTGAACTCGATGTCCTACTGAATGCGATGCTCAGTTTAGGAGGCGACAGAAAAGCGCGAGATTGGCACTTTTAAGTCCCAGGGAGGTGTTTTGGTGTTGTAAGCCCAGGCCCGATTGGTTTTGTAAACTGCTGTCCCTCCGTTCTCTTGGTCGGTATGACTGCGATTTGTTTTTTGTTGTACTATATTGATCTTTTGATGAACCATTCGGCATGTCTGATTTTGCTATGTGTGCTGATATGTTTTTTTGTTTTGAATTCTAACGGAATCTACCTTGTCGTTTTAAGTGCTGTCACACTGTTGGTGGTAATTTTTGCTTGACAATTTACCTGTTGAGGGTTTATATTGTCGCCAATGATTTTTTGTGTATTTTTGTGTGCAAACGGCAGGCTATACTATAGGCGAAGTTATGGGGACCATAACTGTCAGCAGGGGAGATGTGTGGCTGGACAGAAGTTTACTTCTGCAAATGTTTAATCTTCATGCTCTTGAACTTAATTGAAGAGCATGTTTCGTTTTATTGTGCTATTTTTATTCTTTTGTTTGTAGTAGAGTTGATAAGGGTAGTGCGAGTGCATAGGGATTTCAGTGAATTCTGATCTTTTGTCAGAAGAGTTATCCGCCTTGGTACCAGATTAGCTGGTTCCAGAATTATCTTTAGAATTCCAATGGATGAGTAGGAATACAATGGTTGGTTTGTGGATATAATCAGTCTACTTGGCATAATCTCTGTTTGGGAATGTGCACAAATTACCAGACATTAATGGACATTTATTCATGGCAATGACAAAGCATTGATTAATACTGTTATTTACTGAAGCTCAGGGCCTATATTCTGCTGCGTATTAGCAGTTGGTGTAAACTGGGGGCAATAATACCGGCATCCCGCCAGAACGCGATCTCTTCCCCACTGCTCGTCACGGCTAGCAGAGGTCTTGCCGGTGCGTTTGATAAGGGAAGACCGGTCTCAGGCTGGTACAGCACCAAGACAAAGAGAAATGCCTGTTCCACACCAGAGAGGTGGCCGGGACAGATGAACGGGTGTGTCAACACCCTGTCCTGAGGTTGGTTGGCTAGGTTGGCTTGGTTTGCTAGGCTGGCTTGGCTGGCTTGGAAGGTTGGTTGGCTGGTTTTGATTGGTTCGAATAAACGAAAAGTCAAACATCCACACGGTCTTGGGTGATGGACGGATGATTCTCCCCCCTCTACCCTTGACTGGTTACACTAAAGTACTCCCTGTTCTATAAGAACTGGGAGTACAAAAGAACCCTGAAGAAGTCCAAACTGAATTAGCAAACTGGCTATAGCTTTCATCAGTTTGGTATAATGCAATACATGACATCACATAGATGTTTATAATACCTTTAGTAGATAAACACCCTCCTCCCTACCTACTCCCATTTTCCACAGATGACTGTAATGCCCAAATGCTCAGGCCCATCACTCTATGCAACAAATAGTTTTGAAATTGGGAGTTATGTAATGTTCCTCCTGGGGCTTGAGTGGCCCAGTGATTACATAAGCTATTCATACTAACGGGGACAACATTACCTGGACGGAACGCTAGTTTATTCCAAAACACTTCAAGGCTTGTATAACCAAGAAGCTGTCTAGCCTGAGCACAACATGGTAGGATTTGATGCCCCTGTCAAGGTCTCCCACGCTAAAGATGAAGATCAAGACCAATCATGACCCACCTTTACCGTTTAATCAGCCTTCTGTCTTTTTGCCTGGAATCTTTTCTGCCCTCAGCTCCCATCTAAGTATTCTTCTCCACATTTTTCCTTTCTCTGTGGTCTTCTTTAGACAAGCTTCATTTGCCACACGGTGCAACCTATGATGGAGGGGAATTTGATCCAAGGGATTGAGAGAGAAGGGGCTGTCAAGTGATTTTGACTTTGACTATCAACACCTCATTTGGTTCGGACTTTTCCTAGACGAGAGGTACAAACTGGCTGGCATGTATCGATTGGCTTCCCCTATGTTGGGTTTGGTCAAGTCAGTTTCATTGCTTGCCAAGTTAACTCTTGTAGTATTCACTTACCTGCTCTGGAAATTGGGCATGATCAGGGAATAGGGTTCAGCTAGACATTGTGTCGTATATTCCTCCTGAAACCTGGAATGAGTCAGCACAACATGCTTGTCTGTCGTGCTCTTTACTCTGGAGAAGGCCTGTGGATGAAACTCCACAGAACATCATTCAGTCTCTTATTGCACTGTTGTGAATTATGACTTTAGTTTGAGTTCGTTAGAGCAGTGTACATGTCAGTTTACAATCACAAATACACAAACAAAAAAGATGTGAGAGAAATTTAGACTGTGAACAATTTAAATAATCACACAAACACCAAGTTTTCTCATGATTAAGAGAGATAATTTGCCTATGGTTAATCGCATACCATGAATAAACACCATTCAGTTCTTCTTCTGTTATGTTTTACTGAAGGTGCATTAACACCTAGAATGCACGGGCATATTCCCCGCTTCTTGTTGTTTTCCCTACGAGTTCAACTTGATTGAAATCTTCATCCTGAGACTGAAGTGGGCAAAAGGACCAACCCAGGTACATGCTCTCAGTTTACAGCATACCTCTGTATGTGTGCACGCCTCCCACCTCTCTCCCTGCTTTTATAGGAATTTGGAAGATGAGACAACACCCCTCTAAAAATTCAAAAAATGAGTTACCCACTACTCCCCCCCCCACCCCACTCGCAGGTGAGCCCTCACCCCCTCCCTTCCTGCATTTATGGATATTTGAAAGATGAGCCTCACCCCCTCACAGAAATTTGGAAGACTAAATTGATAATGAACACCCCCCACCCCCCACATTTCTCCGCCCAATCTGAAATGAAAGATACATATGTTGACATCACTACACAGACACCCATTAAATCAGTTGGTCATTTACACTGCCTTTAAACATGAGGGTAGAAAAAGTTGAAACAACCTTTAAACACTACATCATAGGCATCTCAGTTTTATGACATTTTTGTTTGTTTCCAAGCAACTTCCCCCCCCCCCCCCCCTAATCTTAGCTTCTGTTTGGTACTTTACTTAACCTTGTCACATATCTCCATCGTTCCTTCAATCCAAAGCTGTCTTCTTCTGTTTTTACTTACTGAACAAAAGAAGGGACAAGGACTCCAGAGGTGACGATAACGAGGCATTTGTGTGGAAAAAATGCACCAGAGAGCAATTTTAATGATGAACACATGCTCTTCTGGGTATCAGTTTATTTTCATTTTAAAGGTATTTGGATGATCATTGTTTTCAATCTTTGTACCCCTTAAATGCAGGTCAATACGTGTAATGTTTCGATGAACCATGTGGTCATGGTTTTATTGTTGTTTTGTTTTGTTTAAGAAACGTGTATCAAGGGTAGTTAGGCAAGCTGGCAGGAATCCAGGCATTTAACTGGATGAGACCCATTCCTGAGGCAGATCTAAAGTATTGTTCTGAATTTTTGTGCGTGAGCATAATCAACGGCTACCCCCCCTCCCCCTCCCCCACCCCAGCCAATTCCACTTTTCTATTGTCTGTTAGACTTTTCACACTCTGAAATCCTTTTGCTTGGCTGATACCCAGGAATACAAGAAGTTCACAAGTCATGCATACTTCTGCTATCCTTGCTGACATGGTATTTAGTGACCCCAAATTCTAGGGCAAAGTCGTCCTTTTCACATTTTTTTCCCCCTTAGAAGTAGGGCGATTTCCGTCCATTCAAACAGCAGACACTACTTGACCTCTATTACGACCCTTGCATTGTGACTTTGCCTGTTGCTCTAGACAGCTTAGTTGTTTGCTCTACTCCCCAAATACAATAATCATTTATGTCTGTAAACTAGTTGGCATTTAGCACATGAATGAATGAGAATGACTTCAAGATGAAGTATGAGCAATAAAACATATATTGGATTTCAATGGGCTTAAACAAAGATGGTTACCACTTTCGCCTGAAAATGAGCCACTTGCAATACCAGACCTTGACCGAACACAGTCCTTCTTCGGTGCTGGTGGCTGCCCTGTAATCTGATCCCCGTTTTCACACTGTAGTGTCCAACTTATCTTCATAGCTTTGCAGGTTGAAGTCAATTGAAAGCACATGACCATTTGCTCTCCGAGGTCATACTTTCACACAAAAGCAATCGGATATAGAACAATGACCTTCGCCATGGTACTTATACTGTGGAGCAAATGCAGATTCCAGGACAGAAGAGCATGTTGTCTTCTCCACAAAGAAATGTTGACGTTTGAAACACTGATACTGCATCCTCTTTGCTATCTCTACTGTTATAAATCATAGAGACACGTTGCAGTTCTCTGCAGATTCCAGACACAGCAGGTGTGGTGGGTGTGATGAAGGTTGGAGTCAGATGAGATACGTTAGATTTGGGTGCTCACTGTTGGTGTCCTTGATGGTATATATATGACTGACTTTCCTACCTTTGCAACAGATCTTTTCTTTCATGGATGTTGTGGTTGTGGCAAAGTGGACTTAGGGCAAAGGCAAGAGCTCGATCGAAACCAAGGATTTTCAACTTCAATCTTATATATGTCGGATGCTCAATCTCATCTTCGTGCCTGCCACTTTGCACAGATTAATCATGCAGACTAAATCTGCTGGGTGTTGTGGATCAATAGAAGTAGCAGAGACAGCAAGCAACCAGCGCTCAGATCAGCCAGGCAAACAATCTTGAGACCAGACCAGAATCGATGTTTCTCTTCTCTTTTATGTCAGCAAGGATGGTCAGCAAGCATCTGTCAGCGAGACCCGTCAGCAAGAACAACTGCGCAAGAACAACTCTGAACACACAAACACACTCTCCTTTTATACATGCTCGTCGTCAATTGATCGGACGACCAACACTACCACATCACCCTAACAACATAACATCGAAACAAATCTAACGACCAACTCTACGACATCATCCTACCAACATGACATCGAAGCAAAAATAATACTATAACAAACTATCGATAAATGCAATATAATGTGATGGTGTGGAAGGGTAAGGGGTGTGCAGGTGAAGACAGGTAGATGGTGATAAATGCAGGAACCAAGGGACAGCAGCCAGTCAAGAAGACACAGACGACGAAGTAGAGCTTTTCTTGTCTTTATTTCTCTCCCATGGCAAGGAGCTCAAACCAGAAACTCTCTCTCAGCGCACTGAGCGCGCTCTAGGCAACACTCTAGCCAACACTCCTCGGCAACTCTGCTCAGGGCAACACTGATCCGGCAACACTGCCCGCACAAAGAATATAGTACACTACGGAAAGAAGGACGACTCCTTCTTCGCGCCTACTAATAAAATTGGTTCCGCTGGCTCGCTGTGTGGAAGGGGAATCCCCTTGACCACTCCTTAGCCGGTGCGTGCGGCAGCACAAGGCAGAATAGGAAGGAAGAGTGACTGACACCGTATAGTGTTTGTGTTGTACCGTCTATTTTGTGCATTACTTGCACATGTATGTATGCAAAAACATGTGTACGTATGCACACATGCATAAACACACACACGAAAGAGAGAGAGCCGCTGAGAGAGAGAGAGAGAGTATTTGAAAAAAAGACACGAGAGTAAACTATGTAGGCCTATAGGTCTATATCCTTCCGATGTTATTATCAGTGTATGCAACTGATAACGATAACATAATACCATTCTCTCTCTCTCTCTCTCTCTCTCTCTCTCTCTCTCTCTCTCTCTCTCTCTGCCAAATTAAACCAGATAATATAATTAAACAGACATCTTGTCAACTGTTTCTACTGTAGATGTAGTTGCTGCATCTGTTGACACAGGTACTACCACTGGTACACTTGCATCTGCTACTACAGAAACAGTGGCAGCTTGTGACGATGACTTTCTTTTTTTTGTCGGTGGCTCTGCATCTCTTTTTGGCAGAGTTCTTTTGATCGCAAGCTGTTTTGGGGGGTTGGGAATGCCCGTAAATAGTGTAGGCACAGCATTCCAAACCAGCTCTCTTTTTAGATAGTTCATGAACTGGCTATCCTCAAAGTGATCGGAGCACATGAAGCAGTTTCTGTTGATGTATGCCGGTGTTCGATCTCTCAGCAGATCATCTCGCTTGCAGTTCAGCGTCCATCGTAGGCACCTGTCAAGACAATTGAGCGACAAAAATTAAGTGTTGTTATTCCTATTAAAGAATCCATACCGCACGCGCACACACACACACTCACACACACACTCACACTCTCACACACACACGCACACACAAACTGACACACACGCACACACGCACACACTCACACACACACACACGCACACACAAACTGACACACACACACTCACACACAGACAGACAGACACACACACACACACTCTCTCACACACTGACAAACTGACACATACGCACACACCACATACCACACTGACATACGTGACACACACACACATACCCACACTGACATACGTGACACACACACACACACACACTCAGATCATGTGAATGACAGACATATGCACACACTAAAGACGGCACACGCACACATAGGAAGGGGAGAAATAGAGATAGACAGTGAAGGAGAGAAAGAGAGAGAGAGGAACAGTGTTATTGTGTGATAAGCTATCGAGAGAGAGAGATAGAGGGGAATGTTATTGTGTGATAAGCTTATCTTGACAAAATCTCGGACTTACCTTTCTTCATTTTTAGGAAAGCGGAACATCTTCCATCCTTTCTTTCTTGAATTTGTGCAGTTGATTGCTGCACACCAAGCACTCCCACCTTTTGCCGGTTCAGCCATTTTGCCTTTGAGTCTGAGTCACAAATATAGTACACTACGCCGTAGGTAGTGTTCTTTGCCCGAGTGATGCTGATGCCGCTTGCGCACCAGCTAAGGAGTGGTCGCGGGGAATCCCTTCCACTGCGGGGTCACTTTCCAAGCGGAGTCGTCCTTCTTTCCGTAGTGTACTATATTCTTTGGCCCGCACTCTTTGCTTTGATGGTGAGATTAACGTCCTATTGGCCTGAGGCCCTTAAGGACAAGGTTCATGCAGACAAAGGTCTGCATATTTGTGGCAACTGTTGTCGCCTGGCAGTGGTGGGTAGTTTCAGTGAGGGTCGTCGCATTTGTCTCGCAGAGCTCGCGTTCCTCTTGAACATTGGCTCAATTCTGTCATTATCTTCTTGAAAGTTGGTTCAAGTCTGGTGGAGTTGGTCTTGAACGTTGGTTCAGTTTCAGGATCTTGGTCGACCGACGGTAGGTGTCGGTGTATGTTGCCTGCTGTCCCCCAAACATCAGGCTGTCTTCAGGACCACCGGGCGGCCTTCTTCATGCTCGGGTGGCGATGGTCCTGTGCCGCGTGAGGCCGTGTCAAGGAGAGAGCAGGACGAAAGTCGCTGGAGCGCAGCACGAGTCCCTAAAACTTGGCGGGCACTCGCTGACTGCGGCCGAGAGGGCAATTTTTCAGCCCAACCCCGTAAGGAGTGCCCCCATGTCTGCCTCCCCCCAAAACAGCACGGTATTCCAGGCCACGGTAGTCGCAGTCAGGCAGCGCTCCTTCGTCAATCGCCCCACACCTCCAGGAGCCGTCCCCCGGCGACACAGGCTAGACCCGTCGTCACCCACATGGCTGGAAGGTTGTCTGCGCCGCCCAATGACGCTGACCTCTCACGTCAGCATCCTTCAAGGGAGAGCTGCCCGCACTCACGCGGCGCCCGAAATATATACAACTTCACCGGACCGCAAAGCAGGCAACGCAGCGCCGCACTCAAAATGAGCCTCGCGGGACGGCGAATGACAAAATCTGTGCTATCTGCTGCGGCTTCTGCGTTGTCTAGCTCGCCGTCCGATCAAAGTATCCAAACATATTTCATATTGATGAAAACCTCAGAACCCAAAGAATAAAACGCAATAAGTCATATTTGACAATTCTGTGGCTGTGTAAAGTTATTGGCGATTAAAGTCCGAGAATGAACCCACTTTTAACGAGCTTACGTCATATTTTCCTTTATTTCGATAAAAAATACTAAACAGCGTGAAATAATTTTGTAATGAATAAAAAGCTTGAATTTCGCTCTTTCTATGCATATAAATTTCATTATCCAAGATGCCGTCCAAGCGGAGAACTTTGCGTTTAAAGTTTGATAGAAAACACAACTTGCCTTATCACTACATGGCCGTCGCCACGTGCTTCGAACACGATCTTCGATAAAATGTTATTCCGTTGAAATGGTCCATCGGATGATAATTTTTATATAATTTCAGTTGCTTCTATCATAGAAATGGAGTTATTAAAAAGATTTCGATTGGGAGGTCCAAATTTCATGAAATGACAATTTAGATCAAAACTCAGACAGTAAACAAAGAAGGCGACTCGCTAAAGGGACCGGCGCTGTCAGTCATTTCGTATAGTCGCAAGCTTGTGCAGAAAAGATCATAGGCATGCGATATACGAAATGAAAGCTTATGGACTTTACTTTCAATGTGCATTCATGGATTCTTTGGATTCTCTCATACTTTTTATGAAATCAAGAATTATTCACGGTTTGTTCGTCGTACAATTCAAAATGGCGCCAAGATTAATTTGGTCGAAATACCAGTTTTAGGGAAAATATGGGCTTCTCAGTCCAGCACGATTGTAATGAATAGAATACATTAATCTTTTAGACTTCAGCAACGTATACACAACCATGTAGGTTCTGAGGTATTCATGATTTAAAGAATTTACACAATAAAATGAGATCAATTGATCAAGGGATGTAAGGGGAAGATAACTCGTGAACAAATATCTCGTCTACGAAAGGTGACCAAGAGATAAACACATTTAGCACCCGGCTACATCAATAATCTAATTCTAACCAACAACTGTTAAATGAAGCTTAATCAAGTTTCCGATGATTTGCTTGTCTTCGTTCCTAAAACGAAATGTAAACGAGTAAATCATCGTAGCAACTAACCCTTAGCAACTGTATCAAAATTTATATTCCCAAATAATTGATTTCTCTTCTTCGTTGATATTTTCGTTATTGATGTATGATTTATGTTTGAACTAAAAACAGCTTAAATGTTTGCTTGTTTCGATATAACTTATATTTACCTATCTTCCATGGAAACATAATTATTCTATTTTGGATCTACAATCTGATCTTTATGATTAAAGAGCGTTTGACGTCATTCGTTTGTTAAGAGTGATTTTTCTTGTAATAATGGCTGAAAAAATCGTAAATAACTTTTCTTCACTTCTCCACATTTGCCCCCTACTCTTGTTTTTCAATGCCCTCATTGAATCGAAAGTTGGGACAGGTGCTAGGATGGGTATATAACTCCACTTCCTAGTCAATTTCCGGTATTAGGGTTACTGCCCCTTCCAAAATATATAAAGTAAAATTTAATAATATTTAACACTTTTCTCCCCCCCCCCTCTCTCGATTATTCAAGGTCCTCCTTGAATGAAAAGAATAGAGTATATTTGATACTTTTTATTCTTTTTAAAGAGATTAGGACAATTTGATTCATATCGCTATCTTTAATAGGCAATATGATACATATTAGTAGAAGGGGAAAATCCCGATTATTCACGTGACATGCTCTTTTCATTCAGCTTGCGTTGTTGTTTAAAGGTCGCCGTCAGTGTTGAGTGATCTTTTTGTTCCCCCCATTCTTGTTCAAGAATCTTGATTATTTTCTCAGCTGAGTTGATCTCCCCTGCTTCCCGCGATTCCTCCAGCCAATGGTCGCACCACGTAGGCGTCGTTGTTATAGGGCCGCGTGACGACCTGGAATAGTTGAGGCTTCCAGGCATCTTGCAACTTCCCTCTCTCCCGGTTGCGAAGGTAGACCAGGTCCCCTTCAGACAGGATGGAGGGAGACGTCTTCCGCCTGGCTTCGTCTCTCCTGGCGGCGATTTTCTGGGACTGTTGGCATGCCTTGCTGTAGTCATCTCTCAGGCGAGCCTGGTGAAGATTGACCCAGGTGTTGAGTTCAACTGGCTGGTTGTCGTTGCCCAAGATGTCATCAACTGGGAGTCTTGGGTGTTGCCCGAATAGTAGGAAATGTGGTGCGAAACCCGTGGTCGCGTGAGGCGTGTTATTGTAGGCCTGGACCAGTTCCGGCAGGTGGACAGGCCAATTCCTTTTCTCTTCATGGGTGAGGGAACGAAGGAGCTTGAACATGGAGCAGTTGAACCTCTCGCATTGCCCGTTGCCCTGGGGATGGTAGGGGGTCGTGTGGGTCTTCTTAATGTTGTACATCGTGCAGAGCTCAGCGATCAGGTTGGACTCGAAATTTCGCCCTTGGTCGCTGTGGATACGTTCTGGAACCCCGTACTTCAGGAACAATTCTTTGATCAGAGCTTTGGCCACAGTGGAGGCTTCTTGGTTGGTGGTGGGTACCGCTTGTGTAAACTTGGAGAAGACGTCTGTCATTATCAGGACGTTTTCTCTACCATCGCTGGCAGCTTCTAACTTGGTGAAATCTATGGCCAAGACATCTAACGGTCGCGATGCTTGAAGGTGTCCTGACGTGGTGAAAGTCTTGGGATGTTGCCCCAGGATGCATCTCTGGCAGTTGGAGATGTGACGTCCCATGTCCCCGTGCATGCCCGGCCAGTACGCTCGTGTGCGCAGGAGCCCCATGATGCGGTTGATTCCCTGGTGGCCCATGTCGTCGTGAAGGAGGTCAGGACTTCTTCTTTCATCGTGCTGGGCAGGACCAGTTGTCGCAGGGCCCATGTTGCAGATCTTCGACCTTCCTGTAGAGGATCCCGTCTTCCAAGAAGAGTCGTGAACGCTGCTGGCAAAGGGTTTGAAGATCTCGGTTTCCTCTTGTGGGGGGTTCTTCCGGCCATACTGCCAGGACTGGGGTGATTGACTGGATCTCGTGCTTGCTCTGCTCGTACTTCAGCCAGCGTCTTCTTCAGCATCAGGGGGTGTTGTTCCGGTATAAGCGTGACTCTGCAGTCTGTCTCTTGGATGGCAGCAATCTGGGGTGGGACAGGAGTAGCAGTGGGCTTCATCTTCCGTGGTGGGGGCAGTCTGGAAAGGGCGTCGGCAGATTTGTCTTTCCAGGCCGGTACTTGATTTCGAAGTCGAACTGTGCTAACTGAGCAGCCCAGCGTTGCTCTAAGGCGCCCAGGGAAGCTGTCTTGAAGTGGGCAAGGGATTGTTGTCGATGTAGACGATGAACTTGGAGCCCAGGAGGTAGTCTCTGAATTTTTCGGTGACAGCCCACTTCATGGCGAGGAATTCTAGCTTCATGCTAGAGTAGTTGGCCTGATTCTTTTCTGTTGGATGTAGCCTTCTGCTCGCATAGGCCAGGACCTGGCGTCGCCCATCTTGTTCTTGAGCGAGAATGGCGCCCAGTCCGTCGTGGCTGGCGTCAGTCTCCAGGATGAAAGGCTTGGTGAAATCTGCGTAGCCCAGGACAGGTGCTGAAGTCATGGCGGTCTTCAGTTTTCTGAAAGCTTCCTCATGGTGTTGGGCCCAGCATGTGGTGATGTCGGCGTTTTTTTTCTTGCTTTTGTCGCTGGAGACCAAGTCATGGAGGGGACCGGCTATCTTGGCAAAATTTCTGATGAACCGCCGGTAGTAGCTGGCGAAACCCAGAAAAACTGCGGAGCTCAGAGGTTTGTAGTGGGGACTGGCCATTCCTTGACAACCCGTACCTTGGGTCTTCGCAGGATACCCCTTCAGCAGAGATGGTGTGCCCAGGTAGATGACTTGGCGTCGCAGGAATTGACATTTGTCTGCCCTCAACTTGAGTCCCCAGACCTGTTTACCCCCTTGGCTACCCAAGTGTAATCCCAAATACTGAAAAGTGTAATCTTATGGGGGAAAAGTGTAATCGAAGGCGCGAAGCGCCGAGATAGCTAGGGGGATCCGGGGGCATGCCCCCCCCGGAAAATTTTTTGGGGGAAGCAAAATGGTGCAACTTGGTGCACATTCTGGTGCACATTCTAAGGTTAAATTTCATCATTATGACCATGAAAATTCAACTCAAAATATAACAAAAACAAATTAAAACTCACCAACTGCCATTGGAACCACTTTACTTGGTCAAAGGATGTCTGCCAAGTTGGAGGATACCAAATAAATAATGTATTTAAAATTAAAAAAAAAAACACACACATATCTGAAGTCTTCAGAAAGTCCCCTTGTGTACAAATCCTGGAAGCAAATGTTCTCACACAAATACACAATCAGTCACTCTGCCAGTGCCTCCACCCCCACTGCCAAGCATGAAAAAAGAGAGAGAAAAAAAGAGAGAGAGAGAGAAATGTTCTCTAAGCTTTTAAAGAATTGTAGTAGGCTGATCTCAGCTGAACCAAGTCCTTGTCTGACATCTCCCTGCATTTGCCTGGTTGTCCTTTTAACACCATTAGAGCTTCAGTTGTCTCTGGCAGCAGTGAAGATCTTG
The DNA here is from genome assembly GCA_018398815.1 of Conus ventricosus. Taxonomy (NCBI): domain Eukaryota; kingdom Metazoa; phylum Mollusca; class Gastropoda; order Neogastropoda; family Conidae; genus Conus; species Conus ventricosus. The sequence continues at coordinate 16,747,049 of CM031605.1, forward strand.
CTTCTGTGCAGTTTTTCCTCACCATGGAAAACACTCTCTCACAGGCAGCACTGGAATGGGGAATAGTCAGAATGTCCTTCATGGCAAAGGCTAACTGCTCCAGGCTGGGCTCCTTTTTAGCCAGTTCTTTCCAAAATTCATCAGCACGGTCAAAATCCTGAGAATCTGGGGCTGCATGACTCGTGCCTTTTTTGGTTTCTCAGGAACTGTTTCTTCCATAACACGGCAATCAGAATCGTCGTCTGTCTCATGCTGAGCACGCTTTGACGCCATCTTTGATAATGATGTCAACCCGCAAAAGTTATCTCCCTTACTAAAACGTTCAACCACATGCCTGCCCGCAATGCTGGCTTTCGGTTACACTAATATGAAGGAATAACTGAACACTGTAACTTTCGCAGGCGGTACAGTGAGTGAACGGGCCATCGCGTTGTTGAACCGACGAGAATGATTGCTTTCGAAAAGTGTAGTTTTGGCAATCCGCGTGGCGGAATTTAATGTTTGAAGGCGTAATGGCGTAATTGGAGGTTTGAAATCGTGATTTATTACGCCAAAGGCGTAAAGTAAACAGGTCTGAGTCCCGTTTCTTTGATTCTTCGGAGCAGGCGTTCCAAGTGTTCCAGGTGTTCTTCAAAGGTCTTTGAGTAGATCAGGAGGTCGTCGATGTAGACCAAGAGGAACTGGAACATGAATTCGGACATCGTAGACTGCATCAGTCGCTGGAACGTGGCTGGTGCCGTGCAGAGGCCCATTGGCATTCTGGTATATTCAAAGAGGCCCACTGGAGTGGTGAAAGCCGTCTTATGTTGATCGTCAGGGTGCATGGCTATCTGGTGGAAGCCGGAGCCAAGGTCAAGGGTGGAAAAGTACTGTGACCCGACCAGAGCGTCGAAAGACTCTTGGATTCTGGGCAGAGGGAAGGCATCTCTGATGGTTTCGGAGTTCAACTTGCGGTAGTCGACGCAAAGTCGGATGGACCCGTCTTTCTTCCGGACGATGACAATCGGTGCGGCGTAGGGGCTGTAACTCGCAGTGATGATGCCCTTCTTCAGTAGTTCTTTCAGGTGACTCTGAACTTCTTCAAATTGATGGGAGGAATTCTCCGATATGGTTGAGCCACTGGTTTTTCATCTGTAGTCTTCAGCCGATGTGCCACTGCATCAGTGTAGCCCAGGTCTGTAGAGTCAGTCATGAACTGAAGGCGTCGGAGTACTTTTCAAGGAGGTTCTGTAGCTTCTTTTTCTGTCTGTCAGTGCCATCGAAGTCTGGAGGAAGGATGTTGGACTTTGTTTTGCTGCTTGCCTCCGTCTTCTCTCTTTCTTCTTCTTCCGCAGTGACTTCTGATACGATGAGTTCGTTGACGTTGAGTTGGATCAAAGGCCCTTTTTCATGCGTGTTGACAGCTTCTAAGACAGCTACTGGAGTTCTGGCAGGCAGGAGTTTGTCCTCATGTGTCAGGTTTGCCATCCTGACATAGCGTGACTGCCAGTGGTTGTTGAGCAAAGTGCGGACTAGTAGCAGGCCTTGGGGAAGTGGTTGCGTCGATGTTGAAGCCATCAGGATATGAAGTCAGTCTTCGGGCTTGAGACTTTGATTGTCGCAATAGAGAAGGCAGGGATGTGTTGACGGGAGATGTACGAGCGATGCCCTTGGTAGACATCTTCTTCTTCTTGATTTCTTGCGCTAAGAGTTGAAGGGTTGGAGGAAGGTTTGAAGCATTGTTCAAGCAGGGTTCCAAGACGTTCATCCCCAGCAGTACTGGGACTCGTTCCTTCTTCCCCTCATAAATGGCTCCGTAGGCGTTTTGACTACGAAGACCGGGGTGTTTGAGCAGAGGGTATTGAAGACTTGTATGTCGACCAAGTAGATGGCGGAGTAGGGCACCTCTGCCCCATTCACTGCTCGTATTTTGACGAGGCCATCTTCTTGTCGAAGATTCTTGAGATTTCTTGCAGCCCAAGCTTCTGTGACAGTCGTTACTTCGCTGCCCGTGTCCACGAGAGCCTGTGTCGTCCTGCCGTTAATCTTGATTTCAGTCGTCGGACATCTTCTGGCGAGGTTTGCCTTCGTTTCTTCCTTTGATGCGCAGCCTTTTGCTGTGAACTTGACTTCTATTGTTGTTGACTGTTTCTTCTTCCCCCCCCCCCCCCTCGCCCCCCCCCCCCCCCCGCTGCCTGGTTTTCCATAACAGCGGGGGTTACTCGTTTCCCTGCATCCTGTAGCCCTGTTGATTTTGTCTTTGCTGCCTTTGAAGATACTGTTGTCTTGCTCGGCAGTTTGCTTGGACGTGTCCCTTGCGCTGCACCACCAGCACGTCCGTGTAGACTGGGAAGATGGCTGGTGGGTGAAGGAAGGCTGATGGGAATGCATTCTGGGAGGGTACATCGCTGGTTGCTGCCGACTTCTAGGGGCATTGACGTGCTGCTCTTCTATGCTGCCGTATAGGTGTTGCTTGAGGGCTTCCGTCTTCAGAGTCAGCGCCGATATCTTCTCCTCCAGCCGCTGCAGCATGTCGGGGCCCAGTGATGTCTGTTCGATGGCATTCTCGGCGATGGAGTCTTCCCTCATCCATCGTTGTGCTTCCTTTGTTGCTTCTATGAAGGTAGCCCGGGGGTGTTCCCTTGTAAACCGCTTCATGTCCCTCTTCAAGGATGCCGGGTGCAGGCCGTTGACGAAGGCATCCCGAAGTAATGTTGGCTCGAAAGGCACGTCAGGATTCGCCTCGTAGATCTTGACCCATAGCATGCGGAGTGTTGATGCGTATTCGCCTATAGACTCGCCCCTACCAAGCTGTCGCCTGAAGAAGGTCGCCGTCAGTGTTGAGTGATCTTTTTGTTCCCCCCATTCTTGTTCAAGAATCTTGATTATTTTCTCAGCTGAGTTGATCTCCCCTGCTTCCCGTGTCAGGATCTCTTGCTTGGCTCGTCCGTCAAGTGAGTTAAGAAGCCAGCTTGCCGCTAAGCGGTCTGGGATGGGCTGAAGTTGCAGGATGAGGCGCACCTCTCGGGCGAAGTCCTCCACGTCGCCATCGCCTGAAAATTTACGCAGCTTGTAGAGTCTGCAGGGGTTGCTGTGTTGCGGAACTGGTCGCCAGCATCAGTCTTGTGTTGATCTTGGGGTTCGCCAATGGTCATCATCTCTTCAATGATGTCCATAATCTAATCTGAAGAAGCTGGTCTGGACCGCAGCCGGCTTACTGAGTCTGGTCTGCTGTCAATATAGGCTTACTTCTATATTATGATCCACATCCCACTTCTGACACAAAAATCTGTGGCAAAGTGGACTTAGGGCAAAGGCAAGAGCTCGATCGAAACCAAGGATTTTCAACTTCAATCTTATATATGTCGGATGCTCAATCTTATCTTCGTGCCTGCCACTTTGCACAGATTAATCATGCAGACTAAATCTGCTGGGTGTTGTGGATCAATAGAAGTAGCAGAGACAGCAAGCAACCAGCGTTCAGATCAGCCAGGCAAAACAATCTTGAGACCAGACCAGAATCGATGTTTCTCTTCTCTTTTATGTCAGCAAGGATGGTCAGCAAGCATCTGTCAGCGAGACCCGTCAGCAAGAAAAACTGCGCAAGAACAAATCTCAACACACAAACACACTCTCCTTTATACATGCTCGTCGTCAATTGATCGGACGACCAACACTACCACATCACCCTAACAACATAACATCGAAACAAATCTAACGACCAACTCTACGACATCATCCTACCAACATGACATCGAAGCAAAAATAATACAATAAAAAACTATAATCGATAAATGCAATATAATAATCTAATTCTAACCAACAACTGTTAAATGAAACTTAATCAAGTTTCCGATGATTTGCTTGTCTTCGTTCCTAAAACGAAATGTAAACAAGTAAATCAACGTAGCAACTAACCCTTAGCAACTGTATCAAAATTTATATTCCCAAATAATTGATTTCTCTTCTTCGTTGATATTTTCGTTATTGATGTATGATTTATGTTTGAACTAAAAACAGCTTAAATGTTTGCTTGTTTCGATATAACTTATATTTACCTTTTCTTCCATGGAAACATATTCTATTTTGGATCTACAATCTGATCTTTATGATTAAAGAGCGTTTGACGTCATTCGTTTGTTAAGAGTGATTTTTCTTGTAATAATGGCTGAAAAAATCGTAAATAACTTTTCTTCACTTCTCCACATGGTGGCCTTCTTCATTTGCGTGTGTGTGTGTGTGTGTTCATGTTTGCATGCATGTGCGCGCGTGTGTGTGTGTGTGTGCAATTAAGGTGGGAGTGCAGAGGAATGTAATGATTGAACTAGTTATCCACCTCACTTGAACAGGAAGAAAGGTCACCTGTGACAATTTAGACACAAGTGATTCGCTGGTTCGCTAACTGTAGGTGTAGTGCAGTGGTAGTTGTGCGATCTCATAGGATACATAATCTTTATGGCATTTTAAAGCCCTTGTCGGTCTCTACCCAGATCCAACGTGCTATGGGCCCAACTGAAAGTTATAGGAAGACTGGAGCCACACAAATAAGAATAATCCATTAAAGGACATATTTCTGACATTGTTGTTCAAACTTCCTAATCGCCAGTGCTGATGACTGTCTCTTGGGCCTGGTTGTTGGGGGTCTGTTAGGAAAGAAACACATACAAGTTTGAGATACAGTCAGACCAGAATGGAGATCTTCTTTGATCATTGTACAGATGAGTGTCAAATGATGAAGTCCACTCTCATGGACTTGGTGACCCTCCAAGTTCAAGTGACCATCCATGCCTGAGACGACTTCATGTCCAAATTTTCAGTGTCAACATCCTCATTGCAAGGCATGCTTTCACACAGACACAGACACACATGCAAACACACACACACTGTGGACTGAAGAGCATAACAACATCAGTCACTCTATCAGTATCATCAGCGCTGCATGAGGAGGAAAGAACAGAATTAGAATCTTCTTCTTCTTCTTCTTCCTAAAATACTGGTTCACTCAAAAACGAGTAGGTCACCAGCGCGCATGTTAAAAAGTAAAATAAAATAACATAAAATAGTGCGACTCAGACTGTTGGCCACTGGAGCAAATTTGGCAACAAGGGGTCGCACTCGATATTCAAGAAGTTAAAAGCAATGGCCAAATTCAGGCCCAGGTAACAGTAAAATATCTGGAGAAGTTAAAATAGAAAATCATCAATATGCAGATCTCAAAACTGTCGTATCAATTTGTTTTTTTAAATGAGATTGCATTTGTGGCAATCTTGATGGCACCCGGCAGTGAGTTCCACAGCCATACAGAACTAGGATAAAATGAATGTAAGTGGCTGTCAATATTTGATGCAGGTATGGTAAACATTGACCGCCACTCCTGGTGCTACTTTTATTCAATACTAGTTGTTCCATTGGAATATCAATTACTTTAGCTCTGCCTTTGAAGAAGATAAAAGCTCTTCTCTCTTCTAAGGGTTTCCATTCTAATTTCCTCATGTTCTTCCTAGTATTCCCCTTTTCTCTGATGTGGTTCCCTGTTACGAACCGTGCTGCTCTCTTCTGAATCTTTTCGAGGTTATCAATGTCCTTTAGATGGTAAGGATCCCAAACTGAGCAACCATATTCCAGTACTGGTCTAACCAGTGTTTTGTAGCAGTCGTCTTTAATCTTTTGGGGGCAGTCATTGATATTCCTGTATAAGAAAGCTAAGATGTTATTTGCTTTCTTACATACTAAATTGTAATGTTCTTTCCATTTGAGACGACTATCTATAATCACGCCTAAATATTTTGCAGCATTAGTTTCTTTAAGAATAGTATTATGGATAGAATAATCTGATCTAATTGGTGAGCGTTTGTTACATATACGCAACACTTGGCACTTTTGGGGATGAAATTCCAATTTCCAAGTTCTTTCCCACTCTTGTAAAGCGTTTAGATCTTCTTGTAGAATGCGTGTATCATTCTTGCTTATGATTGTTCTATATACTAAGCTGTCATCTGCAAAAAGCCTTATAGTAGTTCCAGGAGAGAGATTTCTATTTATGTCATTTATATAAATTAAGAAAAACAAGGGCCCCAGAACAGTTCCCTGTGGTACACCTGACAAGACTGGTTTACAATGGGATGACGACAGTAGTAGTAAGGTAAGGGACTTTTCACCCCCTAAAAGGGGATCTCGGAGGGGATCTCCACCGGAAGTGGTGTTGCGCATGCCGGACATAGGCGGCAGGTGGTGCGCATGGCGAAAGTAGGTGGAGGGGTCAAGGTCACGGTGTGTGGTGAGTCACGATCCGATCGATAATGTTGACGTCATGTGCAAATAAAAGATTAATTTTTTTTAGTCTTTGTTGTTTGGTGGGGTGGTTGTTTGCTGACGTAGTGGGTTAAAAATAGATGGGGGTGTTTCGTGTTGCTGCGCGCGTGCGGATTGATGTTTGTCGACGCCGTGATTTTTTTTTTTTTTTTTAAAAAATAAATGGGTGTTTTCGTACTGTGT
>CM031605.1:16754522-16795576 GCA_018398815.1 Conus ventricosus
TGCCCTTGTGCTATCTCGTTGACCCTTTTAATCTTGGTCTCTCTTTGACATGGAAACTTCACATTTTGGGTATCGTAGCTGGTGCTTTATTTTCTTTACGTCTTTGATTTTTGAGAAATGCGGAAGTTCTTGAGGGCGTCTTCTCTGTATGGCGTCAAGTTGTCTGGCCAGTTCTCCTCAAGAGGGTTGCCTGCAGACAACATGGCACACACAGCTTTCACTTCTCCTCCTCCTTTTTCTGTTCATATCGAAGAATTTTAAGCAAGGCGGAGAGAAGTAAACGGCAATCGATCGATGATGTTTGTTTCACTTGCTGTGTAAATGTTTTTAACACCTGAATACTGCATACACATATTGACAGAGAATATTCATTTGACAATTGTGTGTGGACACTAGGGTAGTTGGTCACAGACAAAGTACCTTCTTTGATAATTTAGGGCATGAATAATAGCTAGCCAGGCAACTTGTTTTGAAGAATGCGTTCATGTATACATACATATTATAATCTTGTGTCTTTTGATCTTGAGAAATTCTTCCTATCCTTTCTCATTTTCTTACAGTTGCCAGTCCCAGTTTTAACAGAACTGTAGATTCATGGAAGTAAAATAGAATTTTTCCCATTAAAATGGGATGCTCAAAGCACTGCACGAATCAATCATTACTGAATTCTCTTGAATCAAATATCTCATATATTTGATTATAAAAATGTTCTCAGAGTGGAATTTTCAAACAACCAAGGGGTATGAAGTTATATACCCACATACTTTGTTTTAGCCTCACACCTCACTCAATCTTCATGCCATTGTCCTCAAATTCTACTATTTGGCAGTGCTGCACTGCACATTCATTCATTTGAGGAAAATCTCCAAACCATTAATGACCCTCCAAATAAAGTATACTTATCTTCCCTGCAACACACTGTCCACACTAGGTTTGCCTAACAACAAATACCACCTCTCTCCAATTACCCAATTTCCAACATTTTTTAAAAGATTTTATTTTTCATGGTTTCAACACTTCCGTTTTTGTTTTTATTTTTGTCTGGGCAGGTTTCATTTCCACCTTACCCCTCCCCCCCCCCCCCCTCCATCTCCCCCCATCCCCTTAAAGTTTTCATTACTCAACACCTACAACATATTGCAAAGATATGTACCTCCTCTAGAAATGCAGATTACTGGACACCATCAACAAACAAGACTTCACAAAATTATGGGTAACTGAACACCCATGACATATGAGAATGGAAGGGGGTGTGAGGGGGGAGGGAGAGATAGAAAAGACAGACATGAGTTAAAGATGCTGACAGGCGGAGATGTGGGGAGCTGTCCAAAAACATCGGAATCAAACTCACCAACAAACAACAGTTCTATTAGACATGGCAGTTCACCCTGAAAGAAAATAAAACAGAAATCAGGAAACACATAAACATCAAACTGAAAAAGCTGGAAACACACACACACACACACACACACACACGCACACACACAGAAAAATCCACACTTGCACACATTTTGGACGGCAGCCATTTTGGATGGCCAACATTTTCAAGAAGCTAAAACGTTTTTAGTCTACATATACACGCACATAAATTTGTACCCAACATATACTTGAAACATTTCATAAAGATTTTGCAAAGCAGATGGGTGAAAATGAAACTTTGTTCTTCCAAACTCCAATTTGACTTTGAACTCTAAGTTGAGTAGTCTCCCTTCCCCCTCTGTAGCAGATGAAAGTCCTACAGACTGGCAACACAAATACAATTCTTTTTAAAAGTTTGTTCAGACGGTGTATCAAAAAAAAACAAGTGACCTTGTATCGACTAAATATCCTTTATAAAAAAAAGTCATGACTAACTTCAGCTCATATGCCATTTACACTTAGGTTTGCAAAATGCAGGTTATGACAGTTTTGAGGATGTGTGTGCATGTGTACATGAGAGTGTGTGTATGTGATAATTAGGATGTACATGCCTCGTTTTCTTTCTTCCTTCCACATAAGCTTATGTTAAAATGTTCCCCATCATCTGAACTCAGCATTTTTTTTCCCCCGCAATACTTGTGTTAAATTTTTCCTATTATGTGAGTTCAAATGTGTGAACTTTGGCAATACTTGTATCAGAATAAGTAAAACTTTTCATTGTGTATCTAAGGTCCCTCACTTAAGCAGCAACAGCTCCTCTATCAACATTATTATTAGTAGTAACAGAACGTCACAATCATCAGTATCACTTATGTCATTAAAATGCCATTGTTATTGTTGCATAGATTCCTATTATCATTAATCAAATGAAACCCAAAGGCCCCACAAACTCTTTCAACAGGTCCCATGTCTTCAACTTACCAGTTTTAAGAATTCCGCATGGTCTTTCACGTTGTTGTTGGACATGTACAGAATCTGAAATACCATAGCAAATAATGTTACGATCAAATAGCAGCATGGAGGTAGCACTGAGAAAGGCGAAGAGATGCAATGAGAAAGAGTTGAGGTTGTATGAAAATATTTTGATGGAAGTGTATCTGTTGTTGTTGTTTTTTTTCCTTTATTAAATTCAATTTATGACTTAAAAAATTATTTTCATCACCAAAAGTACTTTGCGGGTACGGATGAAAACGGTTTCACCTTTTCTGCTACAAAAACCCAGTGTATTCACTTCCATAATTTCCGTCAGTTTTTTCCAGATCCGGAACTTCAAGTAGGGAAATCTCCCATTCCAGCTGTTAAAGAGGCCAAATTTCTGGGAGTCATTTTTGACCAAAAACTTAACTTTCTCAGCCATATTAAAAACCTCAAAACTGCTTGCCAAAAGGCACTGAATATTCTGCGGGTCGTAGCACACACCGACTGGGGCGCTGATAAGAAAACTTTGTTGCACCTCTACAGAGCCCTGGTCCGTTCCAAACTGGACTACGGTTGTGCTGTGTACGGCTCCGCAAGATCATCTTACCTCAAACTCTTGGACCCTATCCACCATCAAGGGCTTCGTCTCTGTCTTGGAGCGTTCCGCACCACCCCTGTGTACAGCCTGTACGCAGAGGCGGGTGAACCTTCACTGTCCAATCGCAGGCTGAAACTGTCTCTGAATTATTATATCCGACTGTTTTCAGAACCGCAGAATCCTGCCTATGACTGTGTCTTTGACCCTCCGTTCCAAAGTAAGTTTGAAAACAACCCTAAATGTATTCCGCCGTTTGGTCTTCGTATGCAGCCTCACGTGCGGAATGCAGGTCTAGACCTGGGAGTAGTTTCCGATTTTTCCAAGTTTCCGGATCAACCTCCGTGGACCTTTTTCACACCAGAGATTCGTTTCGATCTTGCAGCTTTTCGTAAAGAGTCTACCAGCTCTCTGGCGTACAAGGCATTGTATGCTGAGCTCTGTTCAAAATTTCCCCATCCTGTCAAAAGTTTTCACTGACGGTTCCAAGTTGAAGATGGAGTGGCCTGTGCAGCCTACTGCCCTGGGGCTCCTTCTCAGTTAATGTTGGACCATTTCCTTTCAGATGCTTCTGTTATTTGCTAAACTTACTGCTCTGGTTTGGCCTTTGAAGATAATCTCAATCTTCAAAGAGGGATTTTCTGGTTCTGTCGGATTCGCTGTCAGCCTTTGGAAGGGCCATAGCTGGCCGCAACCTTCAGCATCCGAACTTTTGCATTTTCTTTGAACTTTTTAGCAGTTGAAGGCGGACGGTTACAACATTACTCTTGCTTGGGTTCCTGGTCATGTTGGTATCGGCGGGAACGAAATGGTTGATCGTTTAGCCAAGAACGCCACAAGAGAGAAACTTTTCCAACACTTATACCCCCTGCTCAGATGTGAAACCAAAAATTAACGATTATGTGAGAGACCTTGGCAGGAGGATTGGAACACACAGACGAATAACAAAACTCTTTCAGATCCGTCCAAAACCTTAAGGACTTCCTCCATCTCGTCGGGTGGTCGTAAAGAGGAAACGGTTGTGTGCCGGCTGCACACCGGCCATTCGTATTTTACCCATTTTTACCTTTTAAAGAGTAAAGAAGCTCCGTGGTGCTTTCCCATGTCATGCGCCACTCACAATGAAACATGTTCTTTTGGAGGTTGGACTTGCACGATGTGAGACACAAACATTTTACGCGGAGTCCATGAAGACCCTGTTCAGGATGTCCCGCCTGACGTGATCCTTGAGTTTTGAGGAGGATTAACATTTTTCATCTGTTTTAAAGATTTTACGGCAGAAAGATTTTTAACAAAGTTTTGGGTGCTTTGTAGACGATGTCATTTAACGAGATGTGTGAAAGTTTTTTTTTTTTTTTTTTTTTTTTTTTTTTTTTTTTTTTTTTTTTTAAATTTGACTGGTGAGTTGATTTCAACGTGGTGACACCCCTGATGTGGCCCTCTGCGGTCGGCTGGGCTATAAGAAACATTATCTTATCTTATTTTATCTTTGCGGGTAATTTCCTGTATGGGAGGACTACCAAAGTGTCCTGGCAGCTGAGCAGTTTTACATACATTTAGTCAGGTGGATGGACTCATGGTGATATGATACTTACACTAATAGCTCTCTAAGAACACTACCAATCATTTAGTCAGGTGGATGGGACATGGTGATATGATACTTACACTAACAGCTCTTTTAGAACACTACCAATGTCATTACATTTTCAAAAAATCTTTCACATTTTCATTGAATATAAAAAAATCAAGCCTAATGAAAGCAAACCCCAATACCTTCAGTTTCTTCAAGAGTTCAGGCCTTTGAGTTTCTAAATCAAATTGTAATAAAATCCACAGTTCTTAAAGCGTTTCACCACGGCTTCCTAAAAACCCAAAAGGGACAGGAATCTTGTACAGAAAAAAAGCAGCAAAATACAGAACCAAAGAAACCACCAATTCTTTTTGGACAAGAAAAAAAGAACGTTAAGAGAGCTGATACAAGTATGCAGTATTTCTAAAAAGGACACTCGTAAGCACAACATGCATACACACAAAGACAGCACATTTTTCTGTACAGTCAACCAAGTCTGGCAAAATTGTCACAAGAGCAGATGCAAGTAAAATGGCTTTTTATAGAGACAAATAGCTGAAGGCAGAAAAAAAGAAAAAAAAAAAAGAAAATAAATAAAAAATAACTTACCAAACCTGTGAAGCTTTTGATGCTATTTCTTCCAAGAGACAGAATTTTCAGATTTTCTGCAAAGAAGGGAAAAAAAAGCAAATCTTAGAAGTAAATTTAAAGCTAAATTGTGTCCGCATGCTACCATAAAATCACGATTGTCACTATCTTTATTTCAGGGGGTGACGGACCAAATGAATTGCCCACACATAACTCGGACAACCTCATACAGCTCGACAACCAAGCCCTCTCAGGCCAACCATATACATTTTGACAGCCCAAGTGCAGTGATGTTAAAATGTACCATTTGTTTTTATAACAACAAATGCCACTGCATAATGCCTAATTGTAGCATGCAGGCATAGTTTTTTTTTACAATTATGTTTATGTTTATTCAACTTTCTTCACATAGCAAAGTTTTTCCGTTTGAAATGTGTGTTGATTTTCCCAAGGAAGAGCATATTTGTCTATTGTGGAGCTCCACTCATTTTTTAAATATTTCATGTCTGCATGTTTGTTTACCCACTGAGTGGGTTTCTGGAACATTTTCTTCCCCCGTTGTGAGTTTCTGTCTGTATGCTAAGCACATCTGCACATGCAACCTTGCTTTATCATCTCATTCAAAAAACAAGCACTCAAACCCCCACTTGGTCCAGTGGAGGAAGTTGGGCCAAAGTCTATTCTGAGTAAGATGTGAACCACAGACCCGAAATCTGGTTTTCTTACAGGTGTGTGCTGTCTTTTCCACCGCAAACCCCCGTTCCTCTTTTTCAGAATATTCACTGCCCAATCAAGGGGCACATCCAAACTCAAGGGACGCAGTCCAAACTTGGACCATTGTTCCTGTCTTCAACTCACCTCCGCCTGATCTAGGGACAGTCCAAACTTTGTGGATGGATCTAACATGTCGGTGCAATTCTTGGACAAGAAATCTATCATCCTACCCCTCATTTGTAATCCAGTTGCGTTTTCTATTGGGTTTTTTTTTTTTATCAGGGCTGTACAATGCTTAAAACCTAAATGCCCTCACCATCAACCTGTCTCACCTCCGAAAGCCCTGTGTGTGTGTGGATTATGTGTGGTGTTACATGTAGATGTTTAAGTTTTTTTGTCTGTCACGTACATGTATGGGTGTGGGTACGCATGCTTGACAAGCATGATGGGGTGAATAGTGCATGTTTTGTGCACTGACATGCATTTTAATCACGTCCATGAGCATAATTTTTATACTCGTGCAACACCAAAAAAAATTAATTCACTCTCTAAATGAAAAATGAAAAACTTACTCAGGCCATTCAAGTTTGCAATCTTTTCAATGCAGTTTGTTGACAAACTCAGTTTCCTGAAACACAAATATGGTTCAAATGCACTGAAAAGTCTATTTCTCCACACAAAACAAAAACACAAATTGTTTCTATGAGGTCGCCAAAATAGCTATTTAGAGATCAAAAGTTTTGGGATACTGTGTTTACGCTCCTCTCTCTCTCTCTCTCTCTCTGTATATATTGCTTGCTCTCTCTCTCTCTCTCTCTCTCTCTCTCCTCTTTCTCTCTCTCTCTCTCTATATATATATATTATATATTTTATGTGTGTTTTGTATATATATATATATATTTTATGATAAATAGATTGATTTTAAATATGCTTTTATATTGAGTTTGAGTTAATTTCGTCTTTAATCAATCTGCTGTGGGATCAAAAGTTCGTATGCTTTATTGTTCACTGTTTTAATTTCCATGTTTAAAATTCTTTTCATATCAGATTAGGCCGGTTGTACACATGAGTAGTGACATGACCACTTGGAAAACTTATGCCGACTATTCTAGCCTAACCCGGGAGCAATTCGTCATACAAGACGATCGTCGCTTCAAACTGTCTTTCGGTATTTCCTTATATGGCAAGTCTCATGAGAGTTATCTTCTCCTGGCAGAATGGCTGCTCCCGTTTTGAGTCGGAACAACGATAGGCTGGTTCACTGAAAACGCTGCGCATGATCACGGTGTCGGTTTTAGTCATCGATGTGGGAAATTTTGGCGGATAGAATGTATAATCAACGAATCATAGATTTAAGACTGAGAAGGAGATTTTGTTTATAAACAATATCATCAAAATAAAAGCATTAAGTATTGAAAAAAAACAACTATGCAGACAAGATCAATCTCATCATGCTAGTCATGCTGTAAAGAAGTCCGACACCTTTTCCAATAGGCTAACAAAAATCTAGTTATTCTTGCACTTTTTCACCTACAAAAACAAAAAGTGTCTAGGTGTAACCCCCACCCCGAAAATGTCGTGCGGTGAGTTATCCCGAGTTCACCTGAACAAGGATGAACAATGTTCTCACTCAATAAATTCAACTAAAAAAGAGATTTTGAAGTTTTACTATATTTTATTTCCTTTTATTACTTCTTTCTTTTTAGCACAGGTAAACACGTCAATTTCTTGTACGAAATAGTTAAATCTAAAATGCGGGCTACATTTAAAAGAAAATGAAAAGAAAATGCAGTTGGGATCATGAACAACGTGGAAGGGCGCAGACACTGCAACCCACACACACAGAAACAATGTTTTACTAACCTACACCATCAAAAAAATATTATAACACTCAGAAAAAACTTCTGTTTAACATAACAATTAGACATACAGTACATAAGACAATGGCTCTTCAAAAAATAAAATTTACAACCTCAACATTAGAACAAAACAGAATTACTCCAAGTCAATATCACAACATATGCACACCAATCATAACATTCATTTTAACAAAAAAATGCACTGTTATATTCACATACTTTGCGACTACTTTTGCAGCTTTTGACAGTCACTATCTCAGTGACCAAGAGAGAGGAATCGACACTTGCCTCATACTTCTACAAGGACTGGATATAATTTTTCTTTTTCTTCCAAAATGAAAACTTATGTCCCATGGAATGGTACACCATAGCTTTCAATGCACAATATCAACGGAATGGGAAAAAGGAAAATTCTTTTGTACGTTTTTCATTGTATAATGAAAGAAAAGAATCAAGCTCATCCCATCAAGCCATTTTACCAGACTCAGCATATGGAGACACCTCCAATTTCTGTAATGACAGAGAAAAAGCCTAGTCATTCCAACCGGATCAATAAATTTAGACTTCAACTCTACTAACAACTTTTTACACCATCTCTCGTAATTTATAAAACGCTGCATCTACCAGACAATAAAAAATTTGCATCCAAAACACAATAATCGTATGAAGCAACTCTGAACTACAAAAGAGTTCTTCCATCACAACAAGTCAATTAACGTTCAATCAGCAACATTTGACAAAAGCAAAACATTAAACCTACACAATCCAAATTAGTTTTCCCGCTGCACAATTGCCAATGAACTAATTGTAAAAAAGAAAGCTTAGTGAAACCGAACAAAAGGTCCGACACCTACCGGCGCTAAACCAATTTCAACTAATGTTGATCAGAACAAAGGGTCCGACAACGACCGGCGCTGAACCAGTTTCAGCTAATTTCAATCGAACAAGGAAACTATGGTGTTTTGAATGTGTTAATCCCAAAACTTCATTTAATCATTTGTTTCCTCAATTAAATTTATTTCTTCAATTAACTATACTAATCTTTTATCAAACACCTAAAATGAACCATAACATACCTGATTTAATCCCTGCAGGAGCCCTCCACGTTTGTTCAATTCTCCACGCGGTGTGCCACTCCTGACACGCGATTGTCCTTAACGGAAGTTGTTCTTACTTCGGTTTATCATCACTTCCGTTTACATTTGTTTTCCTTCATTTCTTATTTACCACCCACAATAAGAATAATAACAAAATATCCTAACTGCCTATAATGAATAAATAAAAAATGATCATTAACGATCTTAATAATTTCGATCTACAATTTTCACTTTCTACCCAAAACAACCAAATAGACTAGCTTAACTTACCAAAATCAACTACGATTTTGGGAAGGTTACATAGGCTATGAGGGAAACTTTCTCTGGCTATGACACCCGGAAAGAAGGCGATGAACAAAATGAAACTCACTGCAACACCAGAAGTTATGCAAGCAACTGCTCAAAACATGCAAAACATGTCAGGAGTACAAGCCTTAACAATACAATGACAAACCCTACAACCTCCACCCCATCATACCGCAGCATGCATGGAAAACTGACAACCGCAAAACCATCCTTGCTGGTATGATTAAGGTTTAAAGTGAACCTTCTGTTTTTCAGTATGGTGCTAGAATGACCAACAAACTGACTTTGAGCCCTGTATTAAGATGAACAGAACAGGGAGAAACCATTATTTTGGCTGAAGAAAACTGCTGTTGGTCACTCTCCGCTGACTATTGACTCGTTGTCATGCCAACTCATGTGACAAAGAGGTGTCTGCCCGTAGGCTGTTATACTGGCTGGGATAGAAAAAAATAGGAACCAGTTCAGTAAATATGCAAGCTAGAGAGTATTTGCTTCATAGCAAGGCCAGTTTTCAAACTATTGTGTGCCAGGACCAGCATGAATAGGACTGGATAGTCGCTTTTTGTGTAACGTGTACATACGGCCTTATGTTCTTTCTATATTCAAACAAAAGTTCCGCAATATCCCACACACACACACTCGCGCGCACGCACACACACACACACACACACACACATGTATACATACACAAACATAAGTATATGTACACAAATGATGTAACTTCACCTTGATCAAACATGTACAGGTTAGCAAAAATCAAGCAGAAAACACAAAGATTTTCCCATCTTTATGTCTTCATTGACAACTTAAAAGAAGAAGGAGCATTAGAATGTAAAAGAAATGAAAACAACAACAAAATCATATTACTTTTGGGGCCCCCCTCCCCCCCTCCCAAACACACACACACACACACACAGAGTCACACACACTAAACACTCACACACACACACACACACACACACACAAATGATAGAAAAGTTACTGACTCGCAGCATGCAAGGGTCGAGAGCGAAGCGTCATTTTCTCTTATGGGAGGAATCTGTGCGAACAGCTTCACCTCTTTGCTTTCGCTGGCCTTCTTCCCCTCCTTCTCCTCCTGTCAAAAAACCCCACAACACCCACAACATCTTTAACAATAAGCAAATGGTAGCTATCATCTCACCGCACATTCTTTAAGAGAGTTTAAAGTGGTCGTTAAAAAAAGTGAACTTTACAAAACTCGGTAAAGTGCATGTGTTGAAATATTATAACCATTGTTATGAAGAAGAAATCATAAGCAAATGGTAGCTATCTTCCGCTGCACATTCTTTAATGGTCGTTAAAAAAGTGAACTTTACAAAACTCAGTAAAGTGCATGGCAGGGTCCATGACTGTGCACATTGATTAAATCAACCACACAGTAATGTTTCATAGGAAGCAGAACTGGTAACGTATTGTACATTGCATGTATTTTTACTCCTTTTCATAAAAAAAACAACTATGTTTCTTATTCCTATCGAGAAGAGTAAATCAAACGTTTCATAGTTCCTCCTCCTCCTCCCCCCTCCTCCTCTCTTTCTCCCCCCCCCCCCCCCCCCCCTCTCTCTCTCTCTTTATATATTTTCTGTTTCAAACAATTTCCACATTATTTACACACTTTCTGTTTTGAACAATTCCACATCATGTTCATCAGAATTCCAGTCCATAATCCTATTTGCACTTAAACATAAATTCAAATAGCATCATTATGCTAACACACATAAAATACCATGTATTTTGCCAAGAAATGCATTAACAGTGAAAAACGTGTCGGAATTACTGAATTAACTGTGTTAGCATTACTGAATTAACTGTGTTAGCATTACTGAATTAACTGTGTTAGCATTACTGAATTAACTGTGTTAGCATTACTGAATGAAATAAGAAACAACAAGAAACAATGTGTCGTCTTTTCTTCTCACACTTATTTACAGAAAACAATTATTTATTCATCATGCCCTTTGTTAATCTGACCTACTTTAAAAACAAATGTCTTTCTGCATACGCAGGCTGATACTCCTGCGGAACTCCCTGTATAGCCAGGCAGTGGAGTTTTGTGTGTATGACCCTTTTTTATCCCGCCATTAAGGCAGCCATACTCCATCTTCGGGGAAGAAAAGAAAGAAAGAAAAGAAAAAACAAATGTTAACAAGGTCTGCATGCCTTTATCAGATATAAAAATACAAACCTTTTTCAAAAGGATGGTGACTCTTTAAAAATCTCACCTTGCTATGTACTCATTTGACAGACACAAGAATCGAGACATGTATATTTTTGTGGTACAGTGATGAATTACGGCATTTTAGACTGAATGAAGTTTAGATTGATGTCATCTGCCACTGCTAATGCCAACTTTCTACATGCTTTCTTGTGATTTGTAAAGTTCTGTAAATATATCTAGCTCCTATTTCATGCCTACACACCACACACACTCCAAACGTAAACGTTGGTGAAAAGAAACAAACAAATTCTAGCTGATCTACTCAGGGCAACAAGTTTGAGAAATATATTCAACATTTTACAATGTATGAGGAACAATCAGATGTATTAATCTTATTAAAAAGATCTTATATTTTACTTAAAACAATCTTTTGATGTTAAGGCAACAAAAACGTCATTCAATTCCCTTATTTTTCTCACTATAATCTTTGTTGATGCTTTTAATCATATTGACAAGTTTTATCTTGTGTCTTTTCAATAATGCTTGGGAAGGTTCAATAACAAGTTATCTGGTGACTGATACAATGGCACTTACTTAAAAAGAGCTACAATTATTTCAAGACAGCGGTCATTGACAGATACGGTATGTGCTAATAAACTAACTTAACTTAAAAAAAAAAAGGTTTTCAAGAGAAAGAGAAAAAAATCTGGATTAAAATATCTGATTTAAAACAGTTTCAAAACAAAAAGAAAAATGATCATATAAAATCTGAGCAACACACACACACACACCACTTTTTTTAATTATAATCATAAACGAAAAATTGACAGATAGACGATGAACAGAAACATGCACAGAGACTGTGGCACTTTCAAGTCATATAATGAATTCATTGACACACACACACACTTGCACACACATACACACACAGACTCATGCACGCATTTCACACACACACACGCACACAATTTTTCTAATTTTATGATAAAAAGACAAACTGATAGACGGACAGATGACCAGAGACATGTGCCACAGAGAATGTTAGCTAATAATAGACCCATTAAACAGTCAAATAACCTTGACGAACACGCCAGTAAGGAGACACGCATGGTTTAAAATGGCTAGGTCGTTAAAGGACTCCAGAAATCACAGCACATCTTCAGGTCACAGACACCTGTGAGATCAGAGCAACATTGTTAACAACATTTACTTTTTTTACCCTTGGTTAAACAGGAGAAGAAGAAGAGGACGAAGATGAAGACAAGAAACAAAAGAAATGAGGGGGAAAAAGCTTTCTGTGCCTCTCATGATCAAAATGTGTAATGTCAGGTTCTGAAATGACATCATACAGCCAACGATTCGCTTCTCCCGAAGTTTTTAACTTTGTTTCATTGGCCACAAACATGTATTGCTGTGTGACAGGTAAAAATTATTCACAATCAATAAGAAACTGGCGCTGTGCTGGGTATAAACATGCCAAACACATAAACTGAACACAGCAAATTCAGAGCCAAACACAGAAGACTCTCAAACGGAATGTCTTATGGAGTCTTGAACAGTAATAATACATGCTTTCTGATTAAGAGCAGTAAATCAAATGTCATTTTCCAGTGTTCAAAAACAGTCGGAAAGCTGTCAGATACTGAGATATAGTTTCTGATATTTTGACCATGGTGTTTGCTCTTGAGAGCTTCTTTCCTCTTAGAGGAGTGGTGATACACACTTGCCACTCAATATTGATGATTTTGTTGGTGCATGTGCAGATAGAGGGCAAAACAGGATTAAAGAGAGAGACAAAAAGAAACAGAAAAAGGTGGGACAGAGAGAGAGAGACAGACAGAAACAGAAAAAGGAGGGACAGAGAGAGAGAGAGAGAGACAGGCAGACAAACAGACAGATTATCTTTATTCCCAAGGCTGACAGATAAGCAAGAATAATCTCTTTTTTTTCCATCTAGACCAAGAGAGAGAGAGAAAATCTTATATGGTTTGATTGATGAAAGACACAATTACTAATTCCATCAAAATGATAGATGTACATGCATGTATTTCTAACACATAATAGATGTAGACATATGATTGTATGAACAACTGTACATACATGAATACCAGACAGAGCGTTGTGGAACAATTCAATGTACCAGTACCTGTGCACTATTCACTATGGTAAACATTCTGCATGATGTATGCATGCACACAAAAAGACAGAAGAATGATAAGAATGATAACACAAGAATGATAAGAACCATAGCATACAAGTTAATAAGAAAAAGAACAAACACACACACACACACACACACACACACACACGCACACACACAGAGGAAGAGAGTAAACAGAGGACATGGACATACACACGTTCCTACCATTTGAAGTTATTACATATTATGAACTATAAATATTATTCATACTTATACCTTTTCATTCATCGCAATATGTTAACATATAATCATTCGGCACAAGTTGGTTTCTTTTCTTTTTAATTCTTTCTTCCTCGGATTTCTTTTCAAGAAATGTTGCATTTTTCACACACACACACACACACACACACACACACACACACACACACACACACTAAGAAACAAACAAACACTGAACTGAAACAAGAAGTATGAAGTAGTATTGCATCAAGTACAGTAATGTTTGCTTCTGTAATACGATACATACACATCACATCAAACAACGCTGCTAGCGCAACCAATCTAACCAGCATACACATACACAAATGTAACCTGTCAGAATTCACAGGTTACTAAGGTTTTAAGCAATTTTAGTATGTTTTAAAAAAAAAAATAATATAATAATAATTTTAAAAAAAAACTTTATTAGTGATGCATTGTCCCTCATTGTGTGTTTCCCAGTTGAGATGTTTGCTGAAGGTCTTTGATGGCTTTTGGTTTGGCCATTATTATTTGTGTTTTTCGCGCACAGTTCTGTGCAGATTTTTATGTTTTTTTATTCTTTTGCAGTGCCCCTTTTGAGTCGCCCACTAGTGACCTTTCTTTCTTCTCAGTCTCTGTCACAACACTAAAGTTCTTTGTCATTTATCACCTGAAAATTGAATCGGTCCATGTTTTAGGTTAACCCTCTAGCGCCTGAAAGTACTTCTGGCCTAAAGAAAATTATTTTCTGTGCAAAAACAATATCAGTCAGGGACAAGAAACACGTTTCTGGGGTTATTTTCTGTCAAAAGCAAAAAACGACAAATTTAGAAAAATTATCATATATGATAAGTCAGGTTTTTGTTGCACAAAGACTGATTTTATCATATATGATAAATTGCCTCAGGTACACAGTCCATTGAGAGTTAACTCAGATGTCATTTCACAAATTGTTAATCTGTAATGTTAATTCTTCTTCAAGTGTTTTTGGGGTGAGTTTCAATCTCATTTCAGCAAATGGAACTCTGCAAAGCAGTTCCTGTCCTTGTTGAAACATAGGTTCACTTTGCACTTTGGACAAGAGACGTAGGTCAGGCTCTGGCAGTTCCTGTTCTTGCATGACGTCCTTCCACTGTTTCACTGGGGCAGGTGGGCAACACCATCCAGGCGGACATCAGGGGTGGGAACGAACTGCCTGATGATCTGGGCTGGAGGTGGTGATGTCATGCAGCCGCTCGGGCGACCAACTGTTTTCTTCATCAGCACCAGCGCGTCTGCAATCTGGCTCTAGAAAATGCTGAGCTTTGTTGGCTTGAGTGCTCGTAAGGAGTCTTCAAATTTCCATCTTCGGGAGCATCATCTGCCTTCCCTTTCAATCTAATGTCTGCTGGAGGATCGAAAGGTGTGTCCGTCCACATGGGATCATTGTTGAGTGCTGCAGCAAGTTCCTCTACCTCATCAGGAGTGATATCAACAACTTGTTGACCTATGAGGTCAGCCAACGGAACATTATCCAGATCATCTCCAGTGTCCCTGGCCACCAGCTGGGCTAAGGGAAGGTCATCTTCAACAAGCGTTGCTCTTCATAGACTTGCCAGGGGATGTCGTCATCAACATCACTGGTAGATGCGCTTGTAGACGGCTCATTTCTTTTTCGGTTCACCTGATGCTGCTTTCTTTTCTTTAGCACCTTTTTTCATCCTTTGATAAGCATTTCTTCATCTTCATCACCTTCGGGATCGCCGTGTCCTGGCCTCCACTCATCTCCGCTGCTGTCAGTGGGGTCAAAATCACTCAGGTCACCCGCCACAAACCGGCAAATATTCGTCATGGGAACATTGGTTGTCATGTTGAAAACAGACAGCACATCCAGGTTTTACCATCTTTCCTTTATAATTCAGACATAATATGGAACATACTAATTCACAAACATAAAAATACATAGTTCTGAATCAAGAGAGTAATGGAAAGCAAACACCAAAACCAGCTCTTCAACAGCTAGAAAAATGCACTTGCAACCTCTAAAGCCGTTCTTATCATTTCTGATAAATGGCTGATGAGTTGTCTTTCCCTGAAGTTTCCACAAACACCGTTCTTATCACATATGATAAACCTTTTTCATGCCATTTTTATGACAAACAGCAATCTGTTTCATATAAAGTCATTGTATGTTCAAAATGTATACATGATCATGCGCTTAATAAGCCCGATTAAAAATAGATTTATACTCCCATGTCTGTGTTGCAGAGACTCAAAAACAGAAGATCATGAGAATGTTGGTACTAGCAAGCAGTCACTGTAGAAAGGGAAGTGTGGGGAATAAGGAACACGTGGTTAGGGGATGGTAGCACAGCAGCGGTGTCGGTTTCACACGTCTGGAACCAGCTAACTGAGATGGGAGTGTCAGATATCGTTGAGGTATGCGCCACAGGCGCTTGAATTGGGTTTATCATATCTGTAGCAGTCGGCGCTAGAGGGTTAATATTGTTGTTTGGATTTTTGTCTATTTAAATTGTTAATAAAAATTGGAGTATAATCGTACAGTCAGAGTTTTGGTTATTTGTGGTCTGGGTCTGTGCGTTTAGGAACCTGGGTTACACACAAAATGCTCAATGATGAAATGACTAAACTCATCCCGCATCCCCTCTCCAGCCCTTTTCTCCCCTCTAAGAAAAGAAATTCCAAAAACTATTCATCTACATTTCACCCACCTCATGCACTCGGCAAAAAATAAAAACATGTAAAGTATAAATTAAATCAATTAAAGACTGGCGTAAAGAACACAGAACTCTTGGACAAAAATGAGGAAGTACAAGGTTTACATCTCAATGGGGCTGTCCTGAAAAGAAGTCTTATATGAGACCATGCAGGAGCATTCAATAGTCAATTATATATGTGTACTTAATTCAACAGTCTGTTACTGT
Organism: Conus ventricosus; assembly: GCA_018398815.1. Lineage (NCBI taxonomy): Eukaryota > Metazoa > Mollusca > Gastropoda > Neogastropoda > Conidae > Conus > Conus ventricosus. The sequence goes on from CM031605.1 coordinate 16,771,072, forward strand.
GAACATGTAACTTCATTAAAATATATTACCCGAATCTGATTCTCAGACAGGGGCAGGAACGTGTGTGTGTGTGTGTGTGTGTGTGTGTGTGTGTGTGTGTGTGTGTGTGTGTGTGCGTATGTGTGTGTGTGTGTGTGTGTGTGTGTGTGTGAATTTGTGTGTGTATGTGTGTGTGTGTGTGTGTGTGTGTGTGTGTCTGTGTGCGTATGTGTGTGTGTGTGTGTGTGTGTGTGTGAATTTGTGTGTGAATTTGTGTGTGTGTATGTGTGTGTGTGTGTGTATGTGTGTGTGTGCGTGTGCATGCAAGAAATACATGCCTGCCTGCATCTTCATATTGGCATAAATTTTGTATGTATTTTATAACAGCTTCATAATGATACTGATTTAGAATAATTAAACAGAAGGTAAAATCAAAATATAACAAAAGATGAAATTGACAATGCCTTCAAGAGATGAAAAAAGAACAATTCAGAGAGAAAAAACCCTTGGTTTGGAAACATAAATACATATAAACAAGGTGTGCACGTTATGATTACAGAAGAGTAGAAATAGAAATGGAAGCAAACTGTTTATGGTACTGGATTTTGAGTTATTTGGAGAAGGTGGAAAGACAGAGAAAAAGAGTGAGGGAGAGACAGACAACAGACACACAAACAGGAAGAGAGAGAGAGAGTTAAGAAAGACTCAAAACCCCAATCCACCACAATAATACTATCCAGACAGACACTGAACATCCAGCACTCACTACAAGGTACAGTAACTTTAAAGAGGGTACATCCATTCTATACTCATGCAAACAGGACCAGAATATGGAGACATGACATAAAAAGAAGACAAAACAGATGCAGATTGATCAGAACAACTCACAAATTTGGCCAGAGCCTCCTTGATGGTTGTGCCTTTGGACTGTAAATAAAGTGGAATTATACTTCAACTTTTACTAAAAACAACAACAACAAAATCCAACCAAAGAAACAAAACAAAACAAAAAACAAACAAAAAAAACCAACACACACACACAGCAATGGTAACAATGACAATATTTGCACTTAAAGTCAAACCTGTACCATAACAGATACATTCATCTAAATGAACCTGCCTCTCATTGATTCAGGTGGCAATTCTGTATTTGACCTGTGTACATGCACAACATGTGTACCACTACAGTATTTTTACAACCTTCAATAAAGTGACCTATGCCCACCATCCTAGTAGAACATGTAAGCCTTGTTCCAAAATGTCTGATCTCATATAGTCTTAGCCATTTTTTGTTTGTTTGTTTTGTTTCCGTTTTTGGTTTGTTTTGCTTTGTGTTGTTTTTAGAAGGGGGAGAGGGTGGCATTTGAATCATCACATTGCAGATTATAGTGAAAACAATAAAAGGAACAACAAAACCTAAGACTAGATGGTCAGATTTAATTCAGGATTTGACCTGGTTTGCGATTTTAAGCTTGGATATTAATCAGTACATGGTTCTGGTTTTAACATTCTTTTCACCCACATGACTTTGCATGGATCAAAATCATGAGGCTGGACACTTCACAAGTTGTGAACTTCACCTTGGTCACATGAAGGTTAAAAGTAACTTTTTCTGTGGGGGGCCGGAATAGCTCAGTTGGTAGAGCGCCGTACTCGTGATCCTGGGGTTGCGGGTTCGAATTTCGGTATAGGGGGATTTTTCCCTCGGAGTTAACATTGGTTCTGACTCCATTCCCCATATAGTCCTTCGAATGAGACTATAAACCGAGGTTCCGTGTGTGAACGCACGCATAACATCTTGCACACACGTAAAATCCCATCACCAACTTTCGGAAGAGAAGGCCAGTTTGGCCGTTGGTATGGATGACACGTGACACATAGCATGCACCTTCCCCGAAGATGGAGTATGGCTGCCTGGCTATACAGGGAGTGTCCGCAGGAGTATCAGCCTGCGTACGCAGAAAGAAAGAAAGAAAGAAACTTTTTCTGTTCTTAAAATGAGTGAGTGGCTGCAACTGAAATATCTTTTTTCCCTAACACTGAAGATCTTACAAATAAATCAAAAGATTGTAAATACTGTTACTGATTGAGTTGTTTTCTTTATTTGAAACAATTCAATCAATACAAGAATTGATTTTACGATGGATTTCAGTCCAAGTGTTTGTTAATTCATTTGATCTCATAAAAATAATTCTGTCAATGAAAATACAAAAAAGACTGATTTGTATAATGCAGTTTTACCACATAATTAAATGTGACTCATAAGTCTACTGCAAAATAACATTTAATACACATATAGGGCCTGGGTGAAAGTAATGCAGTAATACATAAATCTCAGTGTGTTCATTTTCTGCATCTATATGTGGACTGTTATTTTTCAGTGGAGAAATGGATTGAATCATTACAAATAAATGAAACATCAAATCAAATGATTTTCCTGTTGTGGATGAGGTGTGTGCACTATACATCTATCTGAATATTAAATTTTCAGGGGTGAGGGAATCATTACATACACTTTAATATCTGAAACTACATTGAGCATACTACATTCCCAATCAATAATGGGAATGAATTGTTTTATGATGGTTATTCATAAAAGTACTGAAAGTATGCTGTGTCTCTAACTAATATGTTGTGTCTACACACACACACACACACACACACACACACACACACACACACACACACACACACACACAAAACACACACACACGTCCAAGTGATACAAACACAGAATGGCTTCACTCGATTCGGCCAGACCAGTCAAATAAATATCTTGTCAGTGGTGACTTTAATGCCCATTCGCCATTTTGGGAAAAAGGATGTCAAGCCATAACTAGTAACCGCTTTATTGAGAACATAGTTGACTCATCTCTCTACCTTTTAAACAATGGAAATATAACTCGCATTCCAGACAATCCCAAACATAATCCTAGTGCCATAGATTTAACATTAATATCCCCAGAGCTAGCGGTTTCTTGTGATTGGCAAACTCTTAATGACACATTAAATAGTGACCATCCACCTATTGTCATTACATTTGAAACGATGAGACCTGAAACAAACAATGTAACATACGATAAAGTTCCAAAATATTGTTATAAATTTGCTAACTGGAATAAATTTTCATTCTTGTAAAGCTCATTTTATATTGATGAAGAACAAATTAGTAGTCAAGATGTAGAAACATTGTATGATCGATTTCAAAAGACTGTACTGTCTGCTGCTAGTGAATCAATTCCAACAGTAAAATCTGTAAAATCAAAGAAACATTTGGGTAATGTCTGGTGGAATGAGACTTGTCAAGAGGCTAAATAAGAGAAACAGAATAAAATAAAAGAATATAAAAGAGAAAAAGATCCTAAGGAAAAAGTTAAAAAGCTTCTTGAGAAGAAAAAAGCAAGAAACGCACAAAACAAAGTAAATGCACAAGCAAAGCGGCAATATTGGTCTTCATTTTGTGAGAATGAGGTGTCAAATTTTAAAGATATGCAAAAACTTGGACACATTTAAAAACAATGAAAAATGGGGTTAATCTACCGCAGTGCCCTATCACATTAAACAATTCAGAGTTTCCATCAAATTTTGATAAAGCTGAAGCTTTTGCTGATCTATTGCAAGAAACAGTAGCATTGACAATTTAACAATTAATAAACACCGTGAAAATGAAGAAAAGAAAAATATATAATAGTCCACAGCCAGTAGAAGATCATTGTCTGAATACCTCAATAACATTGCAGGAAGTCAAAGAATGTATTATGAATTTGAATAAGAATAAATCAGTGGGCCTAGACGGCATTTCTATTTATATATATATTTTTTGCAATCATTTTTTCAAAAATGTTGGACAGATGGCAACATGCCTCAAATTTGGAAGCATTCTATTATTGTTCCAATTCACAAGAAGGGGAAACCACTCAGAGATATACATAGTTATCGACCTATTGCATTAACATCAAATACATGTAAATTGATGGAAAAGATTGCTTTAAAAAGACTTGTTCATCATTGTAATAAACATACAATCATACCAATCAACCAAGCTGCATTTCAGACAGGCAGATCATCAATAGAACATTTGGTCAGACTCACAACGCATGTAAAGCATCAGTTTGCACGTCGTAAAAAACGTACTTGCAACGTTTTTTGATATACGAAAAGCCTATGAACAAGTATGGCACAAGCGGCTTTTGTTTAAATTAAAGAATATTGGTATTAACGGAAACATGTACAAATATATTCAATGTTTCTTCATCGTAGGCATATTCAAACAAAAGTAGGAAATACCTATTCTAACCCAAGACCGTTACAAATGGGCTTACCCCAAGGATCGGTAATTTCTCCAATTTTGTTTAATATTTTGATTTCTGATCTACCCAAAGGTCTTTCTAAAGATACAGAGTTAGCCCAATTTGCTGACGATATATGTCTATGGAATAAGTAACGATGAAAAGAAATACTCCGTTAAGATCACTGAATTATATTAAAATTAAATACCAACACGAACTAAATAAAATCAGTACATTTTTACACGAAAACGGCTATCCCTTTCACCTGAAAAAACGAATTTGATGCTTTTTAATTCTGGAAATGATCCAAATAAGCTACCAGTTTTCACATTAGACGGCACTTATTTAAACTATGTTAAAAGCGTTAATTCTTAGGTGTAATCCTAAGTAGTAAACTAACATGGAATACTCATATTGACCATATTTTAAATAAAGCAAGAAAAAGTCTGAATTTCTTTAAAATTGTCAGTAAACACTCTTGGGAGCAAGACACTAAAAGTTTAAACTGTTTTTAGCAACTGCCCTTGTATGCTCAAGACTTACATATGCTCAGGAAGTATTTTTTAATGCACCAAAATATCTCCTAAATAAACTTCAGAGCACTGATTGCAAAGCCTTCAAAATTGCCCTAGGGGTACCCACACATACGTCAAACTTAGGGACATACAACGAAGTAGGAGTTCTACCTCTATCTGAAATTAGAAAAGCTTCTACTTTAAAATTCATCTTAAAAAGTTTCTCACAAAAAATTTTTTGCTCAGAAGAGGTATGTTTAGATTCGGAAAAGGATTTTGGAAAACGTGCACAATATATACAATCCACAAAATCTATCTATTCGTTTTCCTCGGATCTTCTAAAAGATACAAAATAGATAAAAATAATATCGCCGGAAAACCTACGTTTTCACCCATTCCAAAATGGGTACAATCAAAAGCTTCCTTTGACATTGACTACAATAATTTAACTAAAAAGGATTCTCCCAACATTTTGAGAAATTTTGTCTGCACTCACTAGAAAATAAGTACAGCCATCACTTAAAAATATCACAGATGGCTCAGTATTAGATGATAATAGCACAGGAGCAGCTTTCATAATTCCTAGCTTAAAAATAGAAAAGTTATTTCATCTTGGTAAAAGTCTGTCTATATATAGCGCAGAATTACTTGCTATACTCAAATCATTGGATTTCATTTTGAATTTCCCCATAAATAACAGTCAAGTCGTAATATGCGCTGATTCAAAAGCAGCATTGAATGGTATTAAGTCTTCAAGTTCATGTGTACGATTAGACATGATAACTGAAATTAATCATATAGTACACCTTCTTTCCCAAAAAGGCATTAATATTACTTTTTGTTGGGTGCCTTCTCAATTTTGGTATATCAGCAAATGAACAAGTAGACAAAGTTGCAAAAAAGGCAGCTCAAAACCTTAGCGGGACAGTAACAATAAACGTTCGCTTAGATCTGACAGAATGTTTCTCTATCATAAATAAACATCTCATGATAATGCGACAAAAACATTGAGGAACTCGGACATATATTATTATAACAATTGCATCAAATGTAATGACAAAAACAATGGGATAACATCATACAAAAGATATATTTTCTCATCCAGGGAGATTGAAAGTCTAATCCATAGGCTTCGTTTAAATTCGTTTAAAACAAAATATTGCAAAGATATTAAATGTATGTGTATGTATTAAATGTATTCTATAAGTGTCAATCATTTACTGATTCATTGTCCCAAAACAAAAGAGCTTTTTAATAAATCAGGTATTGAGGGTTTTGTTGATGGATCGACTCTTTTACCACTATCTAGTATATTAAACAATTTTGCTACTCTTGAATCTATTTCTAAATGTTTATTAGACTGTTCACTTAATATTTATCTTTAGCATTTGTGATTGTTACAGTTACAATTTTAGTTTAAGTTAAATGTTCTGATGAATAGGGTGGGGTGGAGGGTTATGATTACATTCATTACGTACCACTTTAAAACTTACACTCCCTTACACTCCCTAAAAAAATGCATCTCTCTCATTCCTTACATCAAGCTCACTCTACACTATAATATTGTCTGAATCACTTTTAGTGGAAGGACGTTAAACTGAAGAACAACACACACACACACCCCACACACACACACACACACACACACAACACACACACACACAGTGTGAGTGTATATGAGTGAATTCCCTTGAAATACATTGTTCAATATCAACAAAGCACGCACAAGAAAACTTATGACAAAATGCAGTCTTTCGTTTGTTACTGTGAAGGGCACATTTCAAACAAAACATTGACTCTTTTGGTCATGTTTCAAGGGTTCACATTCATCTGTCAAAATGGACGTATATGACACTGATGTCATGCATATTAAATGTATAAACGGGGCCGGAATAGCTCAGTTGGTAGAGCGCCGGACTCGTGATCCTGGGGTTGTTGGTGTGTGTGAATGAGAGAGAGAGAGAGAGAGAGAGAGAGAGAGAGAGAGAGAGAGAGAGAGAGAGAGAGAGAGAGGTTCTTGTTACAATAAGTGCATGTGACAAAGTCTACTATCGTGTAATCGTGTTGGTAAATAAGTAATTGGTGTACGGCCACTGACAAGTCTTGCAGCAGTTACTCTTCACATAGTTCACAACCCTTACAAGATCAAACCGCAATATTCTGTCAACAGTTTAACAGAGTGACACAATTAGAGTTGATACTATCGGTAAAAGATAAATCAAACAAATAATAATAATAATTACTATGTGGTGGACTCACCATCTTGGAACGCTGGTTGGTAACTAGCGACGCACGCGGAAAGAACGGAAACGGACACCTGAGAACCAAGGAAGCAACCCCAGGGCGCGTGACTCTTTTTACAGGAAACAGATTACACTAATGAAATCGTCCGAAAGAAACGAGTATCCTGATGATGATCGTAATAAAAATGTCTGGAAGGCTAATTAAGAAATAGAGATAGCGTTTTTTCAGATCTTGATGGTCGTTTACGACAAAGCAAAAATGGAACAAACGTTAAGGTAATGTGAATGGCAACAGTAGTAGAAAGAAACTCGTGGAGAGCGTGGCAGCAGAGAGTCCTCAGAAGAGAAGCCCCCTTCAAGCAAGTGTTTCGGCCCTTATCTCCTGACACTCTAGGGGGGTTGGGCCACACCCGGTTCATGACTCCGGATGTCCCTCTGCTGCCCCTTTTTTTTTTCCCCTATCTTGGGACGAGCCATGGCTGGGATTCGAACCCATGACCCTCTGGACATGCTCATTTTCTACTTAATGACTCGCGCTTAACCACTGAGCCACAGGGACACCTGATATTTGTAGGGAAATTAAGCCTTATGAAGTTCACTTTTGTTCCTCCTTGACCAGATCCAGCTTGAACACCTCTCTGCCGCTTCTGCCATTGCTTTCAGGGGTCTGGTTTTTTCCTTCCCTGCAACTGAGAGCTGTTTCATGAGGCTGTATGCAGACTTCCTACAAATCCCCTGGCTCCAATTTCTGCAGTGAGGACTTTGACCTGATAGCCTTCTCTCCTCAGGCTGTTTGCCAGATCAGCATACTTTTCAGTCTTGTAGATTTGAGCTGCCTCCATTCTGTTCTCATATGGCACTGTGAGCTCGATCATGATCAGCTGCTTGGTTGACTTAGAGTGGACTACTATGTCTGGTCTCATGCCACTCTTGCTGATGATCTCTGGGTGACTCTTCCATTCTGGGAGGTCTGCAGTGCACTCCCAGTCATCTACCCCATCCAGCAGACTCTGCCTGCATGTTTCGAGTGGCACTGTTGTTCTTGGCCATGATTTGCTGCCTCCTGCCGTGAAGAATGTTGCGGGTGCTTTTGGAGTCCTGATTCTCCCTTTTGTGGTGTTGGTACTAGCCCAGACTACTTGTACAATTTCTTTGAGCACTTGGTTGTGCCTCCATGTGTACCTTCCTTGAGACAGGGCTACTTTACATGAGCTTAGAACATGCTCCACTGTTTGTTTTTCATGGCAGAGGGGGCATGCAGGATCGTCTGTTTTCCCCCACTTCACCAGGTTTGCATTTGAGGCAGAAGGTCATATGCAGATCTGAGAATGAAGCTGATCCTGAGAGGGGCCATGTGCCAAATGTCATTCCAAGTTAGACTTCTTTGGAGTGCATTCTCCCACGTTGTCCATTGCCCTTGCTGGCTCTGCTGGACTGCTTTTTGGAGTCTTTTTTGGTCTTCTTCTTTTCTCATCTCCTGAATCATCATGTCTCTTTTGGCTTTTTACTTTGGCCTTTGACCACCATTCAGTTTTGGTCACCCCCAGTCCTTGTCTGTTGGTCTGTGTGTGTCCTGTTATTTCTCTGATCTTGAGACTTTTTTTTGCAGAATCCATCGCCTCTTGAACTTTCCATTTTCTGCCTGTATTAGCTGGGGCTTGATTGCTTCTACCACCTTGTCTCCTGAGTCCTCCAGCATGCTTTGAAGTCTGATCTTCCCTGCTTTGTATTCCTCCGGGAAATGGATTTCAGTGGTAGTTTGAGCTTTGCTTGGCGACAGTACAGCGCGATGTCAGTCAGACAGGGTGGGACACCAAGCCATTTCCTTGTGAACTTGTTGATTTTGGCTTCCATTGCCTCCACTGTGCTGGTGCAGATGTCGTATATCATCAGAGGCCATAGGAGCTTTGGTATCAGCATGAACTGCAGACACCAGACCTTGTATTTGCCAGGGAGCCCACACTGGTCAATGGTCTCCAAGCCTTCTTCCGCCATCTGCTTGGTTTCTTTTGCTCTTTGTGTGTCTTTCAGCGTATCATCATACCATCTTCCAAGACTCTTCACTGGTTCTTCTGTGACTGTTGGAATGGCCTGGTTGGCAACACTGAAGACCACAGATTCGGCCACTTTTCCTTTCCTCAGTGAGAGACTCCGTGATTTCTTTGGCTTGAACTTCATTCTGGATGAGCAACTATGTCGTCCAGCCTCTCCAGCACATGACGTGTCTCGTCTTCTCTGATGAAATCACTGTAGTGTCATCCATGAAGGCCTTGAGAGGAGGCATCTTGTATCCATCGCCAAGGTCTGTTTGTCTCGCGTTGTTTGTTGCTGCTTTCAAGATGAGTTCCATTGCCAGCACGAACAGTATCGGGGAAATTGCACAGCCCATTGCAATGCCCACTTCCAAGTTGATCCAATCAGTTGTGTACTCCTTGGTAGAGAACCGCATTGAGAAGCCATTGAAGTACTTCTTGAGCATGTCGCGGATGTTCTTTGGCACATGGTACATCTCAAGAGCCAACTGTATCATCTCATGGGGCACAGATCCATATGCGTTTGCCAGATCAAGCCACACTACGTCCAGGTCCCTCTTTTCTGTTTTTGCTTTTTGGATTGCGTCCCAGATCATTGTGGCGTGTTCTACACAGCCAGCCACGCCTGGGATGCCACCTTTCTGGACTGACACATCCAAGTACTTGTTTTCCATCAGGTACTTGGTCAGCCTTGCTGCCATGACAGAGAAGAAGATTTTCCCTTCGACGTTCAGTAGTGATATTGGCCTGAACTGGCTGATGTCACTTGAGTTTTGCTCTTTGGGATGTACACACCATCTGCCGTCATCCACTGGCCGCTGATCTTCTGGTTTCTCCAAGCCGATCGCAGCAGCCTGTGGAGCCACTCCAGCACCTTGGGACATTTCTTGTAAAGCTGGTAAGGTATTCCGTTGGGCCCTGGTGATGATTTGGCTCTGGCTTTGTCGACCACCTTCTTGATTTCCGCCAACGTTGGAGGCTTGCCATTGAACTGTTCCTCAGGGTTGGTTGGCCACACCAGACCTTGAATGTCGAGTGGTGCTTTGCTCTGTGAGTCAGAGTATGTTTTTCCTCAGATGCTGCTCAAGAACTCCTTTGTCCACACTTAGGGTCCCAGATTTTGGCTGCTCAAACAGTGTTCTGGCAAACTGGAAGGGGTCTCTGAAGAAGCGCTTTTGTGTCTTCTTCTTTTTGCTCTTCCTCTTCCTCGCAGATTCCGCTTTGCTGAGGGCGCTGTGTTTTTCTTTCAGGTCTTCCCACAGTTTTTCCAAGCCTTGTTTTTCAGCTGCAGTGCGGTCTTCATTTGCTTCTTGAGTTGTTCTTTTGGACTCTGATCTTGTCCATCTTTTCTTGGCGTCTGGATTTCTTTGGAGGTGTTTTCTCTTTGGGTAGTTTTACTCGGGAGCATCTCATTACTCCCCCGGCTCGTTACTCCCCCGGCTCGTTACTCCCCCCGGCTCGTTACTCCCCCGGCTCGCCTAACCCTAACCCTAACCCTATCCCTAACCCTAACCCTATCCCTAACCCTAGCCCTAACCCTATCCCTAACCCTAACCCTATCCCTAACCCTAACCCTATCCCTAACCCTAACCCTAACCCTATCCCTAACCCTATCCATAACCCTAACCCTAACCCTAACCCTATCCCTAACCCTAACCCTAACCCTAACCCTATCCCTAACCCTAACCCTAACCCTATCCCTAACCCTAACCCTAACCCTATCCCTAACCCTAACCCTAACCGGGGGAGTAAAGAGCCGGGGGAGTAACGAGCCGGGGGAGTAATGAGCTGATCCCGTTTTACTCCATAGGCGTCTCTACATGTGGCATACACAATGTCCCCATATGTGGCTAGTTTGTGTTCCAGGGTGCTTTTCCCTATCAGTGCATCAAGTCTTTGGACGATTTTTGCATCCAGTTTCTCCCAATCTTCAGTTTCGTTTGCTCGTGGCAGGTTGAGTTTCAGGCGCCTGGCATCGAGGGCCTGTGCAAATTCCTCATCCGAACCAACAGCGTGGATGTCCTTGGCACTGTGGTTTTTTAAATCCTGGCCTTGGTCTTCCGACGTCTTATCTGCTGATGCAGTGCGCTTGCTGCTCATTCAGATGAGTCTTCACACATCCCATCTTTGTTCTGTGGATCTTCATGCCACGGGTGTAGCGAAACGCTTTCCACAGACACATGGATATTCCATTTGGTCCATGTTCATAGTCCGTTTGGGATTTGCAGTCGTGATTGGTTGAGCACCGATGGATTCATCATTCTCTCCCCCTTTCGGTGAATCCTGGGAGCATCTTTTCCTTTTGTACTTAGTAGCCACATGTTTAAGGCAAAGTGGGGAGCCAGCCCACAGAGCCCTTGGTTCTGGTCTTTCCCAGTGTCCTCCGGTCTTTCCCGGACGTCCTCCGGCCTATTCCCGGAAGTCAATGGTATATTTCAGCACCAACTGAGTATTATCTATATTAATTAATATGGAATCAGTCGTTGTGTGCATGCACATGTAAGACCCAATCCAGTGAAGGCGAACATTAGTGAATTGAAGCATTATAAGATTTTCAATAAAACTCTTAAATCTAACAGAAGAAGCCACCACAAGCAGCACTACCATTCCATGCCATTCTGCAACTACTTCTTCTTCCCCTGAACCATTCATGATTTTAATAACTGTCTTAACAACAGACAGCAAATAGATGCAATTTTATTAGACTTTTCTAAAGCCTTTGATAAGGTTGACCATGAGGGCCTGCTGCTTAAACTAGAACACATCGCATTGGCGGTCTTTGCTAAAATGGGCTAGTCTTCCTCGTTGGAGAACGCAGAAAGTGTTGTGGAAGGTCGTCAGTAGTAAGGTAAGGACTGTTTCACGATATGTTTTGTTTAAAAAAAAAAAAGAAAATTTTATAAAAAATAAAAATATGATTAAAAATAATAAAATAAAAAAAAGGAAAAAAAAAAAAAAAAAAAAAAAAAAAGAAAAAAAAATAAAAAATGGAAATAAATATTAAATTTTAAATTTTTTTTAAACCATATTTTTGAATTTTAAAAAAAATTAAAATTAAAAATTTATTTTTATTATTATGTTAAAAATTTTTAAAATTTTAAAATTGGTTTTTTTTTTTTAATTTTTTTTTAAAAATTTTTTAAGGAAATTAATTTTTAAAAAAAAAAAAAAAAAAAAAAGAAAAAAAAAATTTTTTTAAATAAAAAAATATGATTGTATTGTTTAATAATAAATTTTTTTAAAAATAAAAATTTTAAAAATAAATAAAATTGAAATTAAAAATTAAAATTTTAATAAAAATGAAAGGGGAAATAAGGGGTTATGGTTTTAAAAGGGAATTTTATATGTTTTAAAAAAAAAATTTTTAATTTATTAAAAAAATTTTAAAAAAGAAAAAAAATTTTTAAAGTGATGATTTTATTTTTTTAGTTGAAATTTTTAAAAAAGGTTTTTAAAAATTTTTTGGTTTGGGAAATTATTATTTTTTTTTTTGGAAGTTTTGGAATTTTTATTTTTTTTTATTTTTGATTTTTAGTGGAGATATTTTTTTTAATTTTTAAATGATTTTTGTAATTATATTTAAAAATTTTTTGAATTTAGGGTTTTATTAATTAGGTGGAAAAGGAATTTGGTAATAAAAATTATTTTTTGAAAAAATTTTTATAGGGGGAAAAAGGAAAATTTTTGGGGGGAAATTTTTAAAAAGGGGAAAAAAAAAATGAAAAATTTATAATTATAAAGTAATTTTTGTTAAAAATTTTTAAAATTAAAATATGAAAAAAAGGGCCCTCAGGTACAAGCCTTTTGAGATTTAAAACTCAAAAGCCCAAATTCACAAATTTTTAAATCTGTAATGTTAATTTTTTCCCTTCAAGTTTTTTTGGGGGTGATTTCAATCTCTTTTTCCAGGCAAATGGAACTCGCAAAGCTTTCCTTCCTTTTTGAAACATAGGTTCACTTTGCTTTTTGGAAAAAAAGGACGAATCGGGCCCTCTGGATTTCCCCTTTTCTGCATACCCCTTTCCCAAACTGTTTCACGGGGGCAGGGGGCAACCCCATCCAGGGGGAAAACAGGGGGGGGAAACGAACGCCTGATATCGGGCGGGGAGGGGGTTGATGTCAGCGCCGCTCGGCAAAACCAACGTTTTTTTCCCCAATCAGCACCAGCGCGTCGGCAATCGGCTTTTAAAAAAATGCTGACCCCTTTTGTTTTGAGTGCTCGAAAGGGGGTTCCCAAAAATTTCCATTTTCGGAGCATAAATTGCCTTCCCTTTAAATCTAATGTCTGCTGGGGGATGAAAGGTGTTCCCCCCACAGGGAACTTTGTTGAGGCGCAGCAATTCCCCACCTACCCGGGAGGGGTTTCAACCCTTGTTGACCTATGAGGCACCAAACAACTTTAATCCAATCATCTCCATTTTCCCGGGCCCAAACCAGCGGGCAAAGGGGAAGGGTCATTTTCACAAGCGTTGCCACATAGACTTGCCGGGGGAATTTTCCGTCATAAAAACATCACTGGTAGATGCCTTGTAAGGGGGCTCATTTCTTTTTCCCGGTTCCCAACCTATTTGTTTTCTTTTTCTTTAAAACCTTTTTTTTCATCCTTATAACTTTTCTTCATCTTAAACCCTTGGGGATCGCCGGGTTCCTGGCCTCCACTCATCTCCGCTGCTTCAGTGGGGTCAAAATCACTCGGGCCCCCGCCAAAAAAACCGGGCAAATTTTCCCGCCCAGGGGAAACTTTGGGTTGCCATGTTAAAAAAACAAAGCAAAACCGGGTTTTACCATTTTTCCCTTAAAAAATTCAGACATAAAATGGAACATCTAATTAAACAAAAAAAAAAAACCATAGTTCTGAATCAAGAGAGAAAATGGAAAGCAAAAAAAACCCAAAACCACTTTTAAAAAACAGCTAGAAAAATGCACTTGCAACCTCTAAAGCCTTTTCTAATCATTTTCTGAAAATGGCTGATGATTTTGTTTTTCCCTTTAAGTTTCCACAAAAAAACCGTTTTTAAACACATATAAAAAAACCCTTTTTTTCCATGCCTTTTTTAAATGACAAACACAATTTTTTTTCCCATATAAAGTCTTTGGGAATGTTAAAAAAGAAAAACATGAACATGCGTTTAATAACCCGATTAAAAATAAAATTTTTCCCCAATGTCTGTTTGCAGAGACTCAAAAACAAAGATCATGAAAAATGTTTGGACAAGCAAGCAGTCACGAAAAAAGGGGGGGGGTGGGGGGGAATAAGGAACCGGGGTTGGGGATGGTAGCACAGCAGGGTTTGGCGGTTTCCCCAAACGGGTCCTGGAACCAGCAAACCCTGAGAGGGAGGCCAAAAAATGTTGAGGAAAGCCCACGGGGCCCCTTAAATTTGGGTTTTATCTATCTGAACCAGTCGCGCTAGGGGGTTAATATTTTTTTTTTGGATTTTTGTCTATTTAAATTTTTTAATAAAAATTGGAGTATAATCGACTTTCAGATTTTTGGGTTTATTTGTGGCTGGGCCTTGGGGCCGTTTACGGAACCGGGTTACCCCACAAAATCTCAAGGGATAAAAAGACTAAACAACCCCCCCAACCCCTCTCCCCCCTTTTTCCTCCCCTCAAAAGAAAAGAAATCCAAAAAAAACTTTCATCTACATTTCACCCCCCTCATGCCCTCGGCAAAAAAAAAAAACTTTAAAAGGAAAAATTTTAAAATAAAATTAAAACGGGCTAAAGAAACCAGAACCCCGGGAAAAAAAAATTAGGAAGTACAAGGTAACATCCAAGGGGGCTGTCCAAAAAGAAGTCTTTTTATGAAAACCCAAGCAGGACTTTCCAAACAATTATTTATGGTACTTAAATTTCCAACACCCCGTTACTGTGAACATTTAACTTCTTTAAAAAATATTTTACCCAATCGTTTTCTCAGACAGGGCGGGAAAAACGTGTGTTTGTGTGTGTGTGTGTTGTGTGTTTTGGGTGTGTGTGTGTTTTGGTGCGTATTTTGTGTGTGTGTGGGGTGTGTGTGGGTGTTTTTTTGGTGTGTAATGTTTTGTGGTGTGTTTTTTGGTGTTCTTTTTGCTATGTTGTGTTTTGTGTGGTGTTTTGGAAAATTTGTGTGGAATTTGTGTTTGAATGTGTGTTTTTGGTGTGTATTGTTGTGGGCTTGTATGCAAGAAATACATGCCTCCCTTTCATCTTAAAATTTTGGGCCCATAAATTTTGATTTTTTTATAACATTTTCCCTAAAAAAACGTTTTAAAATAATTAAACAGAAGGAAAAAATCAAAATATAACAAAAGAAAAAAATTGGACAATCCCCTTCAAGAGATGAAAAAAAAAAATTTCAGAGAAAAAAAAACCCTTTTTTGGGGAAACAAAAATACAATAAACAAGGTGTGCACTTTAAGATTACAGAAGAGTAAAAAAAGAAAGGAACAAACTGTTTATGGTACTGGTTTTTGAGTTATTTGGAAAGGGGGAAAAGCCAGAGAAAAAGATGGGGAAACAGACAACAGACCACAAACGGGAAAGAGAAGAGATTTAAAAAGACTCAAAACCCCAATCCACCACAAAAAAACTATCCAACAGACACTGAACACCAGCACTAAAAAAACAAGGAACAGTAACTTTAAAGGGAAACACCATTCTAAACTCATGCAAACAGGCCCAAATAGGGGAGACATGACATAAAAAGAAGACAAAACAGTTTGCAAAAAGATCAGAACAACTCACAAATTGGCCAAGCCCCCTTTGATGGTTGTTTTGGGAACTGAAAAATAAAGTGGAATTATACTTAAATTTTTTACAAAAAAACAACAACAAAAAAAATCCAACCAAAGAAACAAAAAAAACCCCAAAAAAAAAACAAACAAAAAAAACCAACAAAACACCACCCAAGGGTAAAAAATTGAAAATTTTTTTGCAAAAAAAGGGTCAAACCTGTACCATAACAAATACATTAAACAAATGAACCTCCTCTCATTGATTCAGGTGGCAATTCCGTAAATTTTTCCCGGGTACCGCACAACATTTTACCACTACAGTATTTTTTCAACCTTCAATAAAGTGACCTAACCCACCATCCAAATTTTAAAAATGTAAGGGCCTTTTTCCAAAATGCTATCTCATATAGTCCTTAAACCATTTTTTGTTTGTTTGTTTTTTTTCCCTTTTTTTTTGGTTTTTTCTTTTTTGGGTTTTTTTTAGAAGGGGGAAGGTGGCATTTTGAATCATCACATTGCAAATATATTTTAAAACCAAAAAAAAGGGAAAAAACAAAACCCAAAGACTAGATGGTCAATTTAAATTTAGGAAATTACCGGTTTTTGGGTTTTAAAACTTTGGGTAAATTTAAAAAAACATGTTCTGGTTTAAACCCTTTTTTCCCCCCCCCAAAACTTAAAGCCCGGATCAAAATCAAGGGGGCTTGGCCCCTTTACCCGTTGTGAAATTTTACCTTGGGCACATGAAGGAAAAAAAACTTTTTCTGTGGGGGGGCCGAATAGCTCAGTTGGTAAAGCGCCGAAATCCCTGATCCCGGGGTTTTCGGGGGTTTGAAATTTTGGTTAAAGGGGGTTTTTTCCCTTTGGGGTTTAAAATTGGGTTTTTGACTCCATTCCCCATATAGTCCTCAATGAGACTATAAACCCCAGGTTCCGTTTGGGGAACCACCCCATAACATCTTGCCCCACTAAAATCCCATCACCCCAACCCTTTTGGGAAAGAAAGGGCCCGTTTGGCCGTTGGGAAGGATGACAAATGAAAACATAACATGCAACCCCCCCCAAATTTGGGGTTTTGGCGCCTGGCAAAAAAGGGGTTTTCCGCAGGGGTATCAGCCCCGCGTACGCAGAAAGAAAAAAAAAAAACATTTTCTGTTTTTATAAAAATGGTGTTTGCAACCCGAAAAACTTTTTTCCCAAAAAACGAAAAAACTTTCAAAAAAACAAAAAAAGTAAATAAAAATTAAATGAATGAGTTTTTTTTCTTATTTGAAACCCAATTCAATCAAAACAAAATTTTATTTTTACGATGGATTTTCCCTCCAAGTTTTTTAAATCAATTTTAATCCATAAAAAAAATTGGTTTAATGAAAAACCAAAAAAAACTATTTGTTAATGAATTTTAACCCAACCCCCAAAAAAAAAAAAGGGGCTCCTAAGTCAAAAGGGAAAAAAAACAATTAAAAACACAATAGGCCTGGGGGAAAGGAAAAGCAGTAAAACTAAAATTTTTTCCAAAATGGGGGGGTTCCCGTGCTGCCCCTATATTGGAATGTTATTTTTTTTGGGAAAAAATGGTTGAACTTTCAAATAAAAGAAACAACAATCAAATGAAATTTTTCCCGTTGTGGTTTAGTGGGGCACAATACATCTATCGAATATAAATTTTCCCGGGGGAGGGAATCATTACATACACTTTAATATCTGAAAATACATTGAGCATAAAAACATACCCCAATCAATAATGGGGAATGAAATTGGGTTTTATGATGGTTATTCATAAAAGTACTGTTAAAGCTGTTCCCTAACCCAATAATTTTTTGGGCAACACACACACACACACACACCCCCACACCACACACACACACACACAAAACCCCACACACACACCCACACACAACTCCAAGTTATACCCAAAAACAGAAAAGGCTTCACTCGATTTTCCCCGAACCCGCAAAAAATATCTTGTCTGGTGCTTTAATTTCCCCCTTCGCCATTTTGGGAAAAAGGATGTCAAAACCCCTAACTATTTCCCCTTTAAAAGGGAAAAATAGTTGACTCAACTCTCTACCTTTTAAACCCAAAGGGAAAAATAAAAACCCCCATTCCAGACAACCCCAAAAATAAACCCCCTTTGTGCCATAAAATTTAAAAAAATTTAAAACCCCAAGCAAACGGGTTTCTTGTGATTGGCAAAATCTTAATGACACTTAAAAATTGACCATCCACCCCAAAAATCATTACATTTGAAACGATTTAAACCTGAAACAAACAATGTAAAAACGATAAAGTTCCAAAAAATTGTAAAAAAAATTTTCTAACGGAATTTAAAAAATTTTAAATTTTTGTAAAGCTCATTTTTTTATTGAAGAAGAACAAATTAGTAGTCAAGAAATTTAAAAAAAATTATGAAAGATTTCAAAAGACTGTACGTCCCCCGCCGTGAATCAAATTTCCCAAAAGTAAAATCTGTAAAATCCAAAAAAACATTTGGGGAAAGTCTGGGGGGAATGAACTTTTCAGAGGGTAAAAAGAGAAACAGAATAAAATAAAAGAATTAAAAGAAAAAAGGGTCCTAAGGAAAAAAATTAAAAAGCTTCTTTGGGAAAAAAAAAGCAAGAAACCAAAAAAAAAAAGTAAAAAAACCCCAAACAAAAACGGCAATAATTTCTTCATTTTGGGGAGGGAATGAAATTCCCCCTTTTAAAAGATATGCAAAAAAACTTTGGAAAACATTAAAAACAATGAAAAAAGGGGGGTTTAAACTACCGCAGTCCCTATCACCTTAAACAATTCAGAGCTTCCATCAAATTTTTTAAAAAGGGTGGGAAACTTTTTTCGATCTATTTGGGAAGAAACAGTAGCATTGAAAAATTTTTAAAAATTAATAAAAACCGTGAAAATGAAAAAAGAAAAAAATATATAATATCCACATCCAGAGAAGAACTTTTCTGAAACCTCAATAACATTGCAGGGAAACAAAGAAGTATTTTAAAATTTGAATAAAATAAATCATGGGCCTAGACGGGATTTCTATTTATAAGATATATTTTTTGAATAAATTTTTTTTTAAAAAAAGTGGGGCAGATGGGAACAAGCCTCAAATTTGGAAGCATTTTAATTTTTGTTCCAAATTTACAAGAAGGGGGAAAACCCCTCAGAATATACATGTTTTTTCGACCTATTTTTTAACATCAAATACATTAAATTGATTTAAAAGGGTTGCTTTTAAAAAAAAAATTTTCAACATTGTAAAAAACCTACAAACATACCAATCAACCCAACTGCATTTCAGACAGGCAATCATCAATGAAAAAATTTGGCAACCAAAAACGCATGTAAAAGCATCAGTTTGCACGGGCTAAAAAAAGAAATTTGCAAAAAGTTTTTTTGATATACGAAAACCATGGAAAAAAAATGGCACAACGGCTTTTGTTTTAAAATTAAAAAAAATTGGTATTAAAAGAAAAAGTACAAATATAAATTCCCAAAGTTTTCTTCTCGTAGGGATATTCAAACAAAATTTGGAAATACCTATTCTAAACCCAAAAACCGTTACAAAAAGGGGTTACCCCAAGGTCGGTAAAATTTTTCCCAAAATTTTTTTTAATAAATTTTATTTCCCGATCTAACCCCCAAAAGGGCTTTCCAAAAAATACAAGTTAGCCCAAAATTTTCCCGACGATAAATTCATGGAATAAAATTTAAAGATGAAAAGAAATACCCGTTAAAAACACTGAATTATATTAAAATTTTTAAAAACCAACACAAAATAAAAAAATCATACAATTTTTTCACGAAAACGGGCATCCCTTTCCCTGAAAAAAAAAATTTTGAAGCTTTTAATTCTGGAAAAAGAATTTCCCAAAAAGCTACCATTTTTACAAAAACGCCCTTTTTTTTAAAATAGTTAAAAGCCCTTAAAATTTTTAAAGGGTAACCCAAGTAGTAAACTAACATGGAATACTCAAAATTTACCATATTTTAAAAAAAACAAAAAAAATTCCCGAAAATTTTCTTTAAAATTGCATAAAAAAACCTTGGGAAACAAGAAAACTAAAAGTTTTTAAAAGTTTTAAAGGGAAAATGCCCCTTTTTAAGGGCCCTTCCCCCAAAAAAACATATGCTAGGAAGTAAATTTTTTAAAAGCACCCAAAAAAACTCCAAATAAACTTCCCAACAGAAATTTCAAAGCCTTTTAAAAATTTTCCCCAGGGGAAACCCCCACATACCCAAACTTAGGGGCCAACAAAGAAGGAGTTCTAAACCTCCATCGAAAATTTGAAAAACTTCTACTTTTTTAAAAATTTATCTTAAAAAGTTTCCCCACAAAAAAATTTTTTTGGGTCAAAGAGGTATTTTAGGGTTCGGAAAAAGGGTTTTTGGGAAAAAGTCACAAAATATAAAAAACCACAAAAATCATCATTCCCTTTTCCCCCGGGTCTTTTTAAAAAATACAAAAAAGATAAAAAAAAATATCCCCCCGAAAACCTAAAGGATTTCCCCCCCCATTTCCCAAAAAGGGTTTCAAAACAAAGCTTTCCTTTTACATTGCCCACAATTTTAACAAAAAAAGGGGTTTTCCCCAAAAATTTTTGGGAAATTTTTTTCGCACTCACTTAAAAATAAGTACACCTCACTTTAAAAAAATTTTTTCCCCCTGCTCATATTAAAATATAAAAGCACAGGACAGCCTTTCCCAAAATTCCCACTTTAAAAAAAGGAAAAAATTAATTTTATCTTTAAAAAATCTGTCTATATATAGCCCGAATTACTTCAAAAACCCCAAATCATTGGAAATTTAAATTTTGAATTTTCCCCATAAATACCAGTCAATCCTAATAGGGGCGAATTTTCCCCAAAAACAGCAATTTTAATGGTAAATTAAATCTTTAAAATTCATGTTACGATTTGACTGATAACTGAAAAAAAATCAAATTTTTAAAACCCCCCTTCCAAAAAGGCATTAAAAAAATTTCTTTTTTTTTGGGGGCCTTTCATTGGGAAAACACAAATGAAAAATGACAAAAATTGCAAAAAAACAGCTCAAAACCTTAAACGGCACAGTAAAAATAAACGTTTGCTTTTCTGACAGAATGTTTCTCTAAAACATAAAAAAAAACATCCAAGATAATCGACAAAAAACATTGAAGGGGAAATCGGGGCATAATTATTAAAACAATGCCCCCAAATGTAATGACAAAAACAAGGGATAACAACATACCAAAAAAATATTTTTCCCCCATCCAGGGGGAAATTTAAAGCTAAATCCAAAGGGTTTTGTTTTAAAATTTGTTTAAAACAAAATAATTTCAAAAAAAAATAAAAAGAAATTTTAAGTTTAAAAAGTATTCTTTTAAGTGCAATCATTTTTTGATTCATTACCCCAAAAAAAAACTTTTTAATAAATCAGTATTGAGGGTTTTTTTTGATGGATCACTCTTTTACCACTACTTAGTATATTAAACAATTTTGCTACCTTGAATCTAAAAAACAAAATTTTTATTTGACGACACTTAATTTTTTAACTTTAGCATTTGGGGATTGTTTCAGTTTTTAATTTTAGTTTTTTTTAAAAGTTTTTGAAGAAAAGGGGGGGGTGGAGGGGTTTTGATTCATTCAAAAAAGACCAAATTTTAAAAATTACCCTCCCTTACACTCCCTAAAAAAAAAGCATCTTTTCTCAATTTCCCTTTCAAACAACCCACTCTACACTAAATATTTTCGAATCACTTTTTGTGGAAAAGGGCGTTAAACTGAAAAACAACAACACACACACACACACAACACACACACCCAAAAACACACCCCACCCAAACACAACACAGTGTGATGTAAAAGAGTAATTCCCTTGAAATACATTGTTCAATATCAACAAAGCACGCACAAGAAAACTTATGACAAAATGCAGTCTTTCGTTTGTTACTGTGAAGGGCACATTTCAAACAAAACATTGACTCTTTTGGTCATGTTTCAAGGGTTCACATTCATCTGTCAAAATGGACGTATATGACACTGATGTCATGCATATTAAATGTATAAACGGGGGCCGGAATAGCTCAGTTGGTAGAGCGCCGGACTCGTGATCCTGGGGTTGTTGGTGTGTGTGAATGAGAGAGAGAGAGAGAGAGAGAGAGTGAGAGAGGGGAGGAGAGAGAGAGAGAGGGGAGAGAGGTTCTTGTTACAATAAGTGCATGTGACAAAGTCTACTATCGTGTAATCGTGTTGGTAAATAAGTAATTGGTGTACGGCCACTGACAAGTCTTGCAGCAGTTACTCTTCACATAGTTCACAACCCTTACAAGATCAAACCGCAATATTCTGTCAACAGTTAACAGAGTGACACAATTAGAGTTGATACTATCGGTAAAAGATAAATCAAACAAATAATAATAATAATTACTATGTGGTGGACTCACCATCTTGGAACGCTGGTTGGTAACTAGGCGACGCACGCGGAAAGAACGGAAACGGACACCTGAGAACCAAGGGAAGCAACCCCAGGGCGCGTGACTCTTTTTACAGGAAACAGAATTACACTAATGAAATCGTCCGAAAGAAACGAGTATCCTGATGATGATCGTAATAAAAATGTCTGGAAGGCTAATTAAGAAATAGAGATAGCGTTTTTTCAGATCTTGATGGTCGTTTACGACAAAGCAAAAATGGAACAAACGTTAAGGTAATGTGAATGGCAACAGGTAGTAGAAAGAAACTCGTGGAGAGCGTGGCAGCGAGAGTCCTCAGAAGAGAAGCCCCCTTCAAGCAAGTGTTTCGGCCCTTATCTCCTGACACTCTAGGGGGGTTGGGCCACACCGGTTCATGACTCCGGATGTCCCTCTGCTGCCCCTTTTTTTTTTCCCTATCTTGGGACGAGCCATGGCTGGGATTCGAACCCATGACCCTCTGGACATGCTCATTTTTACTTAATGACTCGCGCTTTAACCACTGAGCCACAGGGACACCTGATATTTGTAGGGAAATTAAGCCTTATGAAGTTCACTTTTGTTCCTCCTTGACCAGATCCAGCTTGAACACCTCTCTGCCGCTTCTGCCATTGCTTTCAGGGCTCTTGGTTTTTTCCTTCCCTGCAACTGAGAGCTGTTTTTATGAGGCTGTATGCAGACGTTCCTACAAATCCCCTGGCTCCAATTTCTGCAAATGAGGACTTTGACCTGATAGCCTTCTCTCCTCAGGCTGTTTGCCAGATCAGCATACTTTTCAGTCTTGTAGATTTGAGCTGCCTCCATTCTGTTCTCATATGGCACTGTGAGCTCGATCATGATCAGCTGCTTGGTTGACTTAGAGTGGACTACTATGTCTGGTCCCCATGCCACTCTTGCTGATGATCTCTGGGTGACTCTTCCATTCTGGGAGGTCTGCAGTGCACTCCCAGTCATCTACCCCATCCAGCAGACTCTGCCTGCATGTTTCGAGTGGCACTGTTGTTCTTGGCCATGATTTGCTGCCTCCTGCCGTGAAGAATGTTGCGGGTGCTTTTGGAGTCCTGATTCTCCCTTTTGTGGTGTTGGTACTAGCCCAGACTACTTGTACAATTTCTTGAGCACTTGGTTGTGCCTCCATGTGTACCTCCTTGAGACAGGGCTACTTTACATGAGCTTAGAACATGCTCCACTGTTTGTTTTTCATGGCAGAGGGGGCATGCAGGATCGTCTGTTTTCCCCCACTTCACCAGGTTTGCATTTGAGGGCAGAAGGTCATATGCAGATCTGAGAATGAAGCTGATCCTGAGAGGGGCCATGTGCCAAATGTCATTCCAAGTTAGACTTCTTTGGAGTGCATTCTCCCACGTTGTCCATTGCCCTTGCTGGCTCTGCTGGACTGCTTTTTGGAGTCTTTTTTGGTCTTCTTCTTTTCTCATCTCCTGAATCATCATGTCTCTTTTGGCTTTTACTTTGGCCTTTGACCACCAAATTCAGTTTTGGTCACCCCAGTCCTTGTCTGTTGGTCTGTGTGTGTCCTGTTATTTCTCTGATCTTGAGACTTTCTTTTGCAGAATCCATCGCCTCTTGAACTTTCCATTTTCTGCCTGTATTTAGCTGGGGCTTGATTGCTTCTACCACCTTGTCTCCTGAGTCCTCCAGCATGCTTTGAAGTCTGATACTTCCTGCTTTGTATTCCTCAGGATGGATTTCAGTGGTAGTTTGAGCTTTGCTTGGCGACAGTACAGCGCGATGTCAGTCAGACAGGGTGGGACACCAAGCCATTTCCTTGTGAACTTGTTGATTTTGGCTTCCATTGCCTCCACTGTGCTGGTGCAGATGTCGTATATCATCAGAGGCCATAGGAGCTTTGGTATCAGCATGAACTGCAGACACCAGACCTTGTATTTGCCAGGGAGCCACACTGGTCAATGGTCTCCAAGCCTTCTTCCGCCATCTGCTTGGTTTTTTTTTGCTCTTTGTGTGTCTTTCAGCGTATCATCATACCATCTTCCAAGACTCTTCACTGGTTCTTCTGTGACTGTTGGAATGGCCTGGTTGGCAACACTGAAGACCACAGATTCGGCCACTTTTCCTTTCCTCAGTGAGAGACTCCGTGATTTCTTTGGCTTGAACTTCATTCTGGATGAGGCAACTATGTCGTCCAGCCTCTCCAGCACATGACGTGTCTCGTCTTCTCTGGATGAAATCACTTAGTGTATCCATGAAGCCTTTAGAGGGAGGCATCTTTTTCCCTCGCCAAAGGGCTTTTGTCTGCGTTGTTT
>CM031605.1:16795676-16811351 GCA_018398815.1 Conus ventricosus
GATCATATGTGACCACCAGGCAGCATGACCAAATAGCAATGAGGTAGGCTCTACGTAAGGTATGTTGAGTAAAGGATCCACCAAGTGTAGCCTCCTGCAGCCTGCAGACATAGGATGAATGAACAGTCTGAGCCATGTTGAACAGTATTGCAGATACTATCACTTGCAGACATGGCCAGTCATGAAAGACACACTGCCAACTTCTTTTGTATTCTGGACTCTTCACCTTGCTGTATCATACCCAGTGATTTAAATTTAAACAATCTAGACGCACAATATTCCAGGAGACTATGTTTTGATGCCGACACGAGAAACTTGCCCCATAAACATAATCTTTGGTATTTGCCCCCAACCCATGTTACCATTACCAGTCATCAGTATGCTAATTCATTCCTCTCGCACACATGCATATACTCAACCCCTTCATACACTCTGTTGATTTTGCGTACACTGCGTTACGTTTCAGCTTTGCTCATTCATGAGGGCACTTGGTTACGGGTCCAGAATCCATACCAGTGTTTCTAACCAGTACAGCTTCTAAAAGAGGTATTATCATTCAAATACTTGCAGTAGCCTCTGGGCTGATGCAAACACAAATTCCTCCCCAATTCCTGATCCCCCGCCAACACACACACAGGCATAGTTTGCAAGGAGCAAAATAAATGAGTCGGTTCATAATAATATAAACTACATGTGCATGAGTGTGCACACATGTGAGTGTGTATCCAAGCATGTACAATTCTCCTAAACAATACAGCACATATTTTGTGTATCAGTTAGAAGAATGAAGGATGTTTTCATGTTGATCTGAAAGAATACAGCTAGGCAGAGTACCTTACCTGATCTGTAAGTGGATTCCAAATGAAAGGGCTTGGAGGTCCAGGTCCTAGTTCTTCCAGACCCAGTCACCCTTCATGTCCACACCACACACCTGACATTGCCTTGCTTCCAGACCCTTCACACCACACACCTGACATTGCCTTGCTACCAGACCCTCACACACACACCTGACATTGGCCTTGCTTCCAGACCCTTCACACCACACACCTGACATTGCCTTGCTTCCAGACCCTTCACACACACACCTGACATTGCCTTGCTTCCAGACCCTTCACACCACACACCTGACATTGCCTTGCTTCCAGACTCTTCACACCACACACCTGACATCCAGACCCTTCACATCTCACACCTGACATTGCCTTGCTTCCAGACTCTTCACACCACACACCTGACATCCAGACCCTTCACACCACACACCTGACATTGCCTTGCTTCCAGACTCTTCACATCTCACACCTGACATCCAGACCCTTCACATCTCACACCTGACATTGCCTTGCTTCCAGACTCTTCACACCACACACCTGACATCCAGACCCTTCACATCTCACACCTGACATTGCCTTGCTTCCAGACTCTTCACATCTCACACCTGACATCCAGACCCTTCACACCACACACCTGACATTGCCTTGCTTCCAGACTCTTCACACCACACACCTGACATCCAGACCCTTCACATCTCACACCTGACATTGCCTTGCTTCCAGACTCTTCACACACACACCTGACATCCAGACCCTTCACACCACACACCTGACATTGCCTTGCTTCCAGACTCTTCACATCTCACACCTGACATTGCCTTGCTTCCAGACCCTTCACACCACACACCTGACATTGCCTTGCTTCCAGACCCTTCACACCACACACCTGACATTGCCTTGCTTCCAGACCCTTCACACCACACACCTGACATTGCCTTGCTTCCAGACCCTTCACACCACACACCTGACATTGCCTTGCTTCCAGACTCTTCACACTCACACCTGACATTCCCTTGCTTCCAGACCCTTCACACCACACACCTGACATTGCCTTGCTTCCAGACTCTTCACACCACACACCTGACATTGCCTTGCTTCCAGACCCTTCACACCACACACCTGACATTGCCTTGCTTCCAGACCCTTCACATCTCACACCTGACATTGCCTTGCTTCCAGACTCTTCACATCTCACACCTGACATTGCCTTGCTTCCAGACCCTTCACATCTCACACCCGACATTGCCTTGCTTCCAGACTCTTCACAACTCACACCTGACATTGCCTTGCTTCCAGACCCTTCACACCACACACCTGACATTGCCTTGCTTCAAGACCCTTCACATCTCACACCCGACATTGCCTTGTTTCCCAGACCCTTCACATCTCACACCACACACCTGACATTGCCTTGCTTCCAGACTCTTCACATCTCACACCACACACCCTGACATTGCCTTGCTTCCAGACCCTTCACATCTCACACCTGACATTGCCTTGCTTACAGACCCTTCACACCACACACCTGACATTGCCTTGCTTCCAGACCCTTCACATCTCACACCTGACATTGCCTTGCTTCCAGACCCTTCACACCACACACCTGACATTGCCTTGCTTCCAGACCCTTCACACCACACACCTGACATTGCCTTGCTTCCAGACCCTTCACACCACACACCTGACATTGCCTTGCTTCCAGACCCTTCACACCACACACCTGACATTGCCTTGCTTCCAGACTCTTCACGTCTCACACCACACACCTGACATTGCCTTGCTTCCAGACCCTTCACATCTCACACCACACACCTGACATTGCCTTGCTTCCAGACCCTTCATGTCTCACACCACACACCTGACATTGCCTTGCTTCCAGACTCTTCACATCTCACACCTGACATTGCCTTGCTTCCAGACCCTTCACACCACATACCTGACATTGCCTTGCTTCCAGACTCTTCACATCTCACACCTGACATTGCCTTGCTTCCAGACCCTTCACACCACACACCTGACATTGCCTTGCTTCCAGACCCTTCACACCACACACCTGACATTGCCTTGCTTCCAGACCCTTCACGTCTCACACCACACACCTGACATTGCCTTGCTTCCAGACCCTTCACATCTCACACCTGACATCACCTTGCTTCCAGACTCTTCACATCTCACACCTGACATTGCCTTGCTTCCAGACCCTTCACATCTCACACCTGACATTGCCTTGCTTCCAGACCCTTCACACCACACACCTGACATTGCCTTGCTTCCAGACCCTTCACATCTCACACCCGACATTGCCTTGCTTCCAGACCCTTCACATCTCACACCTGACATTGCCTTGCTTCCAGACCCTTCACGTCTCACACCACACACCTGACATTGCCTTGCTTCCAGACCCTTCACATCTCACACCACACACCTGACATTGCCTTGCTTCCAGACCCTTCACATCTCACACCACACACCTGACATTGCCTTGCTTCCAGACTCTTCACATCTCACACCTGACATTGCCTTGCTTCCAGACCCTTCACATCTTACACCTGACATTGCCTTGCTTCCAGACCCTTCATATCTCACACCTGACATTGCCTTGCTTCCAGACCCTTCACACCACACACCTGACATTGCCTTGCTTCCAGACCCTTCACACAACACACCTGACATTGCCTTGCTTCCAGACTCTTCACATCTCACACCTGACATTGCATTCTTCCAGACTCTTCACACCACACACCTGACATTGCCTTGCTTCCAGACCCTTCACGTCTCACACCTGACATTGCCTTGCTTCCAGACTCTTCACATCACACACCTGACATTGCCTTGCTTCCAGACTCTTCACATCACACACCTGACATTGCCTTGCTTCCAGACTCTTCACACCACATACCCGACATTGCCTTGCTTCCAGACTCTTCACAACTCACACCTGACATTGACTTGCTTCCAGACTCTTCACACCACACATCTGACATTGCCTTGCTTCCAGACTCTTCACAACTCACACCACACACCTGACATTGCCTTGCTTCCAGACCCTTCACACCACACACCTGACATTGCCTTGCTTCCAGACTCTTCACATCTCACACCTGACATCACCTTGCTTCCAGACCCTTCACACCACACACCTGACATTGCCTTGCTTCCAGACCCTTCACATCTCACACCTGACATCACCTTGCTTCCAGACCCTTCACACCACACACCTGACATTGCCTTGCTTCCAGACCCTTCACATCTCACACCTGACATTGCCTTGCTTCCAGACCCTTCACATCTCACACCACACACCTGACATTGCCTTGCTTCCAGACCCTTCACATCTCACACCACACACCTGACATTGCCTTGCTTCCAGACCCTTCACATCTCACACCTGACATTGCCTTGCTTCCAGACCCTTCACATCTCACACCTGACATTGCCTTGCTTCCAGACCCTTCACACCACACACCTGACATTGCCTTGCTTCCAGACCCTTCACATCACACACCTGACATTGCCTTTCTTCCAGACCCTTCACATCACACACCTGACATTCCCTTGCTTCCAGACCCTTCACACCACACACCTGACATTGCCTTGCTTCCAGACCCTTCACATCTCACACCTGACATTGCCTTGCTTCCAGACCCTTCACACCACACACCTGACATTGCCTTGCTTCCAGACTCTTCACATCTCACACCTGACATTGCCTTGCTTCCAGACCCTTCACACCACACACCTGACATTGCCTTGCTTCCAGACCCTTCACATCTCACACCTGACATTGCCTTGCTTCCAGACCCTTCACACCACACACCTGACATTGCCTTGCTTCCAGACCCTTCACATCTCACACCTGACATTGCCTTGCTTCCAGACCCTTCACACCACACACCTGACATTGCCTTGCTTCCAGACCCTTCACATCTCACACCTGACATTGCCTTGCTTCCAGACCCTTCACACCACACACCTGACATTGCCTTGCTTCCAGACTCTTCACATCTCACACCTGACATTGCCTTGCTTCCAGACCCTTCACACCACACACCTGACATTGCCTTGCTTCCAGACTCTTCACAACTCACACCACACACCTGACATTGCCTTGCTTCCAGACCCTTCACATCTCACACCACACACCTGACATTGCCTTGCTTCCAGACCCTTCACATCTCACACCTGACATTGCCTTGCTTCCAGACCCTTCACACCACACACCTGACATTGCCTTGCTTCCAGACCCTTCACATCTCACACCTGACATTGCCTTGCTTCCAGACCCTTCACATCTCACACCACACACCTGACATTGCCTTGCTTCCAGACCCTTCACATCTCACACCACACACCTGACATTGCCTTGCTTCCAGACCCTTCACGTCTCACACCACACACCTGACATTGCCTTGCTTCCAGACCCTTCACAACTCACACTACAGTACTAATGTTGCCTTGCTTCCCAAGCTGTCATGCTACCCACTCAGTCTACAATCAACTTTCTTGAACTGACCAGTCACAAGGTCGACAACATCCATCTTTCCCCCTGGCAACAAAGTTTGGGTTTCTGTCCTGGATTTTTGTTTTCAATAACTGTAATCAACCAACAGCGAATTTCAAGGTTTATTCAAGAAAGATGCACTCTTCTTCTTCTCGCCCTGGTTTCAAAAAGTGAGCAGCCATAAAAACCCTCAATTCAAGAGTTGGTTTTATTTCCAGAAAGTGACAGTGAACAAAATCTGTACCACGATATTCAATATCAAGCAGTCTCTTCCACTCTCTCCTTTTGAGTGCCTGCCAGCCTGAGCACACACACACACACACACACACACACACCACACACACACACACCACACACCAAACACACACACACACACACACACACACACACACACACACACACACAAACGTACCAAGTTCACCACAGATTTTTTACACTGAAATAACAAACCGAATGATCAACCTCTCAATCCAAAAGAGCAGCTGAATTCAGAAGCAGAAGTTCATGCACAGTCAAGTCTGTCCCCTCCTCTTCTCCCAAGGTCACAGGGGCAAGCACACACTTTTTCATTTTATCAAGATGTCTGATAAAAAAAAAAATCACCCTCTTGGGAAATGGGCTGTTTGCTACAGAAGGGCTGCTCCCTGTTGTGGTATCCACCATCCATCACGCCCAGGCCCTTTTTAGCGCAGAACTGCAAAATCAGAACTGTGGGCATCAAAGGTGGATCCAATACTGTAATGTGTTTACATTTTTACATTTTCTTTCATGCTCTTCCTTGCCAACTCACCGTTGAAGAAAATGACAAGAGAGAGAGAGAGAGAGAGAGAGAGAGAGAGAGAGAGAGAGAGAGACAGACAGACAGAGAATAGACTGGTCAGCATGGCTACTACAGACTTGTGAACCCGGCATTTTCTGCACCAATATTTTTCATCTGCGTATCTTCATGGCAACTGGTGTATATCGAGAATGCCTTCGCTCTGGGGAAGACTTCCCTTCAGAATATCCCCATTTCAGTATGATCAGAACTGTTAACGTATGATGACCAGACCAGGGAGTAAAAAAGGGAGAAGAAAGGCAGCTAAGCACAGTGAAAGCGAAAGTTCGCCTAACACCAGTGCATCTGACACTTCTCGGTTATCAGCTACTCCTACAACACCAAAGAAAAGTAAGCTTGCCAACCTGACCGTAAGTACGCCGAAAATCTGTCAGGGAAACACTGAAACAGTTCGCGTTTGTTGACAGAGCGGAAGCAATGGCTGCCAAGGGAGACCACCATCCTTTAGATGGTAGCATTGAAGTAGAGCAAGAAGTTATCTCCCATCAAAAGAGTGTCTCAAATGTTGAACTGATGAGGAAGCTAGATGTGGTGTTGAGTGAGATAGGTGCAAATGGTGCAAGATTAGTGAAACTGACAGACACTGTTGAGGAGCTGCGTAGTAAGGTCTTCCAGCTGGAACAGGAAAATGACAGTTTAAAGAACAGAGTTGGCTAAGGCAAAGGAGAGGGAGACAGATCTGTTCCAGAAATGTGACAATGCCTTTGTTTTGGCTAAGCTTGCTGACAGAAAAAGTGAGGACACAGCTGCATACCACAGAAGAAACAACCTGCGTGTGTTTGGAGTGGAAGAGAAGGCAAATGAGACACAGGAGGCTTGTGAGCAGGGAGTGTTGGACCTTTTCAACAAGAAGCTCCAGGTGAAGGTCCAGCGGGAGGACATAGAGGCTGTGCACAGGCTGGGAGGGGGCAGCAGAGAGACACCCCTCGTAGCATTATTGTGCGGTTCATCCCAGGCGCACCAGAGACCAAGTGATATACTCACGTCGCAAACTTCGTGGCACACACCTGGTGATCGCTGAGGATTTGACCCCCAGAGCCTATGCTCTCCTAATGGCGGTCAAGGATGACCGCGACGTCTGCCAGCAGCCTGGACACGGAACGGCCGGTCTTCATGAAGGCCCACTCCGGGGAGGTGGCCCCCATTGACGACTTGTACAACCTGCGTGGGGACCAGAGGCGCAGGAGGCAGTGGGCAGGCCAGTCTTCCCAGGGCTCCGGGGAACGCACCAGGAGAGAGGACCTGTCCAGGCAACAGCGACGAGTGGAGAGCAGCGGGGCTGGGTTGAGAGACAGCTCCAGGGAGTCCAGGGACAGTCACATGTCTGCCATGGACATGATCCCAGAGACTCAGGTGGCTGTCGGGGCCTCTGGCTCTGGGCTGACACTGCCGGAGGTCCTCCTGGGAGATCACCGCACCAGCAGGGAACAGAGCCACAGCCAGCAGCCGGAGGTCCATGTCGGAACTGTCTGTTCTGGAACTTTTTTCCCAGGTGAGGCAAAAGCCATGAAGATACTTGTTCATCAACAGCAAAGACGGTGATTGTAGACTTTTTGTCCTTCTCTTTCCTTTTTTTTTGTTTTTTTGCCTCACACATTGACAGGTTTAGCAATTTTTTTATTTGTTGTTGTTGCTATTACTTCATCGGTAGTGTCAAGGACGTTTCTTTTGCCTTCCATTTAATAAGAACAACTTTTTCTTCTTGAAAAGAAATTTGTTCTCCTTGGAGTTTAATGTGCAATACTGAATACCAAGAAGTTTATCTTTTGTCAACAACTAGGTAAACAGAACGGTACACTAATGATTTGTGAATTGGATTTTTCAAGCTATGTAACTTTCATGAAATGTGTGTAGTCATTGAGTCATGTTTTGCATATTGTATACTTTTCAGGGCTTTTTCCTTGAGTTATGTTTTGCTGGGGAGGGGGGGGGGGGGCAGTCTGTCTCTGTCAGTCTGTCTGCCTGTCTTTGCGTCGGTCTGTCAGTCTCTCTTTACAACCGAGTGCTCCACTTTGGAGATGCCCCCCTAACCTAGTTTTTACGGTAGGCTTGAGGACATAACCTTTGTTGTTGTTGCTGCTATTTGCCCTTGTATATTGTAAGGGTTCAGTCATCATTGATACTGTGCTTATACTTTTCATTGTAATTCTATTTTGATATTGTTCATTTACTCTTTTTAATTAATAACAGATTATTCTGCCGAAAGTTTCGTTGTTGGGCTTTTTGCTTGGGTTTTTGGACTAGTCCACTGGGCCCTATTTCTTCGACCTTGACCCTGTCACTGATATTCCGGCCATGCTGGAAAACGCGAGATATTTTTGTGGTTTTTAAGTTTGTGTGTGCTTTTCAGTGTGTTTCGATATTAAAAAGATATGGATTACCTTTAAACATCTGTTGGTTTTTATAGCCTGGAACTTTTCAAATATTGCGGTTAGTAACCGAATGGAAAGGACTGTATATCGTGTCTTGTTCATGTTGTGTTTGTATTTGTACTCGTCTCGTCTCCATCATGTTTATATACATATTCCTTTTTGGTTCCATTGTTCGGAAGAACATGGACGTTTCTTCAGCTATTCTTCAGTCTGTTGCTTTTGCTTTCTTTCTGCGCTCTTCTCTGTCCGATCGTTTGCTGGCAAGGACTTGGAGGGGTTTTATCTGTCACTGTCTTCTTTGTTGGGCTGTCTTCAGCTGT
Organism: Conus ventricosus; assembly: GCA_018398815.1. Classification (NCBI taxonomy): domain Eukaryota; kingdom Metazoa; phylum Mollusca; class Gastropoda; order Neogastropoda; family Conidae; genus Conus; species Conus ventricosus. The sequence goes on from CM031605.1 coordinate 16,804,538, forward strand.
GTTTTTTTTTATTGAGATAAAATGCAGGCCTGCTCAGTATTGTTTATTGAGGATAATAGTCTACATAACAGAACGATGATGTTTCTTGCCCTGGGAAAAGGCCTACATGTTGTTTTGGATTTTTTACAACGATGCAATCTCCTGTTAGTGGTTAGGCCTATACCAGGAAGAGTTTTTTTTTTGTTCACGTAGTGTGTCAGCTATTGAGAACGAGTGTCAACCCATTCAACTTCACAACGGTTAATATACATTCAAAATATACACTTGTAACTGTAACGGTCTAAATGACTAAGAAAAGAAAAGATGTATTTGATTTTTTGAGATCCTCAGATGGTAATATCTTTCTGATTCAAGAATCCCACCTATCATATAAAATTGAAAACTTTATTAGATCATGCTGGGGATATGAGTGCTTTTTAGCTGGTACTGAGACAAACAGAAATGGGTTGCGATACTATTCAAAAAATAATTTTGACTATAAAGTGCACAGAGTAGAAAGAGATCCTGCAGGTCAATATTTAGTGTTTGATGTAACCTTGATGCGAAAGCGTGTGACATTAGTCAATGTGTATGGTCCCAGTTCAGGGGACCACCCAGCCTTTTCACAGACATCAGTCAGTTCATACATGCCTTTGACAATGAATTCATTATTATTGGTGGTGATTTTAATGTTGTGTTTGATCCTAAGTTGGATGCACGAAATTATGCAAGTTATGCAAACAAACCAAGGAGTAGGAAAGCTATATGTGATATGATGGAGGAGTTGAATCTAGTTGATGTTTGGCGGGACTCATATCCCAAAAAGCCTGGTTATACATGGCGAAGGTTCAACTCTTCCAAACAAAGCCGTTAGACTTTTTTCTGGTATCTAGAAATTTGATGATTGATGTGAACGTATTGATTGTACTACCTAGTTATCGTTCAGATCACTCGGCGGTTTCCCTACACTTCAACAAAGAAACAAACAAGGCAAAAGGTACTGGAAATTTAACAACTCTCTATTAAAAGATACTAATTACATAGAACTTGTTAAGCAAACTATCACAGAATTGAAAAAAACAGTATGCTGTACTAGTGTACAACCTTGATAATATAGACAAGTCCCAATGAGTGCATTGCTCTTACAATAAATGACCACTATTTTTTGAAATGCTGCTTCTTGAAATCCGTGGAAAGACAATTTCTTACTCGGTATACAAGAAGAAAGAAGAGAGCAAATTGGAGGAGACTCTGTTGGAAGAATAAGAAAATTTGAAGAAATAACAGATGAAACAAGACCAGGTGAGCTTGAGGAGAAAAGAAACAGACTACAAGAGCTACGAAATAAAAATTAGAAGGTATGCTTGTGAGGTCTAGAGTCCAGTGGATTCAAAATGGAGAAAATCCAAGTAAATACTTCTGTAATTTAGAAAACCGTCAATATGTCGAAAGAGCTATGCACTCTTTGGAGAAATAATTTTTGAGCAAAAGGAAATTTTGAAAGAAGCTCAAACTTTTTACGAAAACCTGTACAGTGAGAGGGAAACTGCTGATGTTGATCTGTCTACACTAATACATGATGCTCCCGTGCTGAATGATGATGAATGTGAAATGTTGGAAGGAATTGTCACACATGGTGAGGTTTATGATGCACTCAGAAAAATGAAAAATAATAGAAGTCCTGGTTCTGATGGCTATACAACAGAATTCTTCAAGGTTTTTCTTTAAAGACATTGGTCATTTTTTGGTTCGGTCTATTAATTATGGATTTTCGATTGGTCAGATGTCAATTACACAGAGACAAGGAATAATCACCTGCATTCCAAAAGAAGATAAACCAAAACAATTGTTGAAAAATTGGCGACCTATATCTCTACTAAACACATCATACAAAATAGCATCTGCCTGTATTGCCACCAAATCAAAGAAGTGTTGCCAAAGATTATTCACTCTGATCAGAGAGGCTTCATGAAAGGGCGTTACATAGGAGAAAATATTAGACTTGTTTATGATACTTTGTTACATACACATAACGAAAACATCCCTGGCCTTCTGCTTCTAGTTGACTTTGAGAAGGCCTTTGACAGTGTTTCCTGGAAATTCTTGAACAAAGCATTAGAGGCATTCAATTTTGGTCAAGATATAAAGAGGTGGATCGAAACTTTTATAACAATATCAATATATGCGTGTCAGTAAATGGCCACTATTCAGACTGGTTTCAAATTTGTAGAGGTGCTCGTCAAGGAGACCCACTTTCACCATATTTATACCTAATCTGTGCTGAAATTTTGTCTATAATGATCAGGAAAAATAACAGAATAAAAGGTATTAAAATCAATGAAATAGACGCACTTCTCTCACAGTTTGCTGATGATACTTCCCTATTTCTTGATGGAAGTGAAGACTCTTTAAAAGAAGCCATAAAGACACTAGATATATTTGCTAATATCTCTGGGCTAAAAATCAACAAAGAAAAGACTCAATTAATCTGGATTGGCAGCCAGAAACATTCAGAAAGAAGATACCTCAGAGATCAAAATTTTTGCTGGAATCCTGGCATCTTTAAAGTTCTAGGAATTTATTTTTCTGTTGATGTAGAACAAATTGTAGCACTTAATTATGATAATAAAATACAGAAAGTAAAGGTTTGTTAAAAAATGGTCAAAAAGACATTTAACTCCATTTGGGAAAATAACAGTTATAAAAACTCTAGCAATGTCAAAACTGGTGTATTTATTCCTCAACCTACCTGATCCAGGAGATGATTTTTTACACCAACTTGACGCATTATTTTTTGCTTTTTTGTGGGATGAAAAGCCAAGTAAAATCAGTAAGAAAAACGCTTGCAAGAATTACAAGGAGGGTGGTTTGAAAATGTTGAATGTTTTTTCCTTTTTGAGTACCATGAAATTAGTTGGTTAAGGAGAGTTTTGATAACGATTCTTACATGCAAGAATTTGTGCTGGATTTGCACCCAAAGTTTGTAAATCTGGAGAATTTGGGGTACGAATATGTGAATGTACTTTTGCGTGGGCTAAAAAAACCCATTTTGGTCAGATGTTTTGAAACATTATAGACGATTATGTGTAAAACTTCTACCTAATAGCATTGATGCTTTCAATGCAGAATTCATATTTCATAATGTGATATTCTTAAAGGTAGACGTATGTCATTTTTTGAAAACATGGTTCAATAGAGGTATCCATGTGGTCAGTGATTTACTAGATGATACGGCAATTTTTTAAGTCATGAGGCATTTTTGAGAAAATATGATGGAATAGTACAGACTTTGTTACATTCAGAGGGGTTATTCAGCAATAAAAAGTTTTCAAAATAAGATGAATTTAACACCTACTGCAAGTTATAAACTGCAGAAAAATGAAGCCTGGCAACTTATCCACAAAGGCAACCATTATGTTCAGTCTTGGTTTAATGTAAATAGTAACACTGTTGCTGGAGTGAGAAAGTGGAATATGCATTATGACAACCTTAAGTGGAATACAATTTTTCGTACTGCTATTTCAACTAGCCCGGATGTTCAACTGAGATGGTTACAGCTACGTATTTTGCATAGAATTCTACCAACTAACAGATACCTACACCTAAGAAATGTAGTAAACTCACCACTCTGTTCCTTATGTGAAACAGAAACTGAAACAATTTGCCACTTGTTATGGTACTCTACTGCCCAATGACCACCACTTTTTGGCAAGATTTGCAAAGATGCTTATCTCAAAACTGCGTTCATTGTGTGAATTTTCAATTTACAGAGATTCTTGTAATATTTGGGGTTGAGGAAAACACTATAACTGACAGAGTTCTCAACTTGATAATAATTTTGGCAAAGCAATACATCTACAAATGTAAATGGAAGAAAGTAGCACCAATTGTCAATATCTTTATTAATATACTCAAAGATAAATTCAGAACAGAAAGGTATCTGAGTGTTGTGACTAATAAACTAGACACTTTTATGATGGATTGGCTTCCTTATCAGGACTTGTTAAATAAGGCTTCATCAGGACTTGGCTAAATGAGGTTATACTATTATATTCTGTGATTAATAACATAGTTAACACTATACCATCTAAAAGAACTTAAGGCTATCCACTTGTTTATTCACTCACTGTGGATGCTGACTTATTGCTTAACTTCCTGTTTGACTGTTATGTTTTGGTTACTCTGTTTGGGGAGCATCCCTTTTCTTTTTCCCCCTCTGTTGTTCACTTTTTCCTCTCTTTCCCTCTCTCGCTTCTTTTCTCTTCCTCTACCTTTTGGTCTTACTTCTCCTAACAACACTTTTGTTTCATGCATGTGATGTAGTTTTTGGTTGTATTGTTTGTTTTTTGTGCATGTGTTTGTATGTACAGAAATATGACAGTTGTTCTTTTGAGTGAATGTGAATCATAATGATGTAACCTGCTATCTTCTTCAAAGAAAAGAACCTTCATAGAAGGTGAAAAAAAAAAAAAAAAAAAAAAAAGATAAATTAAAAAGATGTTTAAAAAAAAAAAAAAAAAAAAAATGTTCATCTGCGTATCTTCATGGCAACTGGTGTATATCGAGAATGCCTTCGCTCTGGGAAGACTTCCCTTCAGAATATCCCCATTTCAGTATGATCGAACTGTTAACGTATGATAACCTTTTAACCTTCAGTGACGACATCAATTGTCTACCTAATTTTTTTTTCAATCCTAAGGAGGCTCATCTCCTGCATTAAAATTGGAACTTTTTAAAGAAGGAGAATCTTCCCATCGGTAACAATTAGCTGTGACTGTAATTCACACCACTTTTATGACCGTTACTTTCGGAAGTGGGTAACACTCAACTTTTAACTGGCTGCTTACCCATTAGAACCATGTTGGTAACAGTGCAAAGAAAAAAAAAAGTTGAGGTCTTAACTCCCCAACATTTAGCATAACATTCTCACAGTCGAACCATTGACTACAGCACATTCTAGCCATTATGGGAGCTTTTCTACAGCACTGCCTCAATCATAGCAATCACCACCTGTAGCATTACTTCAGCTACTTCAATCGTTCTCTAGTGAAAATATAGAAAAGTCTGGAGTAGTCTGGAAATGCTTGGTACTGAACGATGGTGTGTAAATACAAAAGAATACTAACTGAACTTCCCAGGTGCGCATGTTTAGCTGTTTCTTCAAGCATGGACCAGATGACACAGGCACACATAGTGGGACTTCATTGATACAATACAACCGATATCCTGATAGGCAGGGACAGGATGATACAGGAACATATAGTGGACTTCATTGATATCCTGATAGGCAGGGACCGATGACACAGGCACACATAGTGGGACTTCATTGATACAATACACTGATATCCTGATAGGCAGGAACTGGACGATACAGGCACACACAGTGGGACTTCATTGATACAATACACTGATATCCTGATAAGCAGGGAGAAAAAACGTCCAGTAACACAGCAAATGAATGTACTCGGAAAGAATGAAGATATTCTTTCAGAAATGTTTTCATATGGTTTGAAACATGTCTGAAGCAAGTACTCAGAAGATTATGCCTATTCACTCTGGCAAGTCTGCATCAAATCTGGCTAGAAATCCATCCTCTAAATTTTGCATTCATTCACGCACTTTGAGGTCTGTACACCTTGGAAAACGGACAGCTTAAACTGGCAGTAATCTGCATAACATATTGTTTCTTAATTCATAAACCAAATCAGCCCAACATATCGAGGTAGACTGAAATCATGTTGCATCTAAGGAACATTCATCTCCACCCTCAAAGCAAACTAACAAAATCCGCCCTTCTTTATGTTAGCAGCTCCACTGGTCATGAAAACCACTGATATCCAGCCTATCTTTGTCACTCCTTACATTTAGATATCACTGATTTGAAGTGTGGGTCAATCTGAAATTTGTACCAAAAAAGGAGGGAAGCAGTTAGAAGACTAGATGAAAGTTTCTTGCTCAACCTGAAATAGTTGTGCGAAAGAAAAAAAAAATGATATGAAAGGAAAAACAAAGAATAGAAACCAGTGAAAACACTTAACAACCAACCCCCCTCCTAAACATGCTCAGATCCATATACACATCTTTCCATTCCCCCAACCCCTACCTTACCCCTCCAATTCTTCCCTGTGACCTTCTCTCGGCTGTCTGAATCCTTACCTCTTGGTTCTGGTGGCCGATGATGAACCATCACTGAACACATCCACAGAGCTGAGCTCTCACATCCACCAATCACTGTTCATGCTGGCCATCTGAAATGAAACACATGCTGTCTGTTCACAAGGCTCCGAGTCTGATAGGAGCCTGAAGACCACAATGAACAACACAACACACAGTGTCTGTTCACAAGGCTCTGATAGGAGCCTGAAGACCACAATGAACAACACAACACACAGTGTCTGTTCACAAGGCTCTGATAGGAGCCTGAAGACCACAATGAACAACACAACACACAGTGTCATGTTCACAAGGCTCTGATAGGAGCCTGAAGACCACAATGAACAATAAAACACACTAGACAACACACACACGGTATGTTATTGATGAATGAAATTGTTGTCAGCGTAATTTGGTTCCTATTATCTTATCTATTACTGATACATCATTTTCATTTACCCTGTCAACATTTTTCAATGATAACAACATGAAATGGATAAAAACGTAAATGAATTGGTTAACATTACTACTTGCGATGGCAGTTATGACACTGTCAATATTAACTGGGTACCACCAATTCTGTCAAAGTGTTCTATGAGCAGAAACTTCTCTGTGCCTAAATTGAAAAAAAAAAAAGAAAGTTATTTTTCATTAGACTGACATAAGAGTTCCATATGTGCAA
>CM031605.1:16814322-16827049 GCA_018398815.1 Conus ventricosus
CAGTTATCTGATAAATGCTTGTCAAAATTCACATATATGCAAACTGCAAAATGATCATGGGTTGTGTCGTAAACTCAATTTGTAATTCACAGATTTCTTAAAAGGCAATCCAATAATCTTGCCAGATACATCAGAAGGCCACTTTCTCATATTCAGCATTATCCAGTTGGAAGAAACTCATAACTTGACAGAAGCAAGTCTTCAGAGAAGACCCGGGCCCCATCAGACAAGTGGTTTCATCCTGAACACTATACGCTCTAACGGGACGACGCTGTATCCAGGTCATGACTCCTAGATGCCTTTCTGCCATCAGAACGTTCTTTTCTCCTGGTACCTCTGGGATTCCAACCTGCCCCTCACAATTCACCTTGCTACCATGACAGGTTCCGTCATTTGCCTTGTGTGTCTGCTTCTACTTCAATTCATGTTGTACACAGCCCAACCAGCCGTGAAGGACCTTTCAGGCTGTTGCCAAGTAAAAACCAACTCCACCTCTCTGTCCCTCTCTCTCACTCTCACTCAATCGAGCACACCTCTTTGGTTTGTTCTTAAACAGTTCATTTTTCTGAACTGTACACGAAGGAAACTTTTAAGCATGTATCTATGCACCATAATTATCCAACATCATTATTAGGATTAAATGGTTGTGTGGCTGGTGTGCACAATACAAAAAAAAAAATTATTCTGCAGAGTCTGAACAGGGTGGAGGAGGGGGAGGGGATGAGGAGTAAAGGGTGAACAGGTGGAACAGAGATGGAGAAATAGTTTTCACTGTGCATGGCTCTGAAGGCGACCAAGACCCTTCTCTCACTGTACATGGCTCTGAAGGCGACCGAGACCCTTCCTTCTATGAAGTACCAAAAACTGGGAAAAGGATGAACAGATGCACAGGTATGGAAGAACAATCGCATTGACGATCTGTTCAAAACTTCAATCCAGAGTAATGATTTGCTTGCATCATTTACAACACCCATGTTCAAATTCGTTCAGTGAAAGAAGAAAATGTACTATTAAGAGTGTTCAAAGGCTCACTATGAAAAGGATTTCCTTTCTACTTTCCCTACTAATCACAGCTCAGTTCAGCCTACCACCATGAGCAATGAATACACATTGAACACTGAGAGAATGTGACGGTTCATTGTGATGGAGAAGTCCATCAGAGTCTGGTAATGTTCCACATGAAATTCATTTGTTCCCCAACTTGTAACCTTGAGCAGGTGGAAGGGAAACAAAGAAAATAATCATCATAATAGGGCAATTTCTATAGCACCCATCGTAACAATGTAGGCTACTGGGCGCTTTACAAATGTTAACAAACCAATATCTAAACCACACACACACACACACACACACACACACACACACACACACACACACATACACACACACACACACACACACACACACACACAGTTTTGCATTGGTGAGGTATAAACATACGCACACACTCATATGCGTGCGAGCTCACAACACACACACACTGGCAGAAAACATCACAAACAGAAACACACACACCGAATAAAAAGCTCATTTGTATTTGAGCAAATGCGTGCAAGTGACAGGTAGCAATTCAGTGATATTTCAGGTAGAACTCTACTATATAAAGTATAACATGTCGGTGGAGCTGACATTTTAATTAAAAGATCTGTATTTTATGCATGGTATGTGAATGGATGAAAAAGAAGCATGAATGCGTGTGCATGCACATGATTGTGTGCACAGACCGAGTAGATCGTTTACACAAATGCCAAATATCATTTTTGGCAAATAACATAAACAAATAAAACAGCAATACTCTTAACATAAGTTTTGTTTAGATATTCAGTACATGTTTGTTCGTTTTATGCTTCAGCCAAATTGATGCTTATGCTAATATGCTTTACAATAGAAGATAAATGTAACTAACAGAGTTGACAAATACATCATAAAATAACTTCTAAAATGATAGAGAATGAGTATATACTTTACAGTAAGCAAACAAACAAAAATGTTAATGAGAAACAATAAATATGCAAATACAGATGCATGCTTGCACACACACACACACAGATATTCAGTCCATGGCCCTCAGCAATGCTATCTCTGTTCCTCTGCATGCTTTCGACCAAAGCAGACCCATTTTATGCTTACCAGCATACCGTGTCCCAGCAAGTGTTGGATCACCACACCTTGCACATATGACTGTTGAGCCAAAAGGGGAATAGCTTTTTTTTCAGGATGAAAAAGGTTACTGTGAACATACCACTCTTTGGTGTGCGCATGCACATACCTACACCAACACAATGAAGGCTGTTGCAGGAATCATCCGTTTTCATTCTACAAAAGGCATGCATCTCTTTCTTGTTTGTTTTTTGTTTCTTTTAGAAAATTACGTTCATACACAGTGACTGCACAGTTTGCTCCACAGCACGATCACTGCAGATGTTTTCTGGTTATTCTAACACGTTCCCCAAAACTGAAAGCAGTTTTGTTCCAAAACAGTGCTTTTGTTATAGTGTTCTGGCAGGAAAACGAAACGGTATATGTACAGATATACTGTTCTGGCACACACATGAATTATTTCAGCACTGCTTTGCTTCATATTTTATGGGTTTGTTTTTATTTTGGCTTGTTTTAAGTAATGCTGCCATTGGTTTCAGTCACATCACTGAAGCTATGACTGCTAACAATAACATAAGAAAAGAAATTTCACAACTGAAAGTAGATTTATGATATACTTGCCTGTCCAAATAATAGGTGTGGACCGACCGTCAATGCCCTACATCAGACTTTCCAAAAAACGATGAAAAAGGTGCTAATGCTTCATTTTAACCGGCAAGTCAACAGGACTAATCTCCCTTACTGAGTTCACAGCATTGCATCCTGGGTGACTGAAATCAGTTTTCATCCTTTTTCCCCCAAGTGGGAGGGGGGGGGGGGGGGGGGGGGGGGGGGGGGGGGGGGGGGTGTCCTAGTGTTAAGACAGGTAAACATATAATGAAACTACTTTTATTAGTAAAGTTCTTTTCCTTCATTCTTCTCTGCCCAAACAAATGCCTGAACATCAAAAAGGATGACGAGAATTCTCACCAGAGAAACCAGTCCAATCCTCAGACTCGTACTTCCATATGGCTGACCACCATAACTCCAACCCAGAGCTCGGTGCCAAACAACCAAACTGACCCCAAGTCTCGGCTGCCTCCTGGAGCTTACTGGATAGTCCTCACTCTCCCCTCATAGCTCTTTCACCCAAGAGCCATGTGTGAAAAAAAAAAACACGCCCACAATCAGGAGAACGAGACCCAGCCAATCAGATCTGACATCCATTAAGAAAGCGATTGCTTAACAGGCAGAGGTCGTACGTAACCGAGCACAGATGCTAGGTCCAACTGTGGGCATAATTTATGCAGAAGCAGCATAAAGATGACAGGAACATAAAAGGTGCACCATGAACACCAAACATCATAAAAGGGCAAATACATTCATTATCAGGCGAATGAGAGGGGCATGCCTCTGATCACCCCAAACCATGTGGCTTAAAAGTATGTACAAAAAAAATTTCCACTTGGCCCACTGCCCTGGAGCTAAATGTGTATGAGACAGACAAAACAAGGCGTATCACAAACACCGTAAGTCCTGTGATATAAAAAGCACCATGATCCACAAGCAATACGAGTAAACAAGGACATGTCAGAATGCATGAAACAACTTTGGCTGTCGATATATAACCAAAAGAGGGCTACAGAGCCATTTAACAAATGGCTGTGCCAGATAATACATGCTCCACTGTACACAAAAGGTGGCTAGCCCAGGCATATACTGGCAATAATGGGCAATGCTACTCATAACAAAAAGCATGAGAGTGTGCCACGACCACTCAAACATCATGTGGCGAGAGCTGGTGTCCCCATGTAGTCAGTCCAAGTGAAGTGTGTGCCACAAACACTCAAACTCACATGGCTTCAAGTATAACCTGTCGTTGTGTGAAGACTGCCCTTCAATTTCAGACACAGCTTTCCAACACCATGAGCAGGTTCTGGAAGTAGATAAGAAACGCTGGTGGACTTGGTGGACACCAGGGTGCTTTGTGACGACAGCGACTGTTAACGACAACAGTGACTTGACAATGAAGCCAAGCGTTGAGGTTTTCTGATTTTTCTTTATTGTCCAAGACAAAGTGATTTCCTCCTGACAGGTGAAGGCCAACTTGAAGACCACTTCTGAGAATCTAAGATGGAAACCGAACTCAAGTCGAGGGTGTGTTTCGACGCCGAGGAAAAGGGGAATACTGATTTCAATCATTCTGGGTGCAATGGTGTGAGCTCACTAAGGAAGACTACACCTGTTGGCTTGTTGGTCAAAGGGAACAGTTAGCTTCCCACTAATTTTGATCTTTTTAAGCAAATTCTGATGTATGGCTTCGTTGCATGCATACTTGATACACGGCATTTGTTTGAGAGGTATGAGGAAAAAGTCACATTAGGAAGGAAACCTCTATTAATATTTTACCAGTAGGCCTGTTTAAAAACTTGTTTTTTCCTTTTAATTTGCAAGTATCTACTGGTCTCAGTAATGCAACTGGGAAGTAAGTTTTTCCCAGACACCTGTTGAAACATCCCTGTCTGCAGGTTCATAAAAACACAATTTCATGTGCTTCATGAAACTTGCTATCCCCCGTACTCTGGTCCTTTGTCATAAGCATGCTGGGACATTTTTCCAGTAGTGTTGGGCATTTTAAAATGAGCAGTGGTAAACATGCTTGGAGAGCATGGATTGTAAAGCGTTTACAGCTTGATCTCTGACTGGATGGGCAGTCACTATAAACATACTTTTCATAACAATAATAACGATAATGATAATGGCCATCTCCTCTCCCTGTTGTTACTTCATTTTTCCATTTTTCATACGGTAATGAAATAAAAGATATCTGTGATGTATAACTGGTTTTTCTACTTCATCCACTGATGAATTGGCTTCAGATGCTAGCAGCTGTCAGCATCTCAAGAGTCTGAACACCTGCATTTCACAAACCTTCAAGACTATGAACAAATCCTTCCTTCCTGTCAACAGGCAGTCCAGGTTAACTTCGTCGGTGTTTTCTTGGTAAAGACACCCTCCTGATTGTAGCTTGGTAAAACGACAAGAGGATCAACACCCTTCTTTCTACAGAAAGTATTTCTCCAAGTATTTGTCAGCATAAAAGTGACATTTCAGAAAGTTTTCCTGATCGTGAGCTGCTCTAATGTTGATCACTTTTGAAATGCATGAGAGCAGACATGAAGCATTGTGGGCGTTACTTAAATTACCTCCCTTGAAAAGCAGATTCATAAATTTCGTAAACCTCCCCATGACATGTTTTGTCAGCCCTGCAATATTGTCCTGTAGCAGCAGCCCCAATCCCAACAGTGCATAGACTACAATCAATATAACCATGTCATGAAGCCACCCATCAGAATACAGCACTGGTAACAAGTCACTTTCTTCACATTTAGTGCTGCCTGCTCTGACTTTATATCTGCATAATTGGGCCCATTTGATAAACCCTCTACATCGCTGCCAACCTTCTGGAGTCTTGGGAACCAAGAGATGAAGGGGGTAAGGGGAATGAAGAGGGGAAGGTTTGGCTTTTCATTTAAAACACTTACTCTTCACTGCTTCTGCTGACAAATAGGGTTTTCCAAAGAAAATGCAATGTCCACCACATGTAATTGCAGACATTCACATAGCATCGTCTGGGCTTTGTTTTACAATATTTTATCAACCCTATTCAAAAACACCCTCCCCACAAGTCCTACATTTAAACAAAATTCTGGTATTCCAGATTTTAAAAAAGAATCACAACAGGAATGATTGTCAAAGCAGGAAAGTTAAAAAAAAAAAAAAAAGATTCTTCAGGATTTGCAGTTAGGCCTCTACTGACAACACAGATAATCTGTTCAAAGAGCCAGGGTACATGAGCTTACTCTTCTGATGAGGGGCCAACACCCTATCCACCCACTGACAGTTCCCACTGACCCTGCCAATGCTGAAGACTTGGCCATGAACTGGCCACAGACATGGATGTACAGAGGAAATTCAACCAGAGGTTATGGTAAGGGCAGGCCTGGAGGACCACTGTATTTCTCTGCTCCTTTGCTGGCTTTCAACTGATCTTCAGACAACAACGATCCTGGCAATTCCATCGCCAAAAATCCTGATGCATGAGAGGAGTACTAACAATGTTGATGAGCTAAACTTTTAAGGTTTTAGAATTGTGGAAAAGTTTTATACAAGGAAGAATGGGACAGCGCTAAAAAGTAAGCCGAGACAAGATAACAGGTAGCGATCACACAAAACACACACGCATGCATGCACACACATGAATAATTAACGGATTATACCTGAACTTAACTCTTTGGTAAATTGCAAAATTTTGTTGCTCAAAGCTGTTTAAATTAACGTAAAATATATTGTCTGAAAATATGTTGTCCTGATTGTTTTCTAATTGCAGAATTTTCCATAAATACGCCTAACACAGCTTGTCAGAACAACCTATTTATTTGTCTGTCTGGTTTGTTTTTTCAATGATTAAAAAACAATTGCTGGCAAATAAAAATTTTGGGTAAAAAAAAAAGCTCCAACATTGTTATGTTGATTTATTTCTAAAGATTACAGAGCTGCAAAGGTTTCAGAAACACGGAGTGTAGCATTCTGACACTGAACGTGCAGGATCCCAAATATAAACATAGCACCTGAAAGCTGCCCCAAGTCCAACACCATTCTACACCCAGTCCCTCCCTAATTGACACAAGACATGATGGTGGTCTAAGAAGATGGAGATCTGGGTAGCTATCACATAATTTCCACTAGAACCCCCCCCCCCCCCCCCCCCCCCAAAGACCCTCCGAACAAAATGTCAGAAAACAAAACTAATTGAGTGGCAAAATCATGACCGTCCTTCAGATATTTTTCTTCTACTTGTTCATCCTCTCCTTACCGACCTTGGCCATTCTTATGTTCATTAAATAAGTGCATAATCTCACTGACCGACGTTCTCAGTTCTGTGTAAACTGCCACTAGATCCATGCAGCCTTTTTTTTTGTTTGTTTTTTGGTGTAGTATTTCCTCACAGAGTGTAGCAGCGTAGCACTGTGAATTAAATTTGTACCCTGACATCACAGCACTTGGCAGCTCTGAGAACGTGTGTGGGTCTATGAATGCCACGGCAACAAAAAACCTGGACCAGCATGCATGTACGCACACAAACATACAGAGACTGGTTTCATTATATTTCTAAACGCATTTTAAAAAATGCTGTAATTTATTGAAGGAATGCAAACTTAATGTTGGGCATTTTCATACTAAAACATTTCATTTAAGCTAAATACCAATGTTTTATGACATCCTTTGAAACTTTTTACTGAAACTTTTTATACCAACAGTATAATTTTTCGGAAATCCAATTGTGAAACATTGAATCTTTTTTTATAAATTAATTATTTAGATAATGCAGATCATTTCTAAAATGTTGCTGACAATATGCTTGGATCTATGTGAGAAGACACCCGGTTTACATAAAGCTGGGAGATTATGAAAATAGATCCAGCTTTCTCAGTTTCTGACCAGCTGGTAAACCCACTTTAAAAGTTTGACCAGTTCACAGACAGACAGACAGAGATCAATCAGTAAATAAATCTCATTATGCTGCTTGAAGCTGAAAACAAAATGATATTCACGTTCCTAAAGCAAAGCAAATAAAACAAAAAATAAAAAGACAAGCCGATTTCCGTTAAGTAAAGAAGTAATTGTTACAAAGCAAACACAGAAATTGTTGAATGAACTCTAAATAACAGAAACAACTTTCTTACCTGGTTATAAAAGGGAGGGTGAGGGGAGGTGGGGGTGGAAGGGAACAGAGAGAGAGAGAGAGAGAGAGAGAGAGAGAGAGAGAGAGAGAGAGAGAGAGAGAGAGAAACAGAGAGAGAGAGAGAGCGAGCAAGAGTGTATCAGTTTTCAAGATTTTAATAAATGTAACAAATGATAACACATGCTCACATGTCCGCAAGCACACATACACACAACGAACAGGGTCAGAACCATGAGAGCTAGATCCACAACATGAGGGCACTCATTCATACGCATGCACTTGCACAACCGCTCATGCATGCACACACAGATGTATGCACTGTGGTGAGAGAGACAGAACAATAAATATCGCTTTGTGCTGCAACTTTTTGCTTCGCACAAACCAACGAAGCTGCCTGCAGTTTTCGACAAATCATGCGGAATACACTAGCTTTGCGCAAAAAACTCTGCCAGATTTCAACATTGTCGTTTAACTGGTTAACTCCCTTAATGGCGATGAGGATAATGTGGGGACAGGAGTGGCTGGCTGTAGGATAGTGCTGTTGTCTACATGTCTGTCCATCAGGTGTCCCTGCATCAAGGAGGACCACGAGCTTCACACACCTACAGTATTGGTATGGAAATCTGAGCAGCTCTCTATAAAGAGTAAGTGGATGGAATTTTTTTTCCCCCTTTTTATGCTGCCCCATTTTCTGTACCACCTCTGTGGCATCGCAGCTCGCCGCTCAGTCCGACTGCTTGTCCACAGCCACAGCCCGCCCAGCCCGCCACAGAACTGGCAATCCACAGGGAGCAGTCAACGTCACATTGCATGTGGTAACCCACCAAAGGAGACTGTAGACACTGCCCTGTTGCCAAGTCACTTATGTGGTATTCAGTGGTGCCTGCTCTGATCCAACATAGGCTGGACACCACCCACTAAGCCCTCTACTGACGACAATCATTACTTACTCGTGAAGCCCGCATGAGTGAATCCTCCCTCATAGGGCTCCATTTGTCCATCCAATGACAGTCCCCAAGAATTTGCAGATACTGCTGACCTCCACAGAATCAAACCCAAGGCCATAGAGCAGAGAAGCAATCGGAACGGAAATCACCATGGCAGCAGGGCCAGAACGGCCACAGAATCTGAGACTTTTTTTTTTTCATGCAGATCAATGAGGATGAAGATGATGCTACGGATTTCCATTCTGGTCTGAGACCGCATGACAGGGCTGTACTCCGTTTGCTTTCATAATATATCCTAGTGTTAACCATGCCTAAGAGATACACGCCCACAGAGCAGGTCAGGGAATTTGAGCAACATTCTCAGAGATGCATTCTGATCCATTAGGTCGATGAAACTCGACTGTGTAGTCCCAGTCTTCCCAACTGAGTCCATAGCAAACTCAACTCTGGGTAGGAGCTGGTCACGGCTGGAAAATTATATAAATGACTCTGATAGGAATCCAACCCACGACCTCCCAGCCAGGAGTCCGTAACGCTAACCACTTTGCCACAGCAGCTGGTAAACGGCTGAAACTTGATTCTGAGGCTCCAGTCTTTCCGCCACTGTAGTCCATGTTAAACAGTGTGCCATACCAGCTCCTGGTAGGAAACTTCTGTCCCAAACAATGAAACATCATCCACCAGGAATACAAGTGTTCAGATTCACGAAGCTATCACATTCATCTTTGCATGTACAGGTAAAAACAACTGTTTGCGCCGTCGTTTGAGCTTGCCATGAGCCTTCAAACTGCTGATCATTCTGGATTCCAAAGCAAATTAAAGATACTCAAGTGTGATGTTTTCAGACACTGCAAAAGAATGTGTGTGCATGCATGAAAGGACAGTCCAGGTTTGAGCATCCTTGTCCTGCCTTCTTTGTTGACAGGGATATATATGCAGTCCGATTTCTTGTGCAGTTAGCCGTCTCTTGACAAACAAGGTGCAAAATGATTATATACATGAGTAATCAGCATATGACACCTTAAAGGTCTACTTTAGAGGTTTTCGATAATTGGTCAGCTTATGCAGAAATATGAAATGTTTGATAAATTGGTAAAATAAACATCCGATTCGCTCCCGATCACACGAAATCGATCCGCGAAAGTGGGCATTTTCACCTGTAATCAAGAAAACGGGAGGTAATCAACTAAATCTTGGCATGGCTTAACTACTCGTGGATGTGACGTCACATGATGGACTGGCCGTCAGCTGCGACCTACACAATAAGCCAACGGCGACAGAAAGCGATTTCTGATGGTTCTTGCACATCTCGATCGGTATTTAATTTATCATGTAAAAGCAGTGACTATGATTGTCGCAATCATAGTCACTGCTTTTACATGATAAATTAAATACCGATCGAGATGTGCAAGAACCAATGTAACTCTGGGGATGTTTCTGCAAGGCCTTTACCTTATCAGTTTGAACGCTAAGTTCTTTTTACCACGTCAGTTCCAGCTGGACCACGGAAACGAGCTATTCAGTTCCAGCTGGACGCCCGAACACATCATTCCGAAGGCGTACGGACTTTACCGAAGTCTCGAGGGAGGCTACCGACTGACTTCTTGATGCGATCACGCGTGGACGGCGAGCGGAGATTCTCCTTCCTCAAGCCTTAACGTGTTCATTCAATTTAACAAGTGTGATCTGTCCATAGATAAGAACAGAATAAACGGGCGACTATCGTACTCATCTGTACGAGCTTACCACTCCGCGTTCAAAGTATACGCGCACAATGCAGACGAAGTTTTTGATCCACTCGAACAGGCTCGGCAATTGTCGGAACAGCTCGTTTCCGTGGTCCAGCTGGAACTGACGTGGTAAAAATAACTTAGTGGCCCGGCATGGTTGCACCAACCGAATCCACTTCTTTCGAGTATCTGGATCAGATGGAAATGTGTGCAAAGAATATCCGTCTCCTGCTGAGCTGCTGCACACGCCTACAGCACAATATCTGCCACCCCCTCGTGACTTTTTAGGCTGTGGGGGATCGCAACTCGTTTTGATTTCACTTGGCGTTGGCTTGTTGTGTAGGTCGCGGCCGACGGCCAGTCCATCAAGTGACGTCACGGTTTTCGGTCTACCGCGCGGGGTTTGAACAGGTGTGCAAAACTCGTTTTTTATCTGTTAAATTCTTCCGGCGACTTTTTTTGAAAAAAGAATACCGTACTGTAGTTATATGACATGTAGACCTGTTTTTAACAAATTGTCGAAAATCTCTAAAGTAGACCTTAAGTTGCGATAGACTGACGGACATGCTGACTAGGCATAAAGAGAAACAGCCCAGTGATTTCTTTAACTCTTACTCAATCCAGCACCGTAATACCCTCCACCAACATACACTCACACTACCAAACCCCATACATAACTTAAACTATCTTCCTTTCCCCCGTCCCTACACCCTATCCGTGTACTACATCTGTTCTTTATTCAGATACCAATCCCCTCCCTCTTCTCCATATCATTTTCTTTCAATTTCATATACTATCTTCTCCCTGTCCTTTTTTCCTTCCAAGATATGTT
This sequence comes from Conus ventricosus, assembly GCA_018398815.1. NCBI lineage: Eukaryota > Metazoa > Mollusca > Gastropoda > Neogastropoda > Conidae > Conus > Conus ventricosus. The sequence continues at coordinate 16,825,657 of CM031605.1, forward strand.
AACTCTTTTCTCATTTCCATTTCTTTCCAAACTGTATTATTATTCAACGCCTTCTTCCTTGCGCTGAAGCCTGAGCGATCTGAAGCCACCAAAGCTAAGTGAATTTTCGTTGTTTTATTCGTTTAATTATCACCAGACGAAGACCTAAGAGGTCGAAACGCGTCGTGTTTTGTCTTGTAACTCGTTTGTCCACGTTCTCTGGGCGGTTCGCTAACATTTATTTAAGATTTGTTTAGATTTCCGCCTGCAGTCGTCTCGCTTTGCAACTAGATCTGTATTATTATATTAATACCAACATTATTTCACTTATCACGATTAGCATCATTATGATCGTCATCCAACAGTACTATTTGCTTGAGTTTCCCTTACGTGTGTGTGTGTGTGTGTGTGTGTGTGCATGTGTGTTTTCTAGACATGTTAACACTATCCCTGCTTATGCGAGCAGCAAGAGTCCCCCCCCCCCCCCCCCCCCTCCCCCGCACACAGCCACTCACGCTAAAACCCCTGCCTACGTACTGATTTTGGCACTTTTGAAATTTGTTTTACATGTTATGTTTGGTCCGTGTTAGTCTGAAAATAAGAATCAAGGACTTTTAGGTGAATGTAATTTCAAAACTCTAAGAGATCCTGCGTTGAGACAACGCACGGATCAATAAAGTAACCAAAACACACAGAAATAAAAACAAGTGCAGAGTTTGACGATCAATGTTCAGCAATGGCATGTAGACAAATTGATACAAAAAAGCACTCACCTAATACACTTAAGGTAATGGTACTTTTTCGGTATCAGTTATTATCCATTTTTGAACAATTTCACAGAATCTGGGCAACAGAGATTTTGCGAGTCAAGTGCCTGTGTGTGTGTGTTACTGAATCAGTTGATTGTAATCAAGAACATCTTCCAATAGACATTCCTCATCTTCCCTATCATCTTCACTGTCGATCGACTCTCCTTCATTGTTGGAACCGCCTTGAATACATTCTTCAATAACTTGTTCTAAAGAAATGACTTGCTGGTGCCGAGCTGCCATTTTGACTAGCAGACGAAAGACCGGTGCCAGAAGCGCGGTCAGTTCAGGTCGGAAAACCCAGCAAGGGGTTCTTTGTTTCAGCTGCAGATAGCGAACGTGAACTTTGATTGAACTTAGGAACTAGGGCATGTCAGGCTACCAGGAACCCTCTACTAAGTTCTAGCAGGAGTTATTTCTCTTAGACATTAGAGTTTGATTACTAGAATTTTTCGAAAAGAGAACGCATGGACGTGTGCGCGCCGTAGACAACGGAGCTCTCAGTTGGTGCACTGCCACCGTGCGTGTCGTAGGCACAGAGGTATGAGCAATGCACGGAGCCGTGCGCACCGTAGGCTAAAGGTTAACCCTTTTCTCCTTGGATC